>JANHFL010000526.1:199800-223608 GCA_032468155.1 Oxyrhabdium leporinum
CCTGATGTGCAGCTGGGTAAACAACCAAATGATAGTGAATTTGATTATAAAATAATTCTGTGTTTTGCCTGATGTATAGGGATGTGCAACAGGTAAACTATACCTAGATGATGGCCACTCATTTCATTATCTCCATGAGAAACAGTTCCTGCTCAGAAAATTCAGCTTCCATGAGAATGTCCTCTTCTCCAGGTAAAGTATACTCTAAATATGGAAGGAAAGTATTGATCATCATAGGCTGTTACATTTGCATTGCTCATCAGTTTCATACTTCAACTTATAAAGACCAACGAACTGCAATTTTCAGTTCCTTGTCCCAAAAATGAATGGTTGAGGTTACTTTCTTTCACCTATTTTGAATCACGGTTTGTTTTACTATACTTGGTTTTCTATGTTATACAGGTAGTCTTCGATGTACAACCACAATTCAGCCCAAAATTTCTATTGCCAAGTGTGACATTTGTTAGGTGAATTTAGCCCCATTTTATAACCTTTCTTGCCACAGTTGTTAAATGAGTCATTGCAGTTGTTAAGTTAGTAACATGGTTGTTAAATGAATTTGGCTTCCTCCTTGACTTTGCTAGTCAGAAGGTCACAAAACGTGATCACATGACCCTGGGACAGTGCAATCATCAATATGAGTCACTTGTCAAGTGTCTGGATTTTTATAATGTGATCAAGGGAATGCTGCAATAGTCATACTTGTGAAAAATGGTGATAAGTCATTTTTCAGTGCCATTGTAACTTTGGTCACTAAATGAACTGTTGTAAGTGGAGGACTACCTGTAATTGGCTGGTATACACCTCACACTCACTGAAAATCATACAAACCATTCCAACTATGGTGTACGAATCCAGCCTGTTGAAGAACCAGAAAATCCCCTTCATCTTGTCTTCCAGCCAGGTTCTCTTTCAGGGAGATACTTGTACCTGTTTCTTCTCCTTCCCAAGCATATAAAATTTGGGTTTGTACACCATGTTGGAGATTCTCTTGGCAGCTCCAAAGCAGCACCATGTCTACAAAATATTGACAAGATAACAAATGTTCCCAATTTTTTTCCTGCCACTATTTAGAAGGGAAGGTATTATATTCCTTGTGAAACATTGCCAAAAGAAGTCGGCATTTTAATAATTAAAACACTGTCTTTGTTTTCTCAGATGTGCTAGTGAAGAAGGGCTATTCCAGACAAAATGTATAGTTCAACAGATACTGATTTTGGGAATAAAAAAGGAGCCCTCTGTTGTGACAACAACCATGTTTGGTAAGAGACAGAAATAATCCAATTTCCAGCTTGTTTGTTTGTTTCCACTCTAGACTCTCTAGGGCATTTGAAGCATTGCATTTCTCTCATTGGAAAAACTGGATCTATTTATTTTAATCATTTTATATGGTCACCCTTCTCTTTAAATATGATTCTGAGTGGCTGACAAAGATTTTAAAAAATAGAATGCAGAAACAATACAAAAATAAATTTCACACTCACTTAAATTACAAAGTAGTTGCCAAAGACACAATTCACCAACCCTGATGCTAGCACTTCAAGGCTTTCTAAAGGCGAGTAGGGTTGAGGCCAACTAAATCTTGTGTGGTTTGATATTCCAGAAGGTAGCTATTTTCTGGGTCTCACTAGATGACAATTCTGAATTAAATGGAACTCCTACACAGAATAACGTGCATTTGGTTTTCTATAACAAAATTCTTCTTCAATAAGTCCCATTCAACAAGGTTGTTTCGTAAAGATAAGATGACAACATTTAATTGATAGGTAATAACTAACATCATGAATTGCTTCCAGAAGTCAACTGGAGCTAATGCAGTTTATATAGCAGCAATGAGAGATTAATATCACAAGAAATGCCAGTACTGCTTGTGCGGCTACTTTTGTTGTTGGAGCAGCTCAACCTCTTTTCTTCATCCATGAGAAGTAGATGTTTGAGTTGCTTTACAGAGCAGGTTGGAAGGGATGCTTGGATATTACTTGAACTTGCCTATATCTCACCAACATATCTCAAAAGACCACAAGCACATTCTCCTGAAGTGGAGAACAAAAGATAGTCCTAACAAGTGCTCACTCTGGAAGCATTTGCTTCAGAACAGAAAACTTGATTACAACTTTGTTTTGAGCAGATATACAACAACATTAATATGCATGGCTTACTTTAAATAAATGTTTCTGTGTATTTCTTTAATTGCAATTCAGATGGAAAAGAAGACAAGACAGTGGATTTCACATATGATACCAGAAATTCTGTGCTGATCCTTCAAAAACTTTCCTTAAACATTGGCAATAACTGGGAACTTCGTATCAAATGAAAGCACAGCTTCAGATATGCTGACTCTGTAAACTGCTTGGAGAGAGCTGTAAAGCACTGTGAAGCGATATATAAGTCTGAGTGCTATTGCTATTCAGAGAGGCAGATGAAAAACTGAAAAATAATACTTTGAACATGGATTTTTTTGAAATAGACCGAACCTCAAATGTGACACATCTGCTGTTTGTATAATTTAATTGATTAATATTCAAAATGTTCTTCATGGATGAAAACTTGTTGATATTATATGCAAAAATTGTTCCTGGGGACAATTGGTCTTCCCCAGGATTTTGCAGTTCTGTATTAAATGTTTATATTTTTTGTATATCCGTGCAATGGTTCTTTTGCTTTTATAACACTTTTGGAGTTGTCTTCTTTCTTAAGAAAGATATGAAATGTACCACAGAATTTGCAGCTTCAAAATTTTTCTTAATGTTTTCCAGTACTTTTGTGAGTTAACAACGTTGATTTATTTGCATTCTTAAGTGAAATTTTACAACACACACAAATTATCTGCCTACGTTTTAATTGGTGCAGTGTTCTGTTTTTTGGTGGATTCTGTTTAGCAATTTGACACATTAATTCTGCCTGGAAGTTCTTAGAAAGAAGAATATGAATGAGAATAGTTATAATAGGTATACATCTGCCACAGAGGGATTCTGCTTCATAAAGCATAAATGTATTTTTATGTGGGGTAAAGACATGTTGAATTAATGAACTCTAGCTTTCTTTTAGCTGGTGCATTTCAGATGTGTTGGACTATAGAATCCCCATAGAAATTGTGATAATATTCTCCCATTATGTACAAAAATAAACCCAAGCGATAATATGATAAACTGAAAAGGAATACAAAACAGTATCACAATAAAGAAACCAATTCAGGCTTTATTTTGCAGAGCAATTAATATTTCATATGGAAAAAAATTACCAAAGGTAACATTTTCTGTTTGCAGAGCAGAGAAGCATAATTGCCATTTCAGTATTAAAAGGGACATATTTTAGAAGTGTCCAAAACATTCAGTGTCTCATGTTTTCACAACAAATGCCTCTTCTTTCAGAACATACTTGCTTATTGAGGCAGAACGTACCTAAGGAAAGAGTCTCAGGACATATAACCATCATTCTCATTGTAAAGATCAGATATATATACATGTCTCCTCACTCCTTAAATATATATACTGGTATATACGGTATATTTTCTTCCATTGTATGGTGTGTCCCACATAGCAAAGATATAGCTATTAGAATCATGTAAGAGTGGTGTAACATTTTTGCTGAATATATTCTTCATAATAAAATACAGTTTGAAACATTATGTTTTGATTGATTTTATTTTCAGAAATAGGAATAAAGGCTAGCTGCTACTTAATTTCTTCACTGTTAGGCTTTTTCTCAATATGGTACAGAATACAAATATGAAGACTGCATTTGTTTTTCCCCATACAAAACGTTTGTTTCACAATATTAGATTCCTATCTTATTCTATTATTTTCCTATTACTATAAGCTTACAAATATTTCTTAAATTTCTATCTCTTCTATTTATATGTTTTTATACACATATACTATACATATATGTGTATAGTCTTCTGGGTTTTTTTTAATCCTAACTATTTCTTACGTCTTGGTTTCCTAAATCTTCATCTATTCCTCAGATACTACAGGTCTTGTAGCCAATCTCAGTCCATTTGAACACGAAGTCCTATTTTTTCAATCCTTTATAGACTTGTGAATGGACTTGTTCTTCCTTCCTTCCTCCCTCCCTCTTCCCCAAGCCCCACCCACATCCAGTCCTCTATTCCTGGAGCAGGTTTGTAGAGCTCTGCACCTGGGCTGCTGCATGCAATAAGCTTGGTTTGCAGACTTGTTTGGTTTGGGGGGCGGGGGTGTTAAGCTGTTTTTCTCTCCCTGTTTTTCAGTTCTGCCTCTCAGTGGTCATACAGCTCCAAGAACTGACTGTTTTCTCCTGCTGCTGAGGTACTTGCCTTTGTGCTGAAATCTTCTCTTTTCCCAGGTCTCTGCTGTCTTCCTAGTTAACTTGACACACCCAATGCCAAGCTGTGTGGCATGTGATCTGTCCATATTTAAGTTTTGGCAATATCTGGGAGTGCCACTTGAAGAAGATGATTCACTTGTACAAAAGGCACATGATATTCTGAAAACTAATTGGCAACTAGGGCTTCAGCCTTTGCAACTTTTTCACTTTTCTGGAGTTGTCTTCTTTCTTAAGAAAGATATAAAATGTACCACAGAATTTGCAGCTTCAAAATTTTTCTTAATGTTTTCCAGTACTTTTGTGAGTTGACTTATTTGCATTCTTAAGTGAAATTTTACAACATGCACAATAGCTGTTCTTTTCATTAGCATTGTCTTTTTTTTTTTTAGCCAGCCTTTAAATTCCTGCAGCCACTCATTTTTAAATAATGGAATATATCATGTTTTTGTTTTTATTTTTCCTTCAGAAACTCTTCACTTCAATCATCATTTTAGGGATTGTATTACTATATATGTATATATTACTAAACTGAAACTTGAAAGCATGCAAGCACATAGACTGAAATCAAAGACAATCTACAGATCTCAATTTACAACCACAACTGAGCTTGGAAGTTTGGTCATAACTGTTTGCAGTAGTAAGTCGAGTTGCTATGTGACCAGCCTTGATTTTTATGACTGTTTTTACAATGGATGTTAAGCGAGGCACTGCAGTCCCTAAGTGAATCATATCTGAATCCAGCTTATCCAATGGTCATTTTTGCTACAAAACAGCAAAAGAAGTCACGAAATACAACCTCATGACTGAACATGAGGTCAAAAATAACTGAGCAACTGGTCATAAATGAAAGCCAGTTTTCAAATACCTGAAATGCACTCATGTGACCATCGGGGTGGTATGTCAGTCTAACAGATCTAACAGATTAAGAGAGTTGGAAGGGACTCTCTTCTTGAAAGCTTTCAGTGATAAAGCTCCCACAACTTCCAAAGGCAAGCTGTTCCATTGGTTGATTGTTGTCACTGTCAGAAAATTTCTCCTTATTTCTAGGTTGAATCTCTCCTTGATCTATTTCCGTCCATTGTTTGGCCTTCGGGTGCCTTAGAAAATAGCTTGACCCCTTCCACTCTGTGGCAGCCTCTCAAATATTGGAACACTGCTATCATGTCTACCCTGGTCCTTCTCTTCACTAGACTAGCCATGTCCAGTTCCTGTAATTGTTCTTCATATGTTTTAATCTCCAGTCCTCTAATCATCTTGGTTTCTCTTCTCTGCACTTTTTCCAGAGTCTCAACATCTTTTTTTATAGTGTGGTGACCAAAACTGGATGCAGTATTCTAGGTCTTACTAAGGCTTTATAGAATGGTTATAACTTTATTATAATTGACATATCATCATTATGATTATGGGTCATAAATAACTTTTTTTCGAGTCTGTCATAATTTCAAATGATTGTTAAGCAACCAATCATGTTGAGGACTATCTGTAAAGTTGAGGATTACTTGTTACCGTCACAGGTCTGCCTTCCCAGTTGGTGAATGGAGCGAGTAGGCACACTTGTCTTCAGTAGATTGGCCGAAGAATGGGGATGGGAAGGAGCAGGGTCTTCTAGTTGAGCCATGCCCACAGCAAGTAGAAATCTGAGAGACTGTGAGTTTTAGTCTCAGGCATGAAAGCCAGCTGGGTGACTTTGAGCCAGTCACATACTCTCAGCCCAGCTTACGTCACCTCTTAGGATTGTTGTAGTAGGGAAAATAGAATGAGGAAAGTGTATTAGATGTGGTTACTACCTTGAGTTATTTATTAAAAAGTAATAGGGAAAAAAATCTCAAAAACAAATCTCACAGAACTGCCTGGTGCTGCATGCTGGTGTCGCTCATTTTAGAGGAATGAAGGTGTTTCTGCCGGCCAATCAGGTGACAAACAATGGAAGACTCAAGTGTAAGTGACACTTAGGAGAAGGAAGATGTGTCAGCCAATAAGGTAGCCACTACTGTAGTACTGACCTTGCAACTAAAATTTGGCACTCTATGGACTGCAAAACAAATTTAGTGCTGTAAGTGTATCATACACATACTGAATTTGTTTGCAGTCTGCAGCTGTGTCAATATATAACAATATAACATATAGAAAAAAAATCATTAAATTTTAAAATAAAAAACCTAAAACCCAAACGGATTGAAAAACCCATATCTGGGCTTAAAAACCCACTACTGGCAATCTTGTCACACACACGCACAAACACACACTTTCAGTTCTTTTTTTTTAATATAATAAGATATCCAATTAAGGAAAGGGTGGGGCTGTTTTAACCCTCCTTCTCAGGTAGCGCCAAAACTGGATCCCAAGAGGGATAAAAATGCCTTGCTCACTCCACATGGTAAGTTCACTCTTCCACATTCACCTCTATTCAAAGCTTTATAAGACTAGTGTGTATGTGGATCTTCCTAGGGCGCAAGATTTTTCTGCCTAGAAACACAGCTTCTGGATTCCATTCACAGCAACTAAATCCCAAGTAGAGAGAGGAAATAATTAGCTTCTTGCACATGCAGAAGTATGCTCAGCTTCTGGATGCTTTTCATTTAATTTAAGTCAATCAGCAGATGAGGCCTGTTTTTCTATAGAGGGTTACATCTGGCAAACCATGTTTGTCCAAATAAATTACTAGCGCTGCACTTTAAGCTGCTAAATATAAATTGATCTTTGCTAGGCTGCTTCACATGGAATCTTAAAGAACTCTCCCACTTCATTCCATTGAACTATTTTGAGAACTGGTTTGAGAGCAGGTGATACCACAACTTTCAGTTTTGGATGGGAGATTGCATAGGAGCTTCATGTATTATATTCCGTGATGAGGAATAGGCAAGATGTAAAAATGTTTGCATTTTTGTGGGCCTGTCACAGCACATGACCTTGGCATCTGCATATGATCTTGGCATCTGCTTATGATTTTGGTATCTGTTGAGCTTTTAAAATATTTGTGGTTCCAAGTATAAGTTTAATAATGTCTGCTGAAAACTAATGTTAACAGTGCATCTTTATTGAGTTCAGTGGTGATTATCTTTTATGCCAGTGTCAAACTCAAGGCCCAGGGGACGGATACAGCCCATGGGGTGCTTAGATATGGCCCGTGGGGCTGCCCTGAAAACAGTGAAGGACTGGCCCGCAGTGCCTCTACCAGACAAAACAGCTCGGGAAGGCTCTGTTTTCGCTGGTAGAGGGTTGCAGGAGGCCGCCACAGCCGAAAACGGAGCTCGGGAGCCACCACAGGCGCCCCCGACACAAGTGATGTTGAGCTGGCCACGCCCACCCCAGCCCCCCAAGGTCAAAAACAACCCTGATGCAGCCCTCAATGAAATCAAATTTGACACCCCTGTTCTATGCTATTATAAATCAACTCTGTGAACAGAGTGGTTGGATGAAATTGCTTTGTTGTTTTGTATGCCATTCTGCCATTTTTGACACACATCTCTGGAGCTGCTGCTTTTCTCTCTCTCAAAGCCTAACAAGCATTGGGCTGAAGAGCTCACCATCTATCTGTCCCTTTCTTCCAGGAAGATTAGCATGTATTTACAATGGCATCAACATGGAGGGGTTAGGAGCTTATGATCCCTTCTATGAACACTTGGCAAAATATGAATTTCTGCCCAAGCTCCTGATAATGCTATTAGAAAATGTACAGCATATTTAGGCCAAAACAACTATACACAGAGCAATACTGTTATAAGCAATTCTTGTAAGAGGGTGCAACATATGTGCCAACAGTGTTTAAGCTATATGTACTAACTCCAGTTCCACAATTTTGTTTCCATATTCTCCTACACTAAATAATCCTTCACTGAGGGAGCTTTATTCTCTTTTCTTTTTTTCAGTCAGACTGTTTAATGTAATTCCAGAGCTTACCTTTGTGTCTTCTACCGGCTACGGATGTTATGCTAACATGAATACCTTACCCAGATACTGGATAGCATAAATAAGTCTTTCAGAAGCACAGGTCAAATGTTCCTTTAAAGTGGAGGTTTAAGTGTCACAAGAATTCATAGAACTGCTAAATTGGTAAGTACATTTTGCAAACAGTATATTTACCACAAAAGTACTGGTCTATTATGCTTGGAGCTGCAGGTTTTTTTGTACATTTGCACTTTGTTATCATGAAACTTTGCATGAACTAAGAGAATATTAATACAGAAAGTTCTCACTTAGCAACAGCCTTGGATAGCAACCTTTCACAAATACAACGGTAATAATAACAAAGGTAATTCAGATAGTCTTTGACATGACTTTTCATTTAGTGACCATTCAAAATTGCAATGGCAATTTGGGGGTGGGGTGGGAAGACCTACAACCAGTCCTTGCAGTTACTACTGTTGCAATATCCTCATGGTTGTGTGATCTCAATCTGTGTGCTTAGCAACTGGCATGTATTTATGAAGAGAAACCCAATCACCATTTACAACATTCTCAGCTGGCTTCTGACAAGCAAAGTCAGTAGGAGAAGCCAGATCCACTTAACCACTGCAGCAAAAAAGATTGTAAACTTGGGCACAGTTATGTGATTATTCATTTAACAAAGGGCAAAAGGTTCTGATTCCAATTAAGTTGAGAACTACCTGTAAACAATTCATTTTCAGACCAATTAGTGCATTTAATGCACAGCCTTCAGTGTGAAACTGATTAAGATCTGGTCAGTTTCAAGCAACTGCTGGGAGTTAGGGGGAAGTTCTAATCAAGTAATCAAGGTCACAGAGTGTTGTTAACTTGCCATTAACTCTTTTTGGGGGTGGGAAACGGCTCAGGAACAGATACCTTGTTTAAGCAAACTCTGCACCCTGCATGCCAGTGGATGGATGGGGAAAATGGGTCGACAGAGGACACTGTACCAGATAACTTTATCTAATGAGGCAGCAACCAGAAATCTTCCTAGCATCCCTCTTTCTCAGTCACATGGCTCATTTAGTGACCACGTGATTTAGCAACCATTTACTAAACTAGGATATCTGTACTGCTCTATATAGGCTGTAATATATAGTATAGCATTCTCTCCCTCTCCCTCCCTCCCTCTCCCCCTCTCTAAATTTAGTAAAACTTCTCTTTTCTTCATTTAACTCATTGTAAAGTTACTTTCCCAGCCTTTCCAGGACATCTTTTGCTCAAAGTTCTTTGTTGTTTCAAAAAGGTACCCTAATGGTTGAGTGTTTTCTTTTCAAAACCTAAGAGATAAGTTTTTATTTTCAGTTTTATTTATTTATATTTATTAATCAAATATATACAGCCGCCCATCTCACCAAAGCGACTGTGGTTGGAAGACTGGATCATTGCTCTGCCAAATGATCATCTATCATTGCTCTGCCAAATGATAAAGATTTCATCTAAATAGCAATTGCATAACTTAAATCTTGAGGTAAACATTGTTTCAAGGTACATTTTGGACAAATTGCCAATAAAATATATAAAAAATATAAACTATAGCCAATAAAAATAAACTTTAAATTTAGAAAAAGTCTTTGTAATGTGATCCCTGTTAAAAAGTAAGGGGGAAGGAGAGTATTATAAATTCTAGAATTTAAGACCTTATTCATAATTTCAGCAAGGCTTACTTACTACTAGATATGGATATGGATTTAATTCTGG
Organism: Oxyrhabdium leporinum; assembly: GCA_032468155.1. NCBI lineage: Eukaryota > Metazoa > Chordata > Lepidosauria > Squamata > Cyclocoridae > Oxyrhabdium > Oxyrhabdium leporinum. The sequence goes on from JANHFL010000526.1 coordinate 209,737, forward strand.
TCTAAAAGCCAGTTCTTATTTAATTGGTATCATATCAGATTCATGACGGCATGATAAAGTATTTAACCCCCAAAAAAATGCTGACAGGGATTTCACAGTGCTTACCATATTTAAAAATAGCTGTTATGATTACTCTGCCATAGAGTGTTCAATTAATGCAAAGTTGGGAAATGAGAGTACAGAATGACTGCCAGCCATTGATTTGTGCCTCTGCCAGAATGACTTGAATTTTTTACTAGAATAAATCAGGGAAGGAAAGTATCCAAAGTCTTCCACAAGTTGCAGAAATATATCACTGGTGCTGTTCTCACTGTGCAGTAATCTGAATCACTTGTGTCTTCCCATACCAATGAGTTTAAGTTGCTTCTAGTATTTCCTGCTGCAAGACAACCACATAAGCACGTCTTGTAATAACTAAATTAGTAGATACCAAGAGAAAGCAGAATGTGGAAGTAAATGTGTTGGTTGAGAAAGCATTTGCAATCAGATAGTGATATTACAGACACTGAATACAGCAACCTATACCCTCAAATCCTGCTATGCTATCTCAGTGTGATGGGGCCACCCATCTCACTCTGCAAAGTAATTCTGGGCAGTTTACAGTTATAAATATTACCAGGAGGAATGAGTTAAGAATGCTGGGAGGGTACATCAAGAGAATATACTCCCAGCAAATTTATCCAAGATACGAAAGTCATCTCAGTTGCCCAGAAAAAGAAAACATCCCTGCTAGCCAACAGATTGGGTCATTCCACATACCAATAAAAAACAAAGGAAAGTTGAAGTGTATGCAAACTGTTGTATAGTATTCTTAATTTTAAAATAATGCTTAGCATATGCAAAGCAACATACAGTGCTACATGGAGAGGAAGATGCCAGAGGTTCAACCTGGCTTTAGAAAAAGCTGAGGAATAAGAGACATTATTGCTGATGCACACTGGATAATTAAGAAGAATACAGAAAAGTCATTGTGTACTTCACTGGTTATAGAAAAGCCCTCAGTTGTGTCTACCATGTCCAGCTGTGGAATGTGCTTAGAAAAGTGGGAATCCCAGAACATACCATGTCCTTGTGCATAATCCATACAGAGAAGGAAAGGCTGATTCTTTTAAAAAAACACATAGTATTGGTTAAGAGGCTCAAGAACAAGGCTTGCCAACTAATTTCATGAAGGTGAAACAAACATGTACCAAGCAACAGCAAATGTCCCCTTTGTAGTGAAAAGCATGAAACAATTGGCCACTTGATTAGTGATTGCAGCAAAATTTCACCAACTGACTACAAGTAATGTCACGACCAAGTTGCCAGAATTATTCATTGGAAACTTTGCCAGAGATTTGGATTTGAATGTAATAAAAACTACTGGCACCATCAAGTTGAGACAGTTCTGGAAAATGAGCAGGTTATGATTTTATGGGACTCTAAGATCCAAGCAGACAGAAATGGTGTTTATAACATGCCAGTTATTGGAAAGATGGAAGTATGGTTCATGATTTTGCCATATCAGGTGATGCTAGGACTGAGGAAAAACATTTGGAAGAAATGATGAAATTATAGGATTTGAAGATTAGACACGAACACTTATAGAAAAAGAAATCATGATTGGAGCCCTTGGAGTGATACCTGTAATGGAATGCATGGGTGACCTTGAGGGAAGGGGAGAAGAGATGCTGCCTGAGTGATAAGAGGGGAAGGAGCATATAACTAAGGAAGTCCATCTTATTGGACCGGCCAGCAGCATCCACAGCAAGCCCCAACACCCCAATATGACAGATAGGGCAAATCCTTTCCTTATGTACTTGTACCCCCATATCTCATACAATTCTGTAAGTCAGGCTGCTGTCATGATGCATTTCATGTCCCCTTCTCATTTCTCTGAGAGTGCTCATGTGACTGGATAGGGCAGTTGTTGTTGTTGTTGTTTAAAAAAGGGGGGGGATGTTAAAATAGAAGCCTCTATTTTATCAGCTAACGTGAAATAGCAACTTCTAAATCAAGAAACCATCAAACTTTCTACAAACTCTAATTGACAAAAGATCCTCTGTTAATGTGTGTGTGTGTGTGTGTGTCTGTGTGTATTTGCCTTCTGGAATTCTGAAATTTGCATTACTTCACCTATTTCTTTTTTTGTACACCCATAATTGACAGCTTGATTCAGAGATACATCCTTGTCATATTGTACTTCTGCATACTGTCTAAGCTATACAATGCATCTTAAAGCATTGATTAGTCAGATATAGACCTACTGATAGACCAGGGTTGGGAACAGATACAAGGGCTTTGCAATAATGTACATTGCCTATTGTAGGACAGAGTGACAGATCCACCTCCCTCTGCTGAGTAGAGTCTGTCTCTAAAATCCTGACAGAATAGAGCTAACCAAATAAAACACTAATAATATGAGAAGAAATAGAATATGCCAGTATGGAAGCAAGCCCAAATTTAAAAAGAAAATATGTTCCAATAATGAATGACAGTTCACAGAGGCTAAAAAACAATGAAGATGACGTTACTTTAAGTGCAAATCAAGCTGCCTGGCATAATATCGCAACCATAGCCATACAGCATACTGTACAGTGTATGAATTTTTGAGAATAATCATTCTTAAACTTGGTACTTGGGAGGGTTGTGTGTTTATTGTTTTATTTTCAGCAGTTCAACTATTAACTACCAGTGTGCTTGCAGAAGGAAGACTCTTAATGTTACTAAGCAAAAAAACATTGTGCTGCCATTTTTTCTTTCCTTTTTGATTGATTGTGTGTGATAATTTTAAAAAATAGAAAAAACAGGAGGAACTACAGAAAGCCGATATGGTCTGGGCGTCTTATGTTTACAGTTCTTTAAAAAGTTAGGAGACACAAAAATCAAGGCACACATTCACACCCATCTCTTTCTAAGCAGCCTCCCCCTAAAAACCAAAATTTAAAGTAGCACCCAAAGCATCAAAATAAAAAGAACAGGCAGATACACATAATCAGCATAACACACACTGTTCATGCATCTCTTTCTTTTCTCCCCCAAATTACAAACCGCATATGCAAACTGATCATACCAACCCAGATTCAGAGGCTGAACACACAACACACTTTCCAGACAGGAAACTTCCTTCTCCGAGAACTCTCCAAGTAGAATGCACCTCTTCACAAACCTTCTATAACATAATTTCCTTCAAATTCCCACAAGAATACACAAACACTTGCAAATTGATATCCTGCCCTCTTTTTTTGGGGGGGGGGGTATTTTTATTACGTATATTCCCCAGAATGTCCCATTTCTCTTCCAGATCCTATTCAGTTGTTTTGTGGAGTCACGTAGTTTCTTGGAAGTTAATTTTCTGAACCAAAAATGCTTTATAATATTTTGAACATAAAGTTCTAGATGATGTGGGAGCAGATTATGTTCATATGCCTTATGGACTTTTTGCTGGAAAAAAATGAATTTATGGGCTTGATGTTTAGAAATGGTAGATTATGGAAATAATAAAATTATGTTATATATAGAGGGTATATAGGGAGAGAGTAAAATATAAATGTACTTGTAACTACTGTTAAAAAATTGGAAACTTTCTTTATAACCTTTCCTTTCCTCTCTCTCCTCTCCTCTCCTCTCCTTCACATTTTAATTTCTTCCTTTACACTTTTCACTTATTACCTTACTTTTCCTCCCTTACTTTTTTCTTTCAAAATTTGCATAGTTTTTATTCTGTTAAACATTTCTTTATTAAAAATTATCAGGAACGAATATTCCTTCTTTGGAAAGATTTGTCTTGCTTTTAGCACATATCTTTGTTGGATGCATCACTGTAAAATGAATTGTATCAGAATAATGTTACATCACCCTGTAATGTTTGTATATGGAGTTACTTCTAAATGCTGGTTAAAAAGTTGTGTAAGGTCCCCTTGCATTTGCACAGTCCCTTGCACTTGCATTTGCACTTTCAATCTCACTGAAAGAACCAACCCTGAGAAGGGAATTTTCCTCATCCCCCTCCTCCATGCCAATACGCTTCCTAAGAGTTTATTTTTAGTTGTCAGAACTGCAACCTTTACAAAGCATGCCACAGCCACCCTCACACACATGAATCGGGAGATGGAAGTTACTCTACAAATTTGCTTCCTGCTAAAATGAGGATTTTAACATGAAAGGCAGAGTATATATTGTGAGAACCTCAAGATAACATCTATACAACTTGGTGGCATCAATCTTCCTAAAATTGTTTGAAGTCTTGCAAAAAAGGAAGAGAAAAAATTCAGTCTGCAGAAGAGATTGTGCAACGCCATTTCTTCTTCTTTTTACTTCCTTCCAGGTCCTAGTTTCCTTTTCAAGTGTTATAATTTAATTGATAGTTTTGCTACAATTTGATCTAGATGCCGTCCACTGTCAGTAGCAATGTTGTTCAAAAGACTGGGTCTGAACCAATTCCCTGTCAGCATGCTACCACAACTACAGAAACAGGTGCTGGAACAGGAGGGATCTATTCTGCCATCCTCAGCCGCAACCAGCCCATTAATGAAGTCAAGGAGAAAACCTTTCATGAGCTGCATAAGAAGTGCCTTGAGAAAAAGATTCTTTATGAGGATCCAGATTTTCCAGCTAATGACAGCTCCCTTTTCTTCAGTAACAGACTCCCAGTCAAATTTGAGTGGAAAAGACCATCAGTGAGTAGGTCTCTTGTCTGATCTAAAGATTAGCATATGCTTAGTATTTGCAAGTCATCTGGGTAATATTATTTCAAATGGAAAAGCAGAAGTATACACAATCTCTGAATGAAATCTTTGACAGATCTTGGAACTGTGTGTTGGGAAGTTACAGTCAATAACCTAGGCACGGCCAAGAAGTCGACGTCAATAAAAAAATAATTTAAATAACAGCTGAATTTCATGTATATGATTACTTAACATATATTTCATGTATATGACTACTTAACACATATTTCATAATTTCTTACTTCCATCATTAAAAAAAATTTTTTTAGTAGCCACTATTTTGTGGCATCCAAGGTTTTGGGGGACCATAAATAGCCCTTTATAGTATGACACTGTGAGAAAGCATAGATAATTTTAAAAGACTATCTGGAAAACAAGAATTTGAGGTAGTGTATTTGCTTGCTCCCTCAGATTTAGCAATATGTTGTTGTACAGCAAGGTCCCTCCCTTTTATACATGTCCTGTGTCATCAGTCAGATGCAAGGAAGGAGTGCAGCTGGCAATGTGGTGGCACGATGAAGCAAAATCCAGTAGATATCCATGGCATAGGGCGGTGTTTCTCAACCTTGACAACTTTAAGATGCATGGACTTCAACTCACAGAATCGTTGGCTGTGGAATTCTAGAAGTTAAAATCCACACATCTTAAAATTGCCAAGGTTGAGAAACATTGGCATAGACTAAGTTATGGGGAAATATCTACCCAGAAGACTTATTCTGCTAATGTGATTCATGGACAAATTTATAGTAACCAGAGTGTTCTACAGCATTTTTTCTCAATCCAGTGTGTGATTATGTTGGCTGGGCTATGCTGGCTGACGAAGTCTGGAAGTTGAAGTCCACATGTATTAAAGTTGCTAAGGTTGAGAAACAATGCTCTAGTAAAAAGTCTGATGTTCTTATTCAGAAACTGAAGCCTCCGGTCAAGAAAATTTTGCATGTATTTTCAGTCCTGCTGTGAACTGATTATTCAAGTCAATGCTATATTTTGGAGTTATCACTTAGAGAACTGCAAGGTTGTTGCTTATTAACCCTTTCAATATGTATGAATTGAATCCTATCGGAAGCACTATTTTGATCACACAGCATCGAAAAGTTTGCACGAGTGGCAGACAATTTTTTTTTGCAAGCCTTAATGAACAAAGTAGAAGTGTATATACATGTGTGTGTGTATATTCATCAGGGTTTCTTTTATCTAGGAAATCTCTGAGAATCCACGCTTTATCCTTGGTGGAGCTAATAGGTCTGACATTTGTCAAGGGGAACTAGGTATGAAATTCTTTCTTAGCAGCTGTTTAGGTTTTAAAATATTTTGTTTATCCAATTAATTTATTAGTTACCACTTTCTAATTAATATATGTAGTAAACATTTGTCTGAAAAAGAAAAATATGATTACTGGTTTAAAGTCTAATTATTCAGTTGTTTGCATTCTTTTTCATTTTCGTATTGAATTTGTCCAACCCTGTTTATTTTCTTTCAGGGGATTGTTGGTTTCTGGCTGCCATTGCTTGTCTGACCTTGAATGAAAAATTGTTGTTTCGGGTCATTCCAGAAGGTCAGACCTTCACAAAAGATTATGCTGGGATTTTTCGCTTCCAGGTATATATATTGTAAAATAGACCCAAGACGATGTTCCTTTCTGCATTTCCACTATGATCTACTAATTACTAGATAATAACTCAGAAGTACACCCAGAAATGAAAAGCCTATACTAATCACTATTTTGCAAATGTCAGAATAATGCAGTATATGCATGTTTTCACTGCGCCCCATATGCAGAACTAGTAACTTCTGTCTAATTTAAAGGAAAATTGATAATTTCCTTAAAGGAAAATGGATTGTATATATATATATATATATATATATACCATTCCAATAGATTGTATAGGGTATATGCCTCTTTGCAATCACTAAGCACACAGATCTGGATAATTGCTAAAGTCAAAGCAATGTAAATTGTCATCTAAAATGCAAAGGTTCAAGAGTTCAATTTCTGATAGAGAGGTTGAACCATATAATGTAATGTATGTCTGATGAGTTCCAAATAGGACAAAACCAGTCATGCAATGCCTTCTGGTGACAAGTGTATTTTCCTATTATGAATTAATCATTAAACAAATAACCTAGTCCCTTTTATAATGTATAAACCAGCTTTTAATCATAAGTGACATATATTCCTTATGCTGTTACCCAGGGTTGGGGTTCAAATAATTTAGCAACCGGTTCTCTGTCCAGTTGTTGGGTGGGTGTGGCCATGGTGGGTGTGGCCTAGTCAGCCTCCTGCACCACCCTGGGAGCAAAATGGGCCAGGGGGGGGGGGCATTTTTGCCCTCCCTGGGCTCTGGAGGCTTTCTGGAGGCCAGAAATGGACCCATTTCCCGCCTTCCAGAACTTTCGAGAGGCCAGAAATGGGCCCATTTCCCGCCTTCCAGAACTTTTGAGAAGCCCATTTTTTGCCCTCCCTAGGCTCTGGAGGTTTTTCTTGAGCCTCCAGGAGGGCAAAAATGGCTTCCCTAGGCTCCAGGAGGCCCGCTTTTTGCCCTCCCAGAGCCTCCGCATGGGCCCTGCACTTACCTGGGTCCAAAACAGGCCATGTGGGGACTCCTGGGAGGGTTGGGTGGGCCAGGCCAGCCAGGGGTGGGAACTACCGGTTTGCTGAACTGTCCATAAAATTAACAACGGGTTCACTGGAACCGGTGTGAACCGGTAGCAGCCCACCTCTGCTGTTACCATGATGAATTCTAATTTGTTTTCTTCAAATCTTCCAGTTCTGGCGTTATGGAAGTTGGGTGGAAGTTATTATCGATGATCGCTTACCAACATATGGAAAACATCTGGTCTTCACTAAATCCTCCCAGCAGAATGAATTCTGGAGTGCATTACTGGAAAAAGCTTATGCAAAGTAAAGAGGTTTTGTCCATTCAGTCCTTTTCTATGACATACCATTTATTGTTTATGTTGAGATTAAAGTTAATTCTATTTTTTCTTGGGATTCATTGGTCACATGGTTTGTGCACATACTGCATTTTCTTAAACTTTGTAGCTTTGCACAATAAAATAAAATGGGTGTTTTGTTTCTTGGCCAATTGCATACTGTTTCCATCAGATTCATAAGTTTGAGTCATGATTTCTACACAATGGTTGTAGACAAATATTGATAATGATGATTATATGCTATCAAGTGGATGGCACAGAATCATCATTATCAAGTTGATTCCTAGTGACCACAAATAGACAGATTTGCTCCTGGATGATCTGTCCCTCACCTGGTCCTTCCAATGATGTACTCATTGCTACTATAACCAAGTTCATCCACCATGCTGCTGGTCATCCTCTCCTTTCCTTCCATCTTTCCCAGAGAACTATGTCTTTGCATAATGTGTCTGACAATAAGTAATAAACTATGGCTTATAATTTGCAGTGACTGACTTCATAGAACACATTAATCAAATCCAAATAAATCTATTTATGGTTAAGGCTAATAAGTGAAAACATCTATGAAGGAAGCTATCTCTTCTTGTAGCGTAAGCTTTTGCTGTCTGGAGATAAAGCTGATGTACATACAAATGGATGGAGACTAACAATGGGAGTCGTTTAACTTTCTCTGTGTTCCTTTTCAGGCTTCATGGGTCCTATGAAGCATTAAAAGGAGGCAACACCACAGAGGCCATGGAGGATTTCACAGGAGGAGTGACAGAATTTTATGAGATAAAGGATGCTCCTAAAGATACATACAAAATCATGAAGCACGCCATTGAGAGAGGGTCACTTATGGCTTGCTCCATTGAGGTACATTTTGGGCAATATATTTGTAATATGTCTTGGCTCAACTTGTGTGCAATACAGTACAATAAAATCAAGGTGATAGCCGGGCACTGAATGAGTCTTGCTTAACACAGCAAGAGCCCAATATGCAAATGAAATGCACTGAAGAGTATTTAAAAGCTATGGATCCTATAGTAAATCTGGATCTCAAAAATGTTGACTTCACATGCTTCAGGGAATAGGTTGGAGAATAAAGAGTAATCTTTATCTTCTTTACTTCCTCTTTTATGGCTTCGGGTGTCGAGGGAGATAACACAATGAAAGCATGACGTTGAGAAATAGGCGTAAAAGGGAAACGTGTAATTGTTGTGGAAAAAGCATTTGTGTTGATAAAATAGCATTCAAATAAAATCTTTGAAGAATAGTAATGGAACAATGGGTACACTGCAGTTTGTAGGAAATCCAGTGTATCCTTTGTGCAATTATTTTATTTACCTTGGAAAGGGAATATTTTGCATAAAGAAATGAGTAGTGGTACTAGATTAACTAATTAATAAATAGATGGGGAAAGAAAGGACAACAGAGGAAGAGAGGAAAAAATCAGAAAGAGCTGAAAAATCCTACCTGTATGCAAAAAAATAAACACTGATGATTTTTAGTCAGACCAGCTTGGCGCATTCCTTGATTCAGGATGGGCTTTGCTCTACCATTCCTTTCTCTGACTCTGGATAGAGCACATCAAGTGATGCTGGCTGACTCTTCCAGGCTGTGAAACCGAAGGGCTTCTTCAGGGACCTAGGAAGTTATACTTCTAAGGTCTAAGATAACCAGATACCACAGGCATCCTCCTTGGGCCTATAACAGCAGGTTTAATTGAATGGAAGAACCTATTCCAGGTCATCCTGCTGGTTTCAAGTCTAGTCTTTCAGAAGGGACTGGATTCAGAGAGTTCAAAGAGGTTTCTCTTTAAGATAAGCAAAGACAAGCAAGTGGGAAAGGGGCTCAGAGGTGGCTGCCCAACTTTACAGATCTTCTGTAACTGGTCAGGAAGTCATGGCTTTTATACTGAGTCTGTGCTATGAGGGCTACTCCACCTCAATCCTCTCCTTGCCCAAGCACAAGTTCTCAGCAGGTTTTCCAGTTTTGCTCACCTTAAAAGTGAACAGCCTTGTGTTCAGAATATTCCCCTTCTCTTGCTTTCAAGAGGATCTGCTCTAATGAGATTTGAACAAAAGGTTTACACATGTGTTTGCTCCATCTCTCCACAGTATAGAGTTGTTCCCTTAAGGCAGCACTGGCACTGAAGCGGAGCAAAAGATCACCTCTGCAAGTTGGGAGGAACAGAGAGAAAGAGACAGAATAACAGAGTTGAAAGGGACCTTGGAGGTCTTCTAGTGCAACCCTCTGCTCAAGAAGAAAATCCTATATCATTTCATACAAATGCTTGTCCAATTTGTCATCCTCGTCAGCATTCACTGTTACCACCCATGCTTCCTTCAAGACTTTCCATAGGATGAAAGCTTTTCCTCCTATATAAGTCTAAAATGGAGTACTATTGGGATTTCAGCAGTGAGGTTTTCTCAGGGCCAGATGAAAAAGAGATTTATGATTAAATTGGACTTTCATTACAGATATAAACAAACATCTCCATCTATTCTGATGGGATATTTGTGCCTTCTGCTAGGAGGATTTCAGATATGTGACTGTGCCTTATTTGATCTTATAGTGTCATTGCATTTATTTAAATACTCTGCATAATTATTTAGCAACACATAAAAACAATATTCATACAAATATATTCTGAATATTCTGCTTAAATGTTCAACAACATACAAAAATTGAACTCTAAAGAGATTTTATGTTGTTAGGCATTGTTGATAAAGGCACACTTTATTCAATTATAATATTCAGTTATTATTATTTTGCTATATCACTGCCTTATTTTTCATAATATCTTCCTACTTTCCTTTCTATTTTTTCTCTCCTAGGACAGTTCGGGATTTATTTATGGAAGTGCTCCTATAACTGATATTGGACAATTCATTGCCCAAAAGTTGCAGAAGGTGAATTCTGAATTTTTGAACAAGTCAACTGAAGAAACAGAAGAGAGAACAATCCAGGTCTGTATTACTCAAATGTATTGCCAGTAACAACCATGTGGTTTTTATGCCATCTTCGCCAACTGCATCTCCTGAAAAATTTGCATTAGGATCAAGTTGTAGCACTGGAATTTTAGAATATTATGATTAATGAAGTTGGAATTATCTACTACTCAATAATAATTAGCAGGCAAGCATTTGGTTTTTAAATTATAATCTACAGTATTGGGTCATTTTCCATTTTTTTCCCCAATGAAACTAAAGTATACAGGCATTGTCAAGTACTAGATAAAGTCCAATGGCATTCAAGGGGGAGGTTCAGACCTTGCCCTCTTGAACTTACATAATGACTCCAGAGTAATTCCCCATTTGATTCCTCCTCCCAACTGGGACGGTTAGTCTCCAACAATAGCAAATCATTGGACATGAAGATGCTTGTACTTTTACTTCTACAGTTCTTGATTCTATGATATATAGTTTTCTAGGTGATAATCAGCATCTTGCACTTGACCCAGAATTAGATGTTCTGAGCCTATCTGACCACGAAGTAAATTGTTGTCCTTTTATATGTCCTGTAATGGTTCCAACAAGCTTTTTCTGCTTTTAACAGACCATCATTCCATTGTTGTATGAAAGACGCATGACTAATGGACTGGTCACAGGCCATGCATATTCAGTCACAGGAGTAGAAGACGTAAGTATGGAATTCTACTTCTTAATCAACAAGCCTGACATCAATTAACAAATTTTGCCTTCCTATACAAGATTTTGTATCAAGCAATTTCATTATTAAAAAAAGGAATAGATGTTTTATGATTATTGGTGAAACATAAATAACCTTGGAAAAATTAAGGAAATTTAACTAATATCCACATTTGGTTTGGCTGTGATATCTATTACCTCCAGGTTGATTTGGCTGCTTCAGCTGACTGACCAGATGTTTCCTCCTGCATGCCACAGGTCAGAATCTGTAAGGAGTTACATACTGTGATATTTCAGGGTGTCTCTAATTATGTTTCTTCCCCTTCCTATAATCAAGACAACACTTAAAGGGGAGAAGATAAAATTGGTGCGGCTCAGAAATCCCTGGGGACAAGTAGAATGGAATGGAGCTTGGAGTGATAAGTAAGTGAAAACTAACCTTCTTGGAAACCTTTGATGTACACTGAATAACATAACTTAATTTCACTTTATAAACTTGTATTCTTTAGTTTGCTCAGAAACATTAGCAACTTGCTCCTGGTCTGATGTGAAAGTCAGAAACTAAATGTTTTTCCTGTGTCCATCTTATTTTTTAAGACTGTTCTTTAACAAAGCTTGACAATTATTTTAAATATAAAGGATAATTACTTTAAATAGGATAAGGATGGCAGGATAATGTATATACATATTGCATATTCTTGATTCACTGATTCAATAATATATTTTTTAAATAAAGCAGAATAGTATGTCATGTGTTTATGTGTATACACATATATACCCCTTCAATATTTTTCTTATCTGAGAGAGCACGCTTTCTCATGTAGATTCCATGGGAAATATAATTTTTGAGCAATCAACTGAGACTTGTGTAAATAAACTTCATTAAGAGAAATTTTACCCCTAGGTATATGGGTTGAAGATTGGACTCATGTAGATTTAAGAATGAAAGTTGAAATGAGTTTTTATGGTTCAAGTGTTTATTGACACACACATAGATAAAATTTATAGTCAGAATGACTTCAAGCAATTCTGAGCAGCTTAAAAGCTTTAACTAATACACACACACACACACACACAGACAAAAAGGGGAAAAAATCACAAGTGGCCTGAAAACAAACATGGAAACTATGGGCCTTTTTTTTTTCAGAGAAAAATCCCAGAGAAGCTAAAAGAATTAAGACTACTTCTCTATTATGTTTAAGATGATAATTTGTAATATTTTAGTCAGTAGTATAGTTGTGGTCAAGGAACAACAATTTGAATTTGCAGTTGATGAAGTAGAAAAGAAGCAGTTTAACTAAATTCAGTACTTATTAAATTAATAAAAGATAAACTTTGTTCATAGATTATGAACCGGAAAACTTTATGATTGAAGAAGTAACTCCATTTTTATCAGCTGAAAAAGGTTCTTCCTTTTCTTGCAGCTCAGATGAATGGAAAGACATTGACAATGCCGAGAAGGTCCGCTTGCAACATAAAATTGCAGAGGATGGCGAGTTTTGGTAAATACTCAAGTTTCCTCATTTTTTTTTAAAACAGATGCATTTCTTTCTGAGGAATCCTTTCATTTTTGCTTTTAACATCCCAACTTGAGTATACAAGCAGCAATCATATGAAGTGTACATGTTGTTGCTATCTCATGACATTTGTGCCCTTTTTCCCACACCATAGGATATCATTCCAAGATTTTCTGAGATATTTCACAAAGTTGGAAATTTGTAATCTCACCCCTGATACCCTTGAGGCTGATAAGCTTCACACATGGACAGTTTCTGTCACGGAAGGACAATGGGTGCGAGGAAGCACTGCAGGTGGCTGCCGTAACTATCCAGGTAAATAAAGTGTTAGGGATACTTTGGTTAATTCAATTGCTTGAATTGAACTGAGAATTTAAGCAGGTTTTGCTGCTGAATAATTAGTTCTATACAAATCTTTTAAAAAAGCTGAATTATAGAGGAGTTTTCCTGCCATCTCTCAAAGACAAAAGAGAATGTGTAACATGCAGTGAAAATAACTTTGGAAAGAAGGAAGAAGGAAGAACCAGCAGTCTGGACAACTGTCTGATAAATCTAAGTCTAAAGGAAGGAGGGAGGACAGAAAACATCTCAAAAGGGACCCTGTCTAATTCTCTTCTCTCTAAATGCAGGGAATGGGGAGCAACTACTTTTGAAAGTACTGTTTTCTAGACTACTTTGAAGAGCTGACAGAATGCCTCTTCTAAAGTGGTGCCTTCCTCTTGCAATATTTTTGAAACCAAAGAAAGGATTCCTTTTCAGATGTTTCTGCTGTGGCAGATTTGCAGCACAGTGCTTTGAATAGTAGGTAGGAGGGCCACGTATTCATGGGAGCCTATACAGGTATAATCCAGTGTTCCTGAGCCTCGGCAACTTTATGAGATGTGGACTTCAACTGCCAGAATTCCCCAGCCAGCATGCTTCTAAAGTTGCTGAGGATGAGAAGCACTAGTATAATCGTCCCAAAGGTGCTTTTTCAGGAGGCAACTGAACTTTCTTGTTTTTTCTTTTGAAGACGTTTTGCTTCTCATCCAAGAAGCTTCTTCAGCTCTGACAGGATAGTGGAGAATGGAAGGATTTATATTC
>JANHFL010000526.1:237307-276773 GCA_032468155.1 Oxyrhabdium leporinum
GATTAATATACTGATGTAAGAGTATTGCTTATAAGTTGTAATCCGCCCCGAGTCTTCGGAATGGGGCGGTATATAAATGTAAAAATAAATAAATAAATAAATAAAGTATTAAATGTATCAAATGACAAGATAGATGGCTAAATATTGTGGCTGAATAATAAGTGGTCCTCGACCATTCATTTAGCGACCACTTGAAGTTACAACAGCACTGGGGAAAAAAGTTACTTTCAACCAGGCCTAGCACTTAAGACTGTTGCATCATCCCCAAAGTCATGTTTTCACAATTTGGGTGCTTGGCAACTGGCATGTATTTACAATGGTTGCAGTGTCCTGGAGTCATGTGATCACTGTTTGCGGCCTTCCCAGCCAGCATCTAAGAAGCTAAGTCAATAGGAAGCCGGGTTCGCTTTAACGACCATGTGATTCACTTAGCTGCAGTGACTAGCTCAACAACTGTGCACAATAGTCATAAAATCAGATGTGACTTGCTGAACACCATCTCAATTAGCAATAGAAATTCTGGTTCCAATTACGGTTGAAACAGGCTTCATACTGAAGGATTATGGTTTTTTTTTGCTATACTTTAATTTAGAGGCCATACAGAGCTTGACCCTCAGCAATTTTAAGACATGTGGATTTCAACTCCCAGAACTACTGATGGCTAAGTGGAGAACCTTTTTAAAGTTGCCAAGGTTGAGAAGCACTGAATTAGATGCTGAACAATCCTTTTCCCATTTTTTCCTCAAAAGTAAATGATATATTTAAATTATTAAGTGAAATCTGAAGAAAAAATAAATAAACCACACCACATCTCTCTTGGGATAAAGTAAATTTATTTTGTTTTTTGTTTTGCTGTTTATCTTATCTAATTCACAGCTTTGTAGCAAAAAAGGAAAGACTAAATCATTCACTGAAACAAACTGAGAAAAGATGTTAGTTAAACAGTTACAGCATAGTTGATATGCTATTTTCCCACCCGGTATTTCTGCAATTACAGGAATCTCTTCATGCCTTAAATGATGTGTTGCTTTAGACCTTCTAGCTGCATTAATGCACAGTACTGTAAGGAGCACCTGCTTATATGTTCTGGGGAAACCATTCCACTATAGATTATCTAGGAAAATCAGGGTTAGAGCAAGTTAGCTGCTGGCTGCCCGAATAATAATTCTTAATATATCTGTCTTTGAACATATTTGCACTATGAAACACATATCCCCAACTTGCATTTAAAAAGAAGATAAAATGTCATCAGATATTTAGGATGCAGCCTTTTCAGGTGGGTTGCCACTTTATTAAGATGTTGTAACTTTTATGTTTCAATCCACCGTAGCCCAGATAGTGTCTCAAAGAACAAACAGAAGCTGAGATGCTTGCAAGTGTTCTGTTATTTAGTGGGACAAAAATGCAACCAGCCAAATATCTGAATTCTACGGCAGCTGATACACACAACAGTCCTCCACAGCAGAACCATTAATGTAAAGAAACACATTCACCACACACACACAAAATTTAATGGAATTTAAAAACACACACACCTCTTATACTGAGGAAATATGTTGGCATGCAGTCCAAATACATTGCATATGCAACCTGCAACAACTTACTCAGACATCAGCCATCACGCAAAACTGAACACTTCCCACACATTTCAATAATGCACTCTGCAATTCACTCTGGCAACTTCATTTCTATCTCTTTTCTTTCAAAATAAATATCTTCAAAGTTAATATATTTGTGGAAATAAGACAAAAAGCTGCAACCTTCCAGAATATAGCAATCTTCAAAGTACGCAATCTTGATGCATCTGCCTTACTGTTCTGTCAATAATCAGCAAACTCCATTTTGCCCTCTTTGCATCAAGATTTCTAGAGCAACCTAAAGGAGCATGCTTACATTTCCAACTAAAGAGGTATAAGTACAGAAAACAACCTCAAATCAAACAAATAACCTGAATCGCAAGAGAACAACATTTCACATCCCACCTGAAAGAACTGTGGAGCTTCAGCACAACACACTGAAGGAGGAGGAGTTTAACTTTCTAAGTTATGTGCATGTAACCTCATTTGCAACGATTCTTCTCATTAAGAAAAACATACATTATAGAACAAACTAAAAATAAAACTTGGCCACACTTTTATCGCTGAACAAGTTTTAATACAAATTATGAAAGCATCCCAAAACACACTCATCTTAAACGTGCGTACGCACACACCCAAACATACATACAGTACTAAACAGTAAAAAGCACAAATAAGTAGTCCAAGTTATAAATCACTTGCAACGACTAACGTCAAAAGAACATTGAAATTATTGCATATCAAGGCACCATCCTCTTCCAGTTAAAATACCGAAAAAGGAACTTGAAGAGGATGCAAAATTAAAATTCACCCGTTCACATAACGCACTCCATATATTTTTCTTCACAAAAATACTTCCTACCTCTGTAATTTAACTTCAAACACATTCAATTAAGAATGAGCTATATTTTAAAATGTCATTCGATATTCAGCTGTCTACAAAATGAAAGTTTTTGCAGCCTTTTAAATAAGCATTTGAGGGTTTCCTTCAGCTTGCTTGATTTCAGCTGCCAACCATGTCATGAAAAGAGGAGGCACTATTGCCCAGAAATCACACAGGCTACAGAACAAGATGTTCTATCTAGAAGATAACCAGTGAATTTTTCATTATTTCTGAACATGGCAAAAGGTCAAAAGAAGGGACCAAAATCAAAACATCTTCAAGCTATCAGTTATCACAAAATCATGTAGAGTAACTTCCAACTGGTTTGTTCTTCCAGCTGTTGAAATCACTAAATTATACATGAATTACGTTTTATTTTTAAAGGTTGATTACAATACCATTTGTTCTTCTAATATGTATGTATACATTGTCTGATGTAGTTAAGCTCACAGTCAGCTAGACTAATAACGAGGTTTTTAGCTTTTCTGTGAAAGAAAAACTGATGTCACAAGCACTAGATGAAATCTAAATAGGAAAACACTTTCTGAATACAGCAAATTGTAGCATCACTTTCCCAGACAGCACTGACCATATACACATTTCTTTCACAAACACATATGCTATTTTTCTTTCAATTCTTGCATTTGTCACGCTGCTTAGTTTTCTCCCTTAAATGACAGCAGAAAATACATGCAAAATTCTCAGCTTCTGTTTGGGTTTTAAATCTTTGCAGTTTGTGCCCAACAGCTTTCTAACTTGCAATTATAGGAACTGAAATTATTTAGTCAGTTGCTTGAAACAAGATGGTTATCAAACACACAGGATTCTCACAGGATTAGCTAGATGAAGCAAGTAAAAATATGTAAAAGTTCACTTACTTCAAATGCCAAAATGGTCATAACTTACAATTCTCAGAATCAAAAACACAGTCCCAATATTGTGGCAAGAGAGCACTGGGTATAAACCTATGCAAAAATGTTTAACATCTTATATTTACTGGTGTTTGTATTATGGTGCCTGATACTCTTAAGATAACTGGGAAATAACAATAGTTTAAGAAACAGGTAGTCTGCTGTCTTAACAGTATGTACTCTGCCACCCTAAGATTCTTTGGAGCCAAAGCACACCCAAAAAATCAAGTACAATTGTGATTAATTGTGCAGATTTCACCCTTCAAACTGAAGCCACAATATAAAGTAACTCAAACAGTGAGCCAATTGTTCATTCCCACAGCAAAAATATCTCAAAGACTTCAATAAGAAAAAAAATAAGGAGTTCAACGATCAGGTGGTATTTCTAGCCTGAATTCAATAATGTTTTGATTAACATAAAAATAATCCAAAGGCAGAAACATACATTAACAGGGAATCCCACATATAACATGAAGTGATGGTTAAAACACTTATATGTAGGGCCCCAAATTAAGTATAAAACATTACTCTGAATACCAAGTAATAGATAAGCACACTGTACTTATTTGCAGAATGCAAATAAAAGGGAGGCTAGATTTTTCCCCCCTAACCAATGAATGGTATAAACAGTTATTTGACATGACTCTGTCGTTCCTTTCTCTACAGAGCTGCGAATAGATCCTGTCTCTGTAGACAAAACAGAAAAGGGCATGTGTTCTTTTTGCACTCCAATGATGAATAGGACGAAAAAGAAAAGAATGAGGTGGACAAGGCATGTAAAATTACTTGTGTATAAAAAAAATACTTCCCAATATGGGAGGCTGAAAAATGTCATGAGTCAATCTTGCTATCATCCTCTGCGTGCTTCTCAATATGTCCCACCGCATCCTAGAGGCAGAAAGGAAACAGGGTTAATTTCAATTAGCTCAATTTTTTTATACTTTAACGACTGATTAAAAAAAATAAGCACATCAATGATACATTTCAGGCCAGTGTGCATCCAAGATTTAGGACAGCACTAGTCAGAGTTCAAATTTTCTTATTAAACTTTGTACAGCAAGTTAAAAGCATTCCCATACTTTTATCTTTATCTTTAATTTGATTGGTCTTTGTGAAATGTTCTATGATATATTCAGTAGTTGTTTAGTGAACTGTTTGGCTCAGTAATGTATGTATATCGCCAATGTGTAAGCAACATTTATGATAGAAAAACATCTTATAAGACAATCCGATGAAGGGCTGAGAAGAATAACTGATGATAGAATGAATGCTGCTGGGAAATAACAGAACAAGTGGGGAAAGAGCAGGAATCTGAAGGGAAAATAAATATGTCAACAGCTAGTACACTTTTTAATACGTCTATAGTCTACAGACAATAGGAGAATTGTAGATCAAGACCCTTAAAACTGGTCTCTTTTCCAGTGGTAACTGGAAAAGAACCAATAGCAGAGTAGCAAGGGCCCCATATGTTTTCTGTCACTACATCAAGAATAGAATTTCCTCTCACCTTACGACATAGTGGCAACAGGACCACCAATTAATTGTGCACCTTTTTTTCTTAAAAGATATATTAAACTTTTTGTAGATTGCTCTCTTCCCAAGCTACAAGAACTACACTCCAAATAGTGCCTTTATCTTTCACCTTTTATCCAATTTCTTTGCTACATACCTGTTTGGAACTTTTCCTGGAGGTGAAGAATGCATCACAATTCTTCCAGCGACACTTCAGAGTTTGAAAATTCGGATTTGTGTGGTCATTTAACAAATGCTGTTTCAAGTGGTCCACAACGCCAAATATAAGTGAACATCCATGCCACTGATAAGGAAAATAAACAAAACTGTTAGAGGAAACAGCTGAAAGCTAGTGGAGACATTAACAATGGAACCATTTTTTTACAGTTCATAAATGTAAGAAAGAGAAAAATAAGAAAATACTGAACTGGAGGAATCTTAATTAGCCTGATTTAGCAAAAGCTAGCTCTGTAAAACCATCAAATGGTACATTCATTCATTCTTGTCCACAGCACTTCCTTCAAAAAATTTTCTCAGCATCAACTCTGAAATAAGTTGGATTGAGAGAAAAGTGGCTGACCCCAAATCATCCAAGGAGTTCCCAAGGTCTCCTGGGTCTTATAATACCTTAACCATTATACTTCAGAGCTCTGTATAACGCAAAGATTTTCAATCCTCCATTGACAGTGCAAGTATGAATAGGACTGAAGCAACCAAAACCATAAGACCACTTCAATCCACATCTAGGAAAACGAAGGGAGTCAAATGATAAACTTGAAGTTTTTAGTAGTTTGAAAGATATACTGACATTTATAGTCTTGAGTTTTCTGAACAGAAACCCGGCAGCAATTGTGCCAAGTTTGTTTCATCCCTCTAGGATACTACAGGCAAGGTCTTTGCACCTTTCATCCAAACAGAAAAAGAACTTCATGTAGTTATCAGAGATGGACATTTTCTGCTCTAGAATATAACATTATATGAAGGAACTATGATGTTCCTCCATGCTGAAGATGGGAGAGAACTGAGTGACCAAGTACTTGTCTTCTCAAAGCACCCATATTAACATAAGAATTGCTTGAAGGGGACGGAGACCAGCTCCTGCTGTTTTAACTTAACACACCAAAGTATTCTCTCTTGAGAATACTTTGATTACTTAAAGTACCAGAAGCCCTACATTTGTCCAGAGATTTCTACCAGGAAGAGTGAGATTTCACTCTCATCATAGTAACTTCACAACATAAACAGTTCCTTTATCTGAAAAGTATGCTTTTCTTGCCCTGATAGGGGAGGATGAACTAGTGAAAAGAGTCCTGTTTCCAATATCTTCCTTGCGGTACAAATGGAGGGGTTTAAAAACGATTTGAGATTTATCTGGAAACTGGAATGAACTAATTGCTAATTTTATTCAAACTTGACTTAGAGGGTTGATTTATAATATCTTATATGCCTAGCCTGCCTTTTAAATGAACAAATCAATCAACCAAATTTATTATAGTTGCCCAACTCCAATTTTAACTGTTTCAACTATTTGGTTTTGTTGACATTTTTATCCTATTTATATTACAGTTTTTGTGGATTCAACAGGTTTCAAGTATTACAAACAACTACATGAAATCCAGAGTCTAAAGAGCAAAAGTGCTTTTTTTCTTTACCCAACAACGATAATTCTGCATCAGGTTAAGACGCACTGCTTGGATACTACCATCATAGCAACCTGTGTAGATCTGAAAGAGGAAAAAAAGATTATAGAATTAAAAGAATAAAAGGACATGAATATACCATAGTCACCGGTACTATATTTAGAATTCTACTATGATTAGAATATTTATTTTCTGTACAGTAGCTTATAGATTTTAGTGATAAAAACAAAATGTTGAAATTAATTCTATATCATCTTATAGAACTTATCACTCAGTTCATTATAGTTGGATTAAGGGAAGCAATTCAATCGGTATATTGTATATTGAACATGTGAAAAACCCTTTAGTATGACTTAAAAAAAATCTGCAATATCAATAACAGTAAAACACCTAGTATATGTATGAATTTAAAACCTAAGTATGAACTATAAAACTATTTTACAAAATAAATCAGTAATAAGGTTTAGAAAATATACATTAATATGCAACCAATGAATGAATGCAGGATCATTAATTGAATAAAGTCCCTCAGACTATGGAGTTATTAAGTTATGTAACTAAACAAGTGGTTTAACAGTACAAATATCGTTACGTGTTTGAGTGGTGCCAATCTGCTCCTAGGAAATAATTTTTGCATACAATCAATGGAATAAGAAATTATAATGAGGACATTCAGGCTATGGAGACATTCTATGGTAAGTGTCTAATTAAAAAAAACACAACCAGACACACACCTGGGTTACTACAGAAATGAAAAATATATGTCCAGCAACCTTATCTAGTTACTTAGGCTGTTGATTGCTGTGCTTTTCAGATTTCAGCTGGTTTAGTCATCTCAAATATTAAAGTTTATTCAAAAGTTATCTGATGCTTTTCACAGATTGAAAAGAGTTGGATAAAATTGTATTATTTTATCACAGTTTAATTGTTTTAACAAGCAATCCAACTGGGATTACTTTTTAATAATAGCAATAGCACTTAGATTTACACAGTGCTTTACAGCCCCATTTAAGCGGTTTATAGAGATAACATATTGCCCCCAACAATCTGGATTCTCATTTTACCAACCTTGCAAGGATGGAAGGCTGAGTCAACCTGAGCCAGTCAGGATTGAGGGAATCAAACTGCTGGCAATGTGAGCTGAGTTAGCCTGCAATACTGCATTCTTACCACTGCACCACCACGCAGGAAAAAAGGAATACCAAATTTACATAAATAATACTAAATGCTATCCAGATTTTCTGGACTCTCACAGTCCTTACCCCTCACCATCTTGCAAGAGCAGATAAGAGTTTGGAGTCCAATCCAACTGCAGGGCATTAGATTGGCTTCTTCTGATCTGTGAGTTTACTTATGTCTTTTGTTAGAGCCTGGCTAGAATCCAGAATACTCCTCCTTATGCATACAGAGAAGTGGTGATGTCAGATGATTAGATCGATGTTGTTAAATATAAGATACAAGTGCCTGCTTATCTTCCCCCAGGTGACAGATACTCCTCATGAGGAGCTCTAGTGGGTTTGAGGACAATTGGCTATTTGGATACAGCTTCTAACAAATTCATAATTTCCCAACCAGAGGGAACCAAGCACGAAATAACTTGCAAAATGCTGTCTACAAAGCAAGCAAGAATAATAATCTAATTCTGGATAGCCATAATAATAAGAGGAAAATCCCTAATATTATGGAAAGGGAAAAGAAAGTGTTACCATGCTCTTATGAATGGTCATGCACATAATCATATCCGAATGTCCTCCATAGACTTGTAAACGATCGTGGGACTTGGTGGAAAAGAGGGGAAAAAACAAAGAAAACTTTTCAGTCATGTAATAAGCTGATAAGTATATACCTAAAGATTTAGTTACAGTAAACTGCATGTAAACAACGTAAGAAAAACAAAACAACCTGCTTCTTTGTCCCACAATACTAGTTTCCTTATTTTAAATATTCGTTTCCAGCCATAGACTCTCCCAGAAGAAAGGTTATCAAACAGGAAAAGTCACGTATTTATCTAAATAACCTCACGCGCTTTCAGAATGTATGGCGGGCAATGTACATAACTTATGGCTTCACCACAACACTATTATCTCATGACAGGTACGTTCAGCAGGCAAAACAAACAACCCAGCAGCTATTCTTCCTAGAGAAAATTGGATCCTGAAGTCTGTGCAACCCCTACAGGACTTGCTTAAAAATTCAGACCTAAAAGGGTTGCTTTGAATTAGATCTCATGAAATATTTGAAGATCAAAACAAAGGACATCATTTACAAAGATAATTATCACATTCCACTTTAAATAAAATCAGCTAGATTTTTACCTGCAACTCATATACTCGAACACACTTGTCTAAACAGGCTGTTACCATCACTTTTCCCAGGATGTTCACAACAGTTACTGCATGGTTATGCCCCTTGTATATCCGTACCAGCTCCCCAGTCTGCAACAAGATCATCAGGATAAATGGGTATGCACAGGATCATAATCTCCATGAAATCCATAATAGCTATCTGATGGATTTCTTCTTAAAATACTGTATCAAGCCATTGTTTCCGCATATTTAGATGAAACAGGGCTAGTAGTGTATTTTTTAACTGACACAGTTGTCTAGTCAAATAAAAAAATATAGTGCATGAAACTTTCTTAAGGCAACTAATTTTTCTATTTCTCAGAACATCTACAGTCAAGATTCAAGTTTCAGTATTAGGTGTTTTTCTCTGTGAACACTTGTTTAAAATTGAATTAAATTCATGTAAATGAATTATCAACACTAATTTTACAGGAAATTATTTTGTTAGAAATAAAAGAAGCATGAAGCATTTCATATTTCATAGATTAAAATGAAATGACTTTTGAACAACTTACATGTATGTTGTGGGCATGTACAGATTGGTCACTGGAACCACTGAAGACCAAATCATTCACAACCTTGAAAGATAAAGTCAACATCCAGACTACATGCAATATTTAACAAGAAATACTTCATTCCTTACCAGCTCTCACATTTAATTGTCACAGTATAATTACAATAAATGAATCATCTCTAGAGAATGAATTACAAAGCCAATCTGAGGACCAGCTGGAACAGAACTGCATTAGACTCAACCCAATTACCCACAGACCTAGTCAATACTCCGTATAAAGTTTAGTGGTGCTTCAAAATTACTATTATCTATTACAGGAAAGGTTTTTACTCCAACTGATTGATCTGCAGAGCATCAGGCAAGGCCTTCCTCCAAAAATCCCACATCCTCTCCCAGCTGGCATACTGACAAGCATGCTCTAGTTACCTTCTTCTTCAAAGAAAAAAGGCAAAGTTGGTGAAACATATGTCAGGAGACATTCTATCTCAGGGCTGTCAAACTCGTGCCCCGCGGGCCAGATGTGTCACTTACTGGCCCAAAGGGGGAAAACATTGCAGTATGTCATGTGACAACAATGTGTTGTCGCAAGTTGACGCCCCTGGTCTATCTGAAGCATCTACAAGCAGAAGTCTAGAGTGCATCCACCCAGAGGATAGTATTTAATCTCTCCTGTAGGAAATGCCTCTGAAATACAACTTCCCTGGGAAGAACTGCTTCAGAGTCACTTTAACTGAGAAAGGTTGGTCTGAACAGGAACACATTTTTTTTATTGGACCTGCTGGAGGGATTTTGGCACAGTTCTGGACTTTTGATCAAATTCTTTTGGCCTACTCTTGATATATAAAATTATTTGCTTGTCAAAAATAAGAATGTGATAGTATCTTCAGACTTTGATCAAATCATTATTATTTATAACAGTTTCTCTTATCTGTATTGTGCAATACAAATACAACAAAGGACATAAAAGAAGGCAGTAATTAAAACTGAGGTTTATACAAAGAGAACAGATATGAAGAACCATGATTTTGCAATGCTGTATTCAAGAGCCAAACACATGGGATTGAATATAAAAAATTGAGTAGCAGATTAAAATAAAGTTCATGTCAAGGTACAGTATCTGATTAAAAGTTTGTATTTTTTTTAAACAACCACGTACATATGTATAAGGAATAAATGCCTGGTAATAGTGTATGTTAAAATAATGTTAGATGTTTAAATAAGAAAATTTAACCACTATAAAAACTACAGTTACAAAATTAAGATTCATGGTGATTTCACAGATGTTTTTAGGAAATAATAGGGAAGTAATTCTTCCAGATTTTTTAAAATTTCAATTCTAATGAAATTTCCTGGTTGTTTCACATCGAAGTACTAACCAGGTCTGATCCTGATTACTTTTTTTCAAAACTAGCTAGGTGCTGTTATCTAAACAGAGCAATACAATATTTAACTTCATTCATAAACATATAATTTCCAAATTACAGAAATAATAGTTCCATTCCAATCTATACTGGTGAAACCTCACCTCAAATATTATGCCCAATTCTGTCCAGTACACTAAGAACAGAAAAAATAAGAAATATGATAAGGGACTGAAAACTATGTCCTTTGAATAAAGATGGGGTGAACAAGTTAACTAAGAAGATTATGAGTTCCGTTTACTGGATGTGTTCAAGAAGACCCTAAATAGACATTTCTTGGGGAAGTGGGGTTAAGGTTAGAGAACATCAAGATTAAAGTTGGACTCAGTCTAAATTGCTTCTTCTATCTCAACAATCCCATTGATTTTTAATTAATAGATTAGAACATACAATATGAAGAAGACTCTAGAAAAATATGACGATAATAATTGTCAGAATAAGATGGTAATGGCATATCCAAGGAGAAAGTATCCAATAGGCACCAGAAGTGACACTGAAAGCAATTGGATTTGTGGAAACTATCTAAAAGACTGTGTTGCAAAAGAACAAGTGGTGAACAGATCACTGAAGGATCTCAACAGAGGAAGAAGAAATCAGTGGAAATCTGTGTTTATCTCTGGTAAAGCTCAATTAACAAAAATATTCAGGAAAGATAAAAATATACTTATATTAGAGAAGGTCCCAGTTCAATTCTCATCATTTGTATTGGGCTAAGAAAGGCTGATCTGAAATCTTTGAAACAATATCCAAACAATTGAGTTGGATGACTCAAAACTTTGATTATCTGTAAAGCAGCTATCTCTCATCTTACACCTTCTCACAACTGATGAAACAGCATCAAGCCCAAAAAATGTAGTTTCATTTACACGTTACAAATTGTTTCAAATAGCCATATTACAATAAAAGGTCTTCTTTTTCAAATACTTGCCTTCATACACAGTACTGTTTTGCTATGACCTTCAAGGGTTCGGAGCAGCAGTCCATTTCGGGCATCTCGCACACTAATTGTACAATCGTAGGATCCCACAATCAGTAGTCGTCGTGCCCCTTCCTGAGCTGTAGCCAGGCAGCTAATTGCCCTGGGACCATGACATTCAAAAGTCTCAAGTTGTCGGTTGTTCTGGGGGAAAATAAAATAAAACCCAAACAAGAAGTTATGGACACAATTATTGCCTTCCAGATCCAACTGCACTAAATCCTTCTCCTTCTAATTATTAGAATGCCTTTCCACAAATTCCAGATCCCCATATAACTGGACTTGTAAAACAATGTTTTTTTTTCATTAAGAAACAGTGTTGTTTACTTTTTATGGAGTGAATTTCTTTAAGATACACTCTGCTCCATAGCAAATACTTACATAATTTTAATTTTGAAAAGAAAAATAATTCAAAGAAACAGAAAAGTGTGGATGGACTCCTTTCACAATAACTACTTCCCCAGACAAATTTTAAACTTATGTCTGATTGTGCTTATGCATCAACTAACTTGACTGTGCCCAAGTAGATCTTCCCCTTATTTCTTTATGTAAGTCGAACATCAAACATTATTTGTCCTTTTCAGTTATCACACAATACAGCAGCCTTTCTTCTTGGAGATTAGCAATGTTTACATCACTTATACTGACCTTTATATTAAAAATGACCACATTTCCATTTGCAAGGCCAGCATAAAGGATCCTCCATCTACTGTGCAGGCAAAGCACACGGTCATCTAGTTTAAACTGATCAATAAGTTCTCTTGTCTATTAAGGGAAAAAAAAGTAGGATTTACTAAACTCATAGTAAATAACCTTAACAAGCAGCTTGAACACAAGCTTTAAAAGTACCGGTATATTATTTAGGAAACTCTCTTGTTCGTTGAGAACCTAAACTGCTACATGTAATATAAAGGTAAAAAGAAAGTTTCATTTATGTAGCAGTTTAAGTTTCTCAACATACAAGCAAATTGTTGCTTTAGGTATAAGTCTGCTCCTGAATACCACTGGAAGAATGAAAAACTTGAATTCTAAATATATATTTAACTCTGCTGTTTTAAAATCTTCTGTGTAGTCTTCTGTTCTACAATGTAGAAGTAATGCACACAGTATTGCATTGACTTCTGCCAAGAATTTTATCAATCTCAGATCAAGGAATGCATACAAATAGCAAAAATATAAAAATAATTTGGCTTAAATAATAGTTTAAATTGTTACCCATGTATTATCACTTTGCATCAATGAAAATGTTTTTACTTCTGGAAGCCACTTTGCATTTTTAGATGCTTAGAAGATGCTTTAAATGCCCAGAGCTGAAAAAATATCAGACTCTGAAATGTCTGGGAAGGTCTTCCAGTGCCAATCCATCCTAACACTCACAACTGGCATTGGGAGAAAATGAACAAATTCAGAATCCAGAATTACAAAAGGCAATGAGTTTCCCTCCTGGTTAATTAGTTGCATCAACCATTATCTCTACACTTACCTTGACGTTATAGCAATTTATATTGTGATCACTGGAGCCTGAATAGAGGGCTGCATTTTTCCCTGTTTGAATTACCAGGAGGCAGTTGACTTTTGAAGCGTGCCCTTCAAAGACGCCCACACATTTCCTGTTCTATGAAAAGAACAACAAGATGTGGTCAGATTGTATTTAAATTGGGATGGATGACTTTTAAGGTTAAAAATAACCCTTTTTGAGAGAAAGCAAGGACCATGCATGGGATCCTGGGGTTGTTTCTAATTTTATTTAAATTATTTTGGTGCTTGCACCTCCACTTCTGTGTATTTCCCACCTCCAAAGCAGGAAGCCATTTCGCCAGTTCTTGGCACATACAATAAAGAGGCAGCTCTCAGAGATATAAGCAATTTAAGGTGCATATGCAACAACAGATTTAATAGTTTTAGACTTACAACCAATCACTTAGTGACCATTCAAAGTTACAACAGATCCTTCCAAAAGCTACTTATGACTAGATATCAAAGTTGCAACACCTCCCCACAGTCATATGATCACATTTTGGGCACTTGCCAAAAGGCTCACTTTTGCAGCATCCCATAATCATTCAACCGTGATTTTTTTAATGCTTTTTTCCAGTTTCTGGCATTTACTTACTTTTCCAGCAAAAAGCACCCATAGAATAAAGTGGATTCACATACTGAATGTGATATTTACATAATGGCCACTCAAAAAAAAAGGTTGTAAAATTGGGACCAGTCGCTTAGTCACTCACTAACAACTGCAGTGACTTATGATCAATTTCAGGTTCAACTACAATTGTTAGTTGAGGACTATTTGAGGGCTATACTTACAAATAAGCATAGCCCCAAACTACCTGCCTAATATTGTCTTCTAGCAAGTTCCACCATTCCTTCAAGAGCTGCAACTTCACATGAACTTAAGCTCTGTAAGAAAACTTTTGACACCACTTTTTCATGAAGCAGCATGCATATGTCTGCATAAGGAAAAAGAAGTTACTTCTTCTATTGTTTTAAATTATTTTTTATTTCCATCACTGGTTTGTTTTCCTAAGAGAGATATTAAGTATCATATGGCATTCACTAGATTTGATTAATAGCCCCCAAGTATTAATTTCTAAAACAGAGTTATAATATTTTAAACTGTCCTTTGTCTCTCCCCACAAAACTGAATAGGTTTCAGTTTCATCTGAACAGATGCATTTATCCCAAAAGTTGCAGTGTAAAAAATATTGAGGGCCCTACTTTTCTACCTTTTCGAATTATTCAATCATTTTAATAGCCCCAAAACTTTCTTTAGGTCAAAGAGGTCACAATCCAACTGCAACTTCTTCAGGAGGTCTACTTACCACTAAGTTATATGCACGGACAGTTTTGTCTGCTGAGCAGGTGTACAACACATTCCCAAAAATCTGAATGGCATTCACTGAAGCTGAATGCCCCTCAAATATCCCTTCTGTGGGATCCTCATCTTCACCTGGCTCTGAAGACACTTCTGGTAAATACAAATCAAAGTTTGTAATTAAACATTTTGTTCATAAGAGTGCACTTAATCTTCTATAGTATTGGGTATGGTTAATGGTTCCCCTTTGCCTTCCCACCCACCCATTTCTTTTTCCTTGTACCCATTACCCATTGCAGCATAGTGCTGTCCACACCCTCTCTTCAACGTGTGCAAAGGCTACTAGCCCTCCGTGCTGCTTCTCCTAACCCATAATAATCCTCCAAGGTCTGATCAGTCTCCCTCAATCTAACCCTTCCACTGAGTAACAAATCAAGTTTGTTTTGACCCTGTTAATTGAAAGAGTTGAGAAAAGGAACTAAACTGCAACTTTGTCAAGGAAAAAATACAGTATGAAAAGAGTTACTAACTTTAATAGATACAGTCTGGAACCATAGAGAAAAAGCTTACTGTCACCACAGGAGAATATTAAGTATGAGGGGAAAGAAATGGAAATTGATTGCATCGCTGGAACAGTAAAACTAACGTTCTCCAAATACATTCAAATATATGTTACAAATAAGTATAGCACCAAAATGATTAGCTTCGAACAATGTTTTATTGTCATCTAGTCAAGAAGTTTACATTAAAGCTCCTCAAATGTTTACTAAAGCGCATCTCAAATTAGAAGTTGGTTCCAAATGATTAAATTCCTTGAGTCAAAATTTATCTCAAAGTAGCCTTTAAGTTCCTTCTTCCTACAGAGTAGATACAAAGAAATACAGAAAGAATAATAAGTAATTTACTGGCTGGAAGAAAGAAAGAAAATTTAATTTTCACCAAGCAGAT
This sequence comes from Oxyrhabdium leporinum, assembly GCA_032468155.1. Lineage (NCBI taxonomy): Eukaryota > Metazoa > Chordata > Lepidosauria > Squamata > Cyclocoridae > Oxyrhabdium > Oxyrhabdium leporinum. Next base: position 252,853 of record JANHFL010000526.1, read on the forward strand.
CAAAAGGCAAGTAAGAGATAAAAGAAACCTCAAGTCAGTCTCAGGAAAAAAATGTTAGCATGGATAGTTTGGAAATTTCAGAATATTTTTAAGTGCATAATTAAAGCAGTACGAAGCAACTGAATTCCAAGAAACTACAACTTCATCTCTCCTCCAAAAGATCTTATACTTATTTTGCTGTTAAGAAAACCAATATGCAGATGTACCTGATGAGGTTTTTGATCCTCGTAATGACGATATAGGTGTCTGAGTCTCAGCCACACTGCAGAAGAAAGAGAATGCCACTGGTAATTTAACTAGTTGGGGGGCGGGGGGGAGAAACACCATTACAAACCTAATACTACATTAGAGTCTTCCTGGAAAAATATACTATGAAAAAGGAGTAAGTCTCTCTACAGAAATTACAATGAAACTTTTGTCAAACTTTATATGAAATAGGATTTTTGTCATAAATTGTTTGCTGAATATGGTTCAGTATGCCAAATTTAATGTAATTGTTTTCTAAACCATTTCTCAGCTAAAGGATTCCTGAATATTCCTTTAGAATTCCTAAAGGATTTCTAAATATTAAGAACACAAATTATATTTCTCCTAAGAATCCATAAACTTTAATATTCTGCTAGCCAGATTAAAAGCCATTACAATGCAGACAGCAATCAGTACACATATAGTTTGCCAGCTCACCTTCTGCCAATACCATCTTTATAATTTACTCCAATCTCACTAGTAGAGCTCACTTCATCGTAGCCCGACCGAGATGACTCTCTCAAAAGTTTCTCTGTGGAGCTCAAGGTATTTCTCTTAGAAGGACTGTCTGGTTTCTCACTTTCTGATTCTGATGAGTTGATGGCTACCACTTCCAGAGGAGATTTAGGGACTTCCACAAATTCAAGAGATGTGTCACTGTCATTCTCCTCATTCTTCCTCTTTCTTTCCTGAGCAGCCACACTCTCCTCTTGCTTTGGAGGGGTGGATGTTGTTACTTTTCCCCCCTTGGGTATCTTTACAGTCTTTACTTTCCTAACTGGTTTTGAATCACTCACGTCCTGTTCTGTATCACTGTTATCAGGAACACGGGCTGCTCGGAGTGCTTTCTTTTTTTTCAACTTTTTCTTCTTCTTGCTTATTTTGAATTCCATGGAGACCATGGTAGAGATGGCCATCTGCTCGGGCTGTTCAGTTGGCTGCTTATTATTTTCATTTGCAGCAAGTTCAGAAGTAAATGACTGGCCTTGAAATGACCCAGTGCATGGTTCAGATATGATATTGCCCGCTGGAGTTATCTTGCCTTGGGTTTTCACTGAAGATACTGATCCTGAATTAGTAGGGGAAGAATGGCCAGATAACTTTGTCCCCATCATATTTGGAATAGATTTCTGAATATCCTGATTTGCTTTTTGGAAATCAATAAGTTCTGATAATGACATACTAGCAGTGATAACTGGATACAACTGTTGACTTGTCGTTCCTGAAGAAAGAAGATGGAACATTTTTCACCTAATTGAACAATTAACTGTTATACAACGTGCTTCATTATATATGACTTTTTCTGACAAATCAATTCAAGCACTTAATCAGAATATTTCATACTCTGGGCCTAATATTAAATTGGCTCCAACTCTTGTAAATAATATTGAGGCAAGTCATTTTCTCCTGTCATGACTTCTGCATATATAGATAACAATGAAACCATCTGGAAAATTGTTCTCAAGTTACATGTGGTAAGTCAATCAAAACACTTAGCTAAAATTGGAAAAGAAATAAGACATAATTAAGCCTTGGAAACCACAACCTTAGTACACTATTGAAAGGTATCCAAGCTGTTTGTGAAATTCTCAGGAGGAAGACATATAAATGCAATACCAACCTATGAGTGAATTCAGCTCTGACACATTTATTTAATGAAGTATTCAAATAAATAGTATCTCTGAGGACAAAAATTACTTCAATTACAATAAATAATTGGGAATTGTTCTCTCCTTCATCCACAAGTTGAGTCATTAATAAAAAGTCACAGACTGGTTAAAGTGTCACAATTATTCTCGTGAACTTATTTCTTTACCACTTCTGCATACTGTAATGCTGAACTCACTAAAGATTAGAGTTGCTCACTAAGCAGCCCAGCAGGAGAGGAGGATCAATATAGCTCAGTTTTCATCCAAAATTAAGACTCCATAATCACAATGAATGAATGAATGAATGAATGAATGAATGAATGAATGAATGAATGAGAGAGAGAGAGCAGGGAGGGAGAGGAGGGAGAGAAAGAGAGAGAGGGAGAGGGAGAGAAAAAGAGGGATCAACTTATCTTTAATATACAGTAAACCAACATACTATTTTGCAAGTGAAGCTCTGCTTGGGGGGAACGTGGAGTACTCTTCTGTTCAGGAACATTCATGCAGTCTTCTCTAAGCTTTAGAGACACAGCTTCCTGCTTGATTTGTATGGATGAATCGGGGACTGTGATGGGGGCAACGTCACCAGCAGTCTGGAATGTAGGTTCAGCCTCTTCTTGGACAGGGGCTGCAAAAGGAGGAGGGATTTGTGCAGGTGGAACAGCGTCCAGAAGAGGAGCAAGGAGACCTGCATTAGCAGTAGAATCCTGTGTCAAATGGAGCTTGCCAAGGCTTTTTTCAGTTGAGCTGCTGTGATGTGGCTGTTGCAATTGCAATTGTTCCGAAGGCTCGTAAGTTTCTAAGAAGGGAGCAACATATTTCACATTAAAATATGTTTTTAAAAAATAAAGAATATTATGTGGCACAAGTTCTGTCTTGATGTTTTCCAAACTCACTAGCACTGATGGTATTACCTAGTTTGGGTAATGAAACATCTGTAAGAAAAGAAAGAACAAAGTTCAGAAAGCACCAAGGATCCTGAGCTACAAATATTCTCCTTTATTGGTTTCCAAACTCTGCATACACTTGACTTGTCCAGGAAGCACATTCCCCACCTGCTTCCTTTCATCTTGTAATAATAATTCACATAAAAGCTGAGAGTGCTGTGGGATCAAGAGTGAGTTCCATTTTTTTTCTATACAGCTTTCTTCTTTTAAACGTCTACAGAATCTGAAGTAACCATCTGCCTCAAATTGTAAATAAAATATGGAACCTGCCCCCTCTCCCCAATATTGTGCCCACCAATGCCAAATATATTGGTGTCATTCCTTGTTCAATATTTTCCCCATTTTTAATTAACAAGAAATAAATGAGATGCTGAAAATCAAAGCATCAGGGCTAAAATATAGCATTTATTTTCAAAAGTGTTTCTGGATCCTGGATAGAAAAGATTGATTGAAAATACTCATTAATAAAATAACTCAGAGTATACAATGACTATCAGAGCAAGAGCATGCAGGAGCAGAGCAATTGAGGTCCACATAATGTTCAGCAAATGTTTATTTGTTTAAAACATTAATAGGTTTTGTTGCCAATCAGAAAATGTAACCAGATTACTAATAGGGATGAGGCATCTCAGTGAATATTAGCGATCAGAGAACATTGAAACTAGATATGTGTGAAGTGGACGGTCCCTGGCAGATTTTCGCGTGATCTCCAAAACTGCAATGAAAAGAAGCAAAAATCCTAAATAGGTTGGTAAGTCCTTAGACCTTCCACTATTTACTAATGAAGCAGCTTGCCTTCCTATTTCAATTATACCTATTTCCTATTCCTATATACCTCAATAGCAGATGATCAAACCTCAGTATAATACACTTTGAAGATCATATTACTGAATGAATTCCAAAAGCCTATCCTGTCTCCTGATAGTGAGCAGCTTTCCGAGTAAAACTTGGCTGCTAATTATATTACGTATATCAGGAAATAAAACATTTCAGAGAGATGTCAGATGAGACTGGAAGCATTAGAACATCTGTAAAGACATTAAAGGTGGAAACAGATGTAGAAAAAGAAAAAGTTTTTCAAAAAGATCTCTGAACTCAGAAAGTGTTCCAAATTTGAAATGGTATGCTGAGAATGGCTATAGTAATACCAATTATGCTGATTTGAACAAGCTAAAAATGGAAGGAATGAAATTCTGTACTGAAAAAAATCTATACTGTTCTGAAAAATGGAAGAAATAAAGTTCTGTACTGCAGAGATGTCAACAGCCAAGGTACCATAGAAAATATTCCCTATTGACAAAACTCCCAATATTAAAAGATGAAATTACACCAGCACTATAGTTGTTAGACTATAAGAATTGATGGAACAACTACAGAAATCTGGCAAGTCAAAGATGGAGAATCTGTAAAAGTCCTAACCAAACTATATAAACAAATCGAGAGATCAAAATGCCCAAAATATTTAAAAAGTCTACATAAAAATGCCAAAGAAAGAAAACTTAACAGTGTGTGCAATCCACAGCATATATACTTAATTTCATATCCTAGCAAAATAATGCTTAGGATTGCCAACATAGCTCAGGAAAGAAGATGCCAGAAGCTGGATTTAGAAATCTGAGTAACTGAGAAAACCAAAGAATTCCCCAAATAAGTAAATATGTACTTCGCTGACTACAGATAAGACTTTTGATTGCCATGACCCTATCAAGCTGTTGAATGTACTGAGGAAACTGGAAATCGGAGAACATCTCACTGTTTCCTGTTGTATATACCAGACCAAAAGCCAAGATCCAAATGGAACACATCTCCAAATCAGCAAAGTTACCTTGTAACCCCTGCAGGATCTGAATCCTCTGGGTCCTCAGAGATCCCATTTCTACTGATATCTAGAAAATAAAAGTGATTTAAATAAGGACCAGCAAATAACATCCTTCTGAAATTGTGGAAACCAAAACAAATAGATTCCAACTTATGAAATACCTGCTGTTTCAATACAAGTAATCTCTGGACTTCAATATAAGCTGCTTGCAGAGCTGCTCGAGCCTGCAGGAGGCTTTCATCTACGCACGGTAACGATTTGCTTAATTCTTCCTCTCTCAGGGAAATAACCAACAACTGATCCACCTGAGAACGCTCTGAAAAAGAAAATGTTATAAAACATAATTGAGGCGCATGTCATTTGGGAAAACATTTAGAAAATGATTGTGTATGTCAGCTGTTCGAGCTCCATCTAAACCTTATCAGTCTTGGGAACAGCTTTATTCTCATGCATTCTGCAGAACAAGTATAGGTAGTCCTGGTCGATGTACGACTACAATTGAGCCCAAAATGTATGTTGCTAAATGAAAAATCTGTTAAGTGAGTTTTGCCCGTTTACGATTTTTCTCGCCGCATTTGTTAAGTGAATCAATGCAGTTTCTTAGTCACACGGTTGTCATTTGAATAGTTTTCCCCATTGACTTTGCTTGTCAGAAGGTCCAAAAGGGGATCACATGACCCTGCGTCATAAATGTGAGTCAGTTGCCAAGCATCCGAATGTAAATCACATGACCGTGAGGATGCTGCAATAGTCATAAGTGTGAAAAATGGTCATAGGTCACTTTTTTTCAGTGCCATTGTAATTTCAAACAGTCACTAAACGAACTGTTGTAAATTGAGGACTACCTTATGTTGTATTAGCTTAGTGAAATAATGAAGGATCATGAAGACAACTAAACTTCTGTCTCCACAGGGAACACAATTATTACTAAAAAAAACCCTCCTAAAATATAAATTTAAGACAATAATGAAATGTTAACTGACTGCAATCACCCACCTTTTTTTCCTTTGATTTTCCTTCTTTTAGTCTTTCTTTCTAAACTTGGGATTTCAGGACAGGAGCCCTCCTAGAAATTAAAAAAATAACATTTCTAGTTAGGAAAGCCATGGTACTTTAAGGCTTTGCACATCATGTTCAGAACTAGTATCAATTCTTTTCAATGAGAATTATTTCAAGTGAAATAATTAAACCACTGAACTTTTATTAAATTATTGAAGCATACTTTTTTTTTAATTGCAGTCCCAACCACTGGCAATTCTCATCTAATGGAACAGATGTAGCCAAAACTTTGCACTGATTTTTCATTACTGATACTCTCCCTAGCAAGAACTTAAGAGAGACAAACATTAGTTTGAAAGTGATAAAAGTCAGTATAATATTTTTATGACCTAAATAAGCACCCGCATAGCAAAAGGATAAATATCCCAGTATATCCCAGCTTTTACAACCTGGATTTCAACTCCTACAGTCTCTCATTCAACATGGTAATTGACTGTCCTTACTGGGGAATTAGGGAAGGTAAAACTGGATACTTTTATGAGTTTGGGAAAGGCTGCTTTAAAGTAACTATCATGATTAGGTACAGTCTCTTTAAATAAACATGCTGAGGTGGGATTCTACATTAAATGATTCTTTTACCAAAGTACTATTACGCTTATGGATGTTTTTCATATGCTGTTTCATGAGTTCAATGGTTACAAATAAAATGAAATCACTTCTAGTAGCATACAGAGAACTTACTCCTGTTGCTCTTCTTTTCTTTCCCATTCCCTGGCTATCATTCTGCTCATTGCTTGATGTATAGCTGCTATCGGTAGCTGCATCCAGAGTGCCGATGTCTGCAAGGCCTGAAACCAGGGTGGAATGTTCTTCTGCACTTTCCAATGTTCCTTTGTTTTCAGATGGATAAATGATACAGTCAAGTCTTCTCTGGACTTCGCTTGTACTAAAGATTGTGACATCTGGGGTAATCTGGAGGTTGAGTTTCCTTTCACTTGAAGTTAAATCAGTTCTGTCACTCTTGAATGGGGAGGAAGGAAGAGAAGATGACTCCTGTTTTATGGTAACCACAGTATCTTCTAGCATCTGAATTCTGCTTGTGTTATCCTCAGAGTTGGCAACTGAACCAGATTTTTTCAGCTTGTCTTCTTTATTTGTGCCTTGATTATTAAAGAAACTGTAAATGGAGGCTGTCTTATCGACAGCCACACTACTTTCTGAGAGGCTACGTTTCCTAATTGTTCCTGGGGAACCTATAGATATCCCTTCCCACTGGAATCCTTCAAGGCTGGTGAGGTCAATGTCTTCATCCAACTCAAGGCCTTCTTGTTCATTCTGGATGAGCGGAACCATCTCAATGCCAAACCTTAAAACACAACCATGATACATTTATGAGTGAAACTTTTTTAAAAAAAGACACAACTACTTCTCTCAGCTAGGTAATTTGTCTGATATCAAAATGTAAGGAGAGCTAAGCGTGGGGAATTTCTGGTTGTAAGACTAGACTGTGGAATTAGAAAGGCATTCTAGAAGACGTCAATGGCAATCTACTTCCTACTGCTGTTCAGAAAACTACATGGATGTGTTCATGAAGTTATATAGGGAATACAGCTGGATTTGAGGGCATCTTTAAATTTAAATTTTATCTATAAATACTTCAGCAACATTACCGGGTTTCTCTAACTATGGAGTTAGAGAATTATTTTATCTTTTACAAACCGTTAACTGGACTTACCATAAAACCAAGTTAATATTTTTAGCCACTGTTACATGAGCAAAATATTGGCCAGATTCACACATCATTGGAAGCCATAATGTGAAATATGTCTATGGAGATTCTCAATCATCCAGGTCACGGTTGTCCCAAAGGTGCATTTCAAAAGGAAACTGGATTTTCTTGGGTTTTTTCCCTTGAAAATGTTTCACTTCTCATCCAAGAACTTTTCAGCTCTGGCTAAATGGTGGGGAATGGAAGGGTTTAATATTCTTTTTATATCACATTGTATATATGAGGACCACTGGTTTGAGAAGGGTCAAAGATGCCATCAATATTAAAACTGAACAGCCCTCTCTTAACAGGGGGGGGGGGGATATGACACCACCTATCCCGTCAACACAGTCCCTTCAGCAGTCCCACACCCATTTGCACTGATTCAGATGACCCTAAGGGTACAGATAAACCCCCAAGTGGCCTCAATGACTCTCAAGGAGCTAACGGCCAGATGACTGCTAAGGAATATAAATCCTTCCATTCTTCATCATTCAGCTAGAATTGAAAAAGCTTTTGGATAAGAAGTGAAATGTTTTCAAGGAAAAAAACCAAGAAAGTCCAGTTGCTTTTGAAAAAAAACCTTTGGGATAACCTAGATTAGTACAACTTCCATTTGCTCAAGAGCTTTGTAAGGCTCATTGAAGGCTGTTCTCCAAAAAGTGGGTGGTGCTAGGGCCCATTTTGAGAAAGGTTTTTTTAAAGGGGAAAAGTAAGCAACCCTTTATAAGGTTATATATGAACCAATGTTACTGAAGATTCTCCAGTTAGTTTTTCTTTAGATTTAATTTCATGAAAGAAGCTTGCATATAAATTATCTAAACCCTATCTTGTATTTGTATATTGATGAGCTAACAGGTTTTTCAATACAAGTATAAAACAGCAGCTTAACCTTTGCTGAAATGGGAGGGCAGAGATTAAAAACTTTTAATCAATTTTACATAATTACAACACAATATGAGCAAAAGAATATACAATATTGAAATCTTGAATACTAAAAACCTATTCAAAAAACAGTTAATCTTGTTCAATAGGTCGACTATGTGCAGCTCTTGCTGCTGATTTAAATGCAAGGATATCTTTTGCAATAAGAATAGTGATCTTAATGTTCAGTTAATTGATGAATAAAACTAAAGGGAAGGCAAAATAACATCAGTGTAACTGTGGAAAGTATCAATTATAGCTTTCTATTATTGAAATAAACATATTTCTTATTCCAGGGTTCATAATACAGTTAAATAATACTGTTTCGTTAAATATCCCCTAGATTTTAGGAAATAAATACTAAGGTTATTTTTACAATTTTGTAGTCAATTCGATGTCAATTGCATATACTACATTAGGTAGCCAGTTTTACAACTTTATAACTTTCCTGTGATATTTAGTAAGTATAATTTATTATTTATGTTAATTTTATAATATCGTTAGTAATTCTATATACGAGTACATAAATACATTTATTCAATGAATTTTTAGTTTGCCTGGAGTTTTCTCCTGAAATACACACACACCCCAATAGACACACAATTCAGACTTGTATAAAATAATAACGTCCTTGGTAAGATTACAAACCTTGGTAAACCTTTGCCTTGTTCTTGTTTTTTCTTTGATACCTGCTGAATAACCTGTTCCCAGTTTACATTTCTACGAGACACACTGATAATCTGCTTCAAAGTAGGTTTCAGTCCAGATTCTTTTTCTGTCTCATTCTTCCGGTGACCACTCACATTTCGAATGCGCCGTGCGTTATTGAGATTTGGCTCAGGCAAATGAGGGCTAATTTTATTTTTTAAGTTAGTGCGCCATGTCAGGTCTCTTTGGAGAGAAGCTGGGAACCCAAGCTTACTCAATTCAGGAAGAAGAGGGCCTGTAGACAGCCCTGTAGTACCTTTCAGCAGCTCATGATTTGAATTATCTCCATCATCTTCTTTTTCAAGAGCATCATTTGATTTTCTAACATCTTCATCCCCATCTTCTTCCAGAGTTGTTTTCAACTCAATATCTAACTCACAGGGATAGTCTGACAAAAAGTCTGGGGTCTCCTTTTGGAGTTCAATGTGTTTTTTATTAGCACCATTCAATTCATCTAAACAGTTATCATTTTTAGCAGCAATATGATCAAGGTCAGCAAGGCCAAAAGATGAGTAAGAATTTGAGGAAGTATTTATGCTTCCTGGTTTATTATCATCGTCCGTGTTCTCTACTCCTTCGGTCTGGACTTCATGTATTTTCAAATCATGTGAAGAGCCTTCAGTTTTCTGTTCTTTTTTCCAATCACTCTGAGCATCTCTACTGGAGCTTGACTTGGACTTCTGAAAAGACTGACTATGCTGCAGTTCATCTTTGGCCTTTTCTAATGCTTTGTTTAAGCTTTCATTGCTGCTAAATAGAGGCGTGTTCCCTTTTAAATTGCTATAGTTACATGAATTATTGTTCAGCTTGGATTTATTTGAGGAATTGCTAACCTCTGTACTCAGCTGATTTTGGACTTCCCCAGAAGAGGAGGAGACATGGGCATGTTTCAAGAGACTCTTTGAACTTCTTCTTTTAGAAGAGGATTTAATATCTGGAATAGCTAGAAGTGGGGACTTCAAGGAGGGCATATTTCTATTTTTGCTTTCAGATTTAATTGACTTGTTCTCTCTTGTGCAGGCCACTGGCACTTTGCATGGTGCAACTTTAGGGGATGCCTTACTGTTAGTTGAAGATATTGAATAACTCTCTCCACGTTTTCTCACTTTAGGGTTGCTGGTTTTAGGATCTGCTGTTTCTGAAGACAGCTGAGACAATGCTTTCTCTGATGTTTTAGCTACATCTTCAGACAGCGGCTGCTGCTCTACAGTTTTCTGGGAAGGATAAGGAGCCCATCGGTTAGTCTTTTCTCGAGAAGGACTACTGCACTTTCTATTGACTTTGGAATTCTTACTCTCTGAGTGCTTAGGAAAACTAAAATTAAGCAATTGATCTGAAGGTAGCTGGTCACTTGTGAAATCTAATAAGCAGTCAGTATTGCCGTTTTTATTCTCAAGACCGGTATAATTTTCCACTCCTTCCTGCCATTGCCATGTATAATTTTCACTGTTGTATTTATCCTGTACAACATTTATTTTTAACCAGGAAGTATCCATGTTGTCTACCTGAGAACTACTGTTGACAGCTCTGTTTCTTCCAATGTTCCATCCGTTTTCATTTTGTTGAGCAGATTTCCGGTGCCCCCCTACATTTTTGGATTGCCAGCCGGAAAACACATTATTTGCTTCAGAACTCCAATTGGAATTCCTTCCTCTATCATGATGATGCCAACCTGATGTTGCACCTCTATCATTCTGATGCCAAATACCTCCAGTGTTTCCATAGTTATGATATCGACTTGGAGGTCCTCTGGAACCATTCTGATGCCATCCAAGTCGTTCTCTTTGGCTGCTGAGATGTCTGTTTGAGTTAGTAGAATTCCTTGAAAAGTGGATGGATTTTCCTTGCTTGGAATTTAAGAAACTATCCTTTTCCCAGTTCCAGTCCCTCTGTGATGGTCCATGATGCCTCCTTGATGTTGTTTCATAACGATCTCGGTCTTGATAAGAGAGTCTGTCATTTTGTCGCCTTCGCAATCTCCTGTCATCACCTTCTACTTCACAGTTTATGTGACAAAATTCACTTGTCCTACAAAGACATAAACATTTATATTTAATGATCAAAGACACAAATATTTACATCTAATCACTTAATAATCAAAATAACAAAAATTTGTTAAAACTGTAAAATCCTGGCTTAAATCCAATTCTATGTTTTTAATCCAATTCTACATTTTTCTTAATTTCTTTAATCAACATTGTCGAATAACTGGTTCTTCTAAGGAAGTAAAGATCAAAGTTCAAATGAAAGTCAACTTGAAATTACCTTTTACTTTCAAGTGGAACAAACACTTAAAGCAACACTCCGTATATACATTACCCTTTACTACTATTATTATTTTTACCCCAGCATATGAAATAATATATTATGGAAATTATTTGCTTAGTGAAAAATTCAGAAAAACAACTTAGAAAAAGAGATATTGTAAATCTTTAAGGGAGACCCTTCCTCTATTTCCCTCTTGGTTAACCAAAAACAATTCTAGAAGTACACAATAACCATTTAAAGAACTACACAAGAGTACTTAGATCTGAAATAACTCAAAACGAAGCCAATTCAGTTCTAATCAAGTACAGTATTACACATAGCTTTCCTTAGCTTCCAACTACTGCAATGGGTATTGCATAGATCACGGGTTGTCACAGGACAGGGGTTCCTCCAGAAAGGCTTATCATCTAACTATGACTAAGTAATACTGTTCTTGGTTAGGACTGAATTGGCTTCATTTTGAGTTATTTCAAAAAAAAGTAAAATGTCAGAAAAACAGGCTGTTTTAAAAAATCAACATGATTCTTTCCCTTTCTCTATAGCTTACTGGAGATGTAAGAGAAAGAAAAATTTCACACTATAACATCTGACAACTTCTGCTCATGGGCATGTTGAAGGTTTTGAGTTCCATATCCTTTTTTAACTTTGAGAAGACTCCTTAGCAATTCCATAAATAGGAGTCAATTAACTGTGGATCATCAAGATTTGAAGGAGATCGCTAGATCAAAGGTCAAAAAAATTGTAGCTCAGTAATGTAATGCTAAGTTAATTCTTTTCTCTTTTCCTATATTTAATTCTACCGGGATAATTCTGGCACGTTTAACGGAATCCAACTAGTTTTATTACTCTGAATGCTAGAATAAAATGTAACATATTCAAAAAAGTCCACCAAGGTTATTCGAGAGACAGACAATCACAACTGGCAGGAGCCCAAATCCTCCTGATTCGATGACTGGGGGAAAAGCAGGCAGGGTCAGCATTATCCATATCTTTGGTGGACAAGCACAGCAACAGAAAAGCCACCCTGGGGACCCTGTCAGAGCTTATTGGAAGTGCAGAGCTTTTCCCCAAGGCAATTTGAAAGGGTGGCTATATAAATAATGTAAATAAATAAATGAATAATATTGATAGCCCTTTTGAGTTGGTAACGAATGAATAGGGGAAACTTTTACTAAAGCTTTTTAATAATTTTCTGTATAAGTGGAAGGTACCAATGCTGAAATTCACTTAGTGAGATACACAATGGATTTCTTCAGTTTCTTCTTTCTCCAACAAAGCGAAGGAAGGAAAGAAGGAAGGAAGTATCACACTTTGAAGTAGGAGAGAATGGACAGAATTGGTGACCACATAAACAATTTTTTTCCTACCATACAAAAGACTATACATCTGCAACTTAACCAAAGTAAATACATGGTCTTTAAATTGCACATTACTAGAAGTAGAGAAACAAAAGCCATGAATCAATTTTTACAAATTGTCCGGAAGGATGTTTTCTGGAACTGTCAACAGTAAAGTGCTGAAAACAGTCACATTGTCTTGAACATTTGGCACAGCAATTTTGAGAGCCTCCCTAGGCTTTGCTTAAATATTTGTCACAGCGGAATTCAGTGCTTGTACTTTCATGCACATACAATCTGGGAAAGCCTGCAAAGCAGCTGCACCAGACACAGGGGAATACATATCTGCCTCAATCTTTCACGAAGCAATGCTTCACTCATTGGCTTGCTGCCACTGAAACATCACTCTGAATGAGTTGCCCTGCTCTTCTAATGAAATATGATACATTCTTTTACAGTGAATCCTAAAAAAAACCCACATGCTAGAGTGAAAGAGATTGATTAGAAATGCATTTACATCTTGAAACACATGATGAATTTAACTTAATTCTAAAAAATATATATCTATGAACTGTCCAGTTTTGTAGTTCCAGGTTTTGCATATACATAAAAACTAAGTGTGAAGTCTCCACATTTAAGCAAAAGCATAGCATGCTTTTGATTTATTTAGTATGATATAATAAAAATAGGTTATAAATGTGGCAGAATTAGTTACTGTGACCTGGACAAAAGTTTGTAAAGTGTAACAGGCATGACTGGAGAGTATATTTATAGAAGAATCTTAATACCCATATTAGGTATGTTTAAATGTAAGCGGCAAAAAATAAATCCACAGCTATTTCATGCAGAGAACGCTATATCAATATTAGTCAGGCTTAACTGTTAATTCAGAAAGCATTATTCCAAAACCCAAACACTTTTAAATCATAAACTTAAAATAGCAAGTTAGTCAGTTGTTGGAATTCTCCCAGCTACTTGCAACTCGAGGCTGCACAGAAAACACCCCTGCACTTTCAAAAGCATTTTCTTTTGTTCAAAGAACCAATAAAGAACTTCATAAAGTGCAAATTAATGAAAAGTGAAGAGACTCACTGGTTTTGTTCATTTCTTTGCTGTATTAGTTGGATAAGTTCCTTGTCGAAGTATTCTTCATCAGTCTTTTCTTTCTCTTCCTCAGCGTCGTGGGCTTCAATGCCGTCTTTGTGCAACTGGCTGGAGATGTGCTTGGCATATGCTGACAAGCCCACCACAGTCACCCTACACACTTGGCACTCATGATTGCTGTCCCTGGGGAAAGAAGGAGAAGGTGGGCACTCAATTCTTCCCACAGGCATGGCAAATGATGCTGATCTTAATTCAGTTTCCTCTGAATGAACATGCCTCAGTCAATGAGATACAAGAGCTGGAAATTTAGGTTGAAGTTAAAAAGAAATAAACCTGTTGCTTTCTAAGCTTTTTCATTTGAATTCACTTGGCTGTTTCTTGGTGATTTTCAGATTTTTTTCCAACAATCAAGAGGTAAAAAAACTTGATAATAAACAAGGGGTCATCTAGGATTCTTCTTGAATTGCTGTACTCAAAATCTTTTTCAAGGAAACATAGTGGAGCAGGGGGCTTGGAGAGCTAGCTGAAGCTGCTCTAAAGCACCTCCATGGTGCCAGCTGCACTGGGGAAACCAGTGTCAGAGTCTAGCATTAAGCTCTGTCTCAGCTTTCCTCAGCAGAGGAGGGGAGAAAAAACTTCAGCAGCCAATCTTAACACAGTAAAATCTAATCCGGGACAACTGGCACAGTGGCCTGGAATTCAAAGACTGTAAGGGAGTCTCCAATTCACTGTACTTTATTAGGTTTCAGAAAATGCAAGTTGTCCATTCTCTACTTTGTGAGGATTAGGTTAAAGGCACAAAATTATTTCAGATGGAGGGAACAGGTAGCTGTCAGACAAGTGGCCAAGAAATAAAAACCTTACATATTTAGTTTCTAGCCTTGGAAGTTTCCAGGGAAAGAAACAACCTTGAAAGCCTTAAAATGCTTTGAACAGAGGATAGTTGTCACTGCCAAAATAGGGAAGAAGCCCCCATAACTTATTAAAATTAAACTTTTTATTTAACTTTTATTTTTTAAGGTTGCCAATTTTCCAAAAGTTTGTGAGATTTTGTGATCTCATATGAAAATGCCAAAATCATTATTCCTCAGCAAGGGTTAGATGATTTGAAAGATTTAAAGGAATTTGGCAAGTGGACCCAAGCCGTCACAGAAACTCATGAAATAACATCAAAGGCCTTAAAATCTGCTCCCAAAAAATAATAACAACAGAAACTGAATAGCAAAATTAATGCCTTTTGTGACTATGATCTACAACAGTTTTACATATTGACAGTCCACAATTCCTTATATTCATATATGATATATAATAGGCAGAAGGGTAGTACAATCTTTGGAGATAAATTGATGGCTTACTGCAATGTGAATCTCTTTTCCATTTCCAAATGGAAAAGAGTAAAAATGAAATTTTCAGAATTCCAAATCTAAAACCCACTAGCTTAAATAAACCCTTTTTGAAGAAAAGAAGTTCAGAGACCAATACTATCCCAGACTGCATTCCTACGCATTCCACAATTAAGTATGTGAACCATTGTACTAAGCTTTTATTAAGGTTTAATAAAGGGACAACAAGCATACTTAGAATACTGTGTTTTACTTTAAAGCTTTATGCCAACAATAATTTATTATGTGGGCACAACGCAGCTGCAAAACCATCTGGCCAGAACATTCTTTAGCAATGTGATAGAAGCCCCCATTTCCTGGGCTACAATCATCTTTGCTATTCTATGAAGAATTTCTCTTAAAGGAAATACAGGCTGAGGAATCTTCTTCCATCTCTGTAATTTGGAAAGTGTGAAAGACAAACCAAGGGGGGGAAATCCTTCATCCACCCACAGGACATGAGACTACATGCTTCACTAAGAGATCAGCTGATTGCTAAATAAAGCACCATCCTCTTCATTTTTTAAAAAAGCTTTAAAATGGAATTCTGTATATTCTGCTAATTCCTATGTAAATGAACACTTTAGTTTTCTTGAGTTTATCCCAGTACTATAAACCTGCACCAGGGACAAGTTCGCTGGAAAACATTTTTTTCAGGGACTGGGGAGGTGGGGGAGTGGTTTTGTGCATGTAGATCCTGTGCATGTAGATGAAGCTTTTCTCACTTGCACGGCCCAGTTCCTAACAGGCTACAGACCGTTATCAGTCCACGGTCCAGGGGTTGGGGACCCCTGTTTTAAACAATATCATCCTTCCTATTGCTAGCCCTAAAGTTTCTCTCCTGAGAATCAGGGGGTCCTGACCCTCTTGGTTTTCTGGAAGGCTTTGAAGATCTGGTCTTTTTCCAGGCATTAGGGCTGGAATGTTAGGGGAACCCATTATATACAACTTGTTTTGCAAGTGCTAATTTAAGATGAGTGGCTATGTAAATTGCTTAAATAAATTTATAGCAAAAAAACAATGTTTCACTAGATATATCCATGCACTGAACATATCTTGATCCCAGCCAAAATTACAATGAACTCAGAAATGTTATTGATTTCAAATATGCGTTTGAGATTTTTAAATTCACAACATTTCAATTATTTTTAAGCAAGAGACCAAGTGAAATAATATGTATTTTGCGGTCTAGAAATCTACCAACACAAATCTTCCCAAATTTCACATTTAATATTCAGCTGCAAGCACTGTATGAACTATGGGACAAAGTGCATTTTTGCTAACACTATCAACAGATTGGCAGTTTACAAATTACAAATAACACTATCAACGGATTGACAACAAATACAAATTTAATTTAATCTACATAATTCCTCTTAATGTTTGATAGAATTTTCCTATGGATTGTGCCACAATGGATTGTTATTGTTGTTAAACATGACAGATATCCAAATAACTTAGTGAGGACCAAATTGCTTCTGGATTTAGATGGGTATTCCTCCTTATACTTTAAAAAGTTGGCATATCCCAATGTACTCTACCCATTAATATAAATGGATCATATTCATACCTGCCCAAATCTGAACATTAAACAGAGTAGAGCAGTCACAGAAAATGGGAAACCTAAATACAAAGCTAAATTAAGACCCTTCCTGATATAGCTGTTTAAATTGTACAGATAGGACATAAAACTGGTCTATCAAAATAGCTAGAAAGAACTGGTGTTACCTTGATGGCACAAAATCAATTTAAAACTTGCAATTATATGAAAAAGTTGTTTAAAATTAGTATTTTAATAAAAATTAGCTGGAATTGCTAGCTCAAGTTACACAGCTCAAGTTAATGTTGGTGACACTCTGCTATTAGAGCCCTCACCCATCAGCTGTTCAGTCAGGCAACAGATGGATCCTTATTGCCAAGAACAAGGTCAATTGGTTGTAAGATTTAGTTTCAAGATGAACAGATTCAAGGAGAGGCGATTATTAGATGATTACTTTAACTTGTTTGTTTCTCAGAAACTGTCTTTCCCATATATTGCGACTACAACTCCCTAAATTCACACCAGAATGCTTATATCCAGAAGGCACTATGTTGTTGAATATACTTTAAAAAATATAGGGGAAGGCTTAGTTTCCATACTGAACTGACAAAGTTTTATTAGCTTTATAAGATACAATTGTTTGGGTTGATATTAAGCCGACATACTGTCTCCTGCAACCAACATAGTTGAGTTCATGCTCAGAGTACATATTATGACTTTATGCAGTGTTTTTCAATCTTAAAAACTTTACAATATGTGGACTTCAACTCCCAGAATTCTATAGCCAGCAGACTCAGTTTTTATATTGTTTCTGCTTCCAACTTGAAGTACTCCAGATGTTTTGGGTTACCGTTCCCAGAATTTCTACCCAGCAATTTTAGAAGTTGAATTTTAACTCACCTGAAAGGCTCCAAGTAGCCCATTTGACAATATGAAACTGAGTATTATGGCACTAAAAACAGAATCTCAGACACTGCAGGACACCAGCCTACTTTTATTAATGAGTTAATTAAGATAAAGTCTTTTTGAATTTGAGTATCTTCTTCCTGGGTGTTTTAAGCCCAGACTGAGTTGCTATCTATAAGATAACACCTTTCTGTCCCATCTATTGGATATTTATGTCTAGAATTCATCCTATTTCTTTCTCAGCTTCCTCACAACTTCTCACAATCCTCTGGCCATTTGAGTTACATACTTAATTACAAGACCTTTAAACACTATACCATACAGTTTTTAAAAATGTAAATACTTTTTAATTGCACAGGTGTTATAATAAAGAATGTTTCACATAAGAGTTGTATTGTACTAGATTAAAGTGAAGAAAAATGAAATGATCGTTGTCATAGTCATACCTTCCCTTGAGATTTTCAAGTTCCCGATGATGAAGCATACTTCTCATGTGCTCATCCATCTCCTAAAAAAGTGAAACAGGTCATAAATAAATAGGAGGGAAACTATTTATGTGTACATGAACAAATCTCACCTGCATATTCACAACCAATTGAGCTACCACATTTGGTCCATCTATGGATTCCACTTCAGGAATAGTCAGAACTGGATACCAGATATTGTGCAAAGCCCTCCCCCAGCTCCTTACCTGCTCCTTGACTAGGCTCTGTGAGTGAAGGACCCTCAAGTTAAAAATCAATTTGGCTAAGAATTTTGAGTAAATAAAGGGAGAGCACAGATCCATCCAAAACTAAGGAGCCAGATGGCTTCCTAACTCAAAACCATTCTAACTTGTAGGCATTGAGCCTAAAGCTGTTCTTCCTATCCCATCCAGACTTTAGCAGCCTCTAGGCATCAAGACAGAACAACTGATTATGTGAATGACGAGTCAAAATGTAAAATTGAGTCTCATGAGCATAATTACCCCCAATAGTTTCATGAACCTGTTAGACATGAGCAGAGAAGATGCCAAACTGTGAGGTATCCATACCCTCAGGGTGACCAATCGTCCACCCACCCCTGCCCACTCAGGAAGGAAAACCCTACAATACATAGTGCTCCCCACTCCCAACCCTTGAAGGCAGGCCAGAAAGATACCATGATTGATGGTAGTAGGAGCCATCCAATTAGGAAAAAAAGATACAAATGGATGGTTGAAAACCTGAATATTACTATTCCCTACTGGAATAGCCTAATATCAGTTTTCTTCTGAATTTAGATTAGATAATGTTCGACCTATAGAGCCATCTCCTAATTGATTTGCTCAAATAATAAAATCAGTTAAAAAAATTGCCTGTGCTTTGCCATCTGAATTACTTATGCAAATAACTCATGCTGGCAAACATATCCAACAGACTTCCCCCCACCCCCACAACCCTCTGAGGCGAATAGGGCTGAGGGAGTATGACTAGCCCAAGGTCAGAACTCATGGTCTCTGGCTTTCTAGCATGGTACCCTTAACCATTAGACCAAACTGACTATTTTTATTATGTCTGGTAGGAATTATGCCTGGTAGGAAGATACAAAGTCTAAAGTACACTGCAATGGGAAACATTTGTTTCCTTCTTTGCTGTATATTAGTGCCATCAAGGCACTAGTTCTATTTTGAGTTTTCTTGAGCAGAAATACATAACAGGATGCTCCAGTGGTACAGACAACTTTTGAAAGCTTCTGAAAACTACTCAAGAAGTTGCCACCAAACTCTATTTTTACTGTGACAAAAGGTGAAATCTATTTATAATAAAGCGAGTATATTAATTGTATTTAATTAATAGAAGCCTCTTCCTACTTTTGGAAGACAGCTGCAATCCAAACAAACAAGATTCAAGTATAAAGAGTGGCCCTGTGCTTGCAAAAATAAAAACTTTTATCTTATATGGCTGCACTGATTATTGGTATTAATTGTTGTGAACTTAAAAGGAGGTGACTGTAATGATCAATAAAAGATACCTTGAATACTCAGGCAAAGCAAGCTTTACATTTTCTAACCAAGATATAAAATGGAAATTTCTTGGAATGGTACTGAAATTTTATTTTACCTTTTTTGAGCTGTATACGATGTGACACAATATACATTTTCGTTCTCGGACCATAGTGAATTCTTCAAAAAGATCTTACCCTATCCCTACAAAAAGGAAACAAAATATTAATAAACTCTTTGCCAGCCTTATAATTTTCCAAATCTCACTTTTAATAGCAGAATTATCCAATTCATTAAACATTTTATTTATTTCTTATTCACCTTTAGATTATGTCTAAAGGAAGACATAAACACCACCTTAAGATCTGCTTTTTACAGCAGCCTTGTTTGTACACTCTCTGTTGGAAGTTAAAACCCACCCCTCTCCTAGAAAAATGAAATATTTTCGGATATACTAAAAAAACCAGAATATTTTCCCTAAAAGAGAAATAGAAACTCAGAGAGGCAGAAACTCACCTCCCCCCACTGTGTTACTTAAAGCCAGTCTATTCTATATAACAAACATTTACCTCCTTCAGGCAGAGCCATATAATTGCCCTCTACCATCTCAGCACCTGGCACCTGGGAAGATGACATCACCCAGCAAGATTCAACCAAGCTACCCCTGCTAGGCCCCATAGGAGTCTGACAACCAATCAGGATACTCTTCCTGTGCCCCAGGAAGTTCAAAGACAGAGGGGGTATAAAACTAAGGGATTCTCAGCATTTCTTCCCTTTTCGCCAGGATCTCAAACCACCATTAAAACCATCCTTCCAAGCAGTCTCCATGTTTCCAGTGTCTTTCTTCCCACTTGGAACTGAACCCAAAAGAATATTTCTTCCAACACTCTCCATCAGTCTTGAAGTCAAAATTCAGAGTCATGTGGATTTTATTAGAATAATACAATTGAAGAATTTAAACATAGCAAGTAAAATTAGCAGTAACTTCCAACCTACCAGGATGTCATTTAATGACATTTTTTAAAATGTTGCCTGCTAATTGTATTTTTTAATTCTGTATAAAAAATTACAGTAGATAAAGATAAATCCTTGTAGTACAGAATACAGTATACTTAACCATGGAAAATGATAATGACAACTGTTATTCCAGTCACACATTTATCCATTTCAAGAAGCAGCAAAGTAAATCCTTTTTCCAGGAAAAATGGTGGGTTTAATGCTATTCAATTGATCATATTATAAAAAACTCTACAAGTGTCTAAGTACTAGAATATTAGCATAATATAAAGAACGTGAACTTTTCTTAAGCTTAAAGGTAGAAATGTTGATATGGAATAGTGATGTTTTCCTTGGGATGTACAATCTGTTATATTCTCGTAGTGGCCTTTATCAATATTGCTTTGTAATTAATGAATTAATGTTTTTCATGTGTTCCTCAAAACTGCTTCAGCATTTCTGAAATTCATTTAGAAATTACTTCTTCAAGTGGGGAAGTAAAATGCTTTAAAAAGATAACAAGGTCAGTATAGTACGCGTATCTTATTTCATCAGTTGGCAGGCTAATTAGAAGTGACGTTTACCAAGCAGATCTAAAATTACATCTGCTTCGGCTAATTAGAAATACAAGCGTATTTAACTATGCCTGACTGCAATAATATTTAACTATGCCTGACTGCAAGGACAGCTTAAGGGTTCCATTAGCTGCCCAATCAACTTCAGCCACTTGCAGGAGAGGGCTAAAAATACTATCCAAATTCAACTGCTATTGGCTGTCACTATGATAAAGATAGAGCAATATTTTTTTCCTCTGCAAAGGGATTACTCAGACAGCACTCTAAAATCAAGGTTCCCAAGCTCTCTTGCTAGTTTACCACGCAACAGAAAAAAATAAATTGCAGCTCTGTGTAAGAAAATGTGTAAGAAAAACACAACCATGGCATCAACTTGCCCTTTTCTTAAAGAAGGAAGAGAAGCAATGTTGATTGAAAACACACTATTACTAAAGGATATATGGTAATGGCATGGGCTTCATGGAACCATCATCAAATCATGTATTGGAAAGTTTACAATTTTTTTAATTCTTGCATGGACAAAAAATATTTTTAAAAAAGGCAAAGGAAGGAAGAGGTCTCAGTAGTTCCAATATTCTTTTTTATCCTCTTAGGCACTCTACTAACATAATTTTGTTCTATTAGTGATGCCACTATCATCCACCAGACACCCTTCAAATTATCTTATAGTTCTTATAGCTTGACTACTTATATCAGGAAGGCCCAGGAGATATGGACCACAATAGACCCCAAGCCAACTAGGCTACAGGTACAGCAAAAAATAACTGAAAAGAGAAAGGCATTAATGAAAGAAAAATGACAGACTGTTATAATTTCCTAAGAGTAAAAAGAAAAAAAATATTGCGTCCACAGTCAGCAATTGCATTAGAAGCAAATATAATAATTTATTAAACTTGTATGCCACCCAACTCTCAACAAATCTGGGATGATCTAGAATCATTCCTTCTATAGCTCTATATTCTATAAGACACATATGCTTAAATTTGTATATTTCACAAATGTCTTATTTTGGTGGGGTATTTTGAGACATATTTTGCAATCTAAACAGAAGCCACCTTCGTATCCTTTTGAATGGACAAAAAAAGATGAAAAATGATATGTTTAATGCTTGGTTTACAAAACAGTTACAGCTAAATAAAATTTATAGAAGAACTAATGAATGAATTTGAAAGCACAAGTTCAAAATGAATTATATTTTTTTATTCCAGACTAGTCTAGCTGTACTATTATTGCATGATGTAGTCATAGTTAATTATTCTGCAAGCCTGGGACAGAAAGAGCAATAAATCATGAGCATCATTTGCCTAGAACAGAAGCGAGGCCCCCTAAAACACAACTCCCAGTAGCCCCAGAGAGCAGGGCTAATGGTGATGAACACTGGGAGTTGTATTTCAAGAACATCTGATGGGTCATAGGCTCTGTACATTATGCCTAAATGATTGCCTCTAAAGAGAATTTAATGATTCCATACCTCTGATTTACTTTTAGAAAAAAATTGCCCTTCCAGAAGATGAAGAATCATAGTATATTTCAAATCCTTATATTTATATTTCATGCACATTTGATAATTGATGAAGTAGGAATAATCATTACCCTTGTTAAGTTTAATAAAGAAGAGGATTTGCAAAATAGTTCAATTCTAGTTTTTCCAACAGCGTCTTCACAGGCCTAAGTAAATACAGGCAACGAAGCATCTTTTCACAGAATATTTATTTTTTCAGAACACAAAAGTGCTGATAATATACAAAACCCTGCCTTACAAGTACCTATACTTGGAGCATGGAATTTTCTATCTTCTTGAATAACCAAGCAAAGAATGTATTCCAGAAGAAGAAAATATCTGAAAGCTACAGGACAGTGGTATTAGCACACCATAATATAGGTTCTCCTGCTTGAGCAGAGAGCTAGACTAGAAGTCCTCCAAGGTCCCTTCCAGCTCATTCATTCTATTCTATTCATTTAGCCAAAGAGCTCAGCACAGAAGAGAAGCACATTTTAGCATATCACATACTACATTTAAAAACATTTTGAGAATTACTGTTTAACCTGAATCCAATATAGTACAATCACTGTTTGGGATTCAGACAACATGGTAAGTCTAACATTTTAATAAAATGCAGCATGCAATGGTGGCATACATATCCAGTAACTTTTTACCTTAACACACCTTGTCCATAAAGATAATGGAATTTAAAATCTTTTATGTATTTACCATACAAGTAGTCTTTGACTTACAACCATAATTGCACCCAAAATTTCTGTTGCAAAGCAAGACAGCTGTTGTGAGTTTTGTCCCATTTTATGACTTTGCTTCCCACGGTTGTTAAGGGAATCAATGCAGCTATTTAATTAGTAACATAGTTGTTACGTGAATATGGATTCCCCATTGACTTTGCTTGTCAGGTTGCAAAAGGTGGTCGGTCACATGATCCCAGGAGACAGCAACTGTCATAAATATGAGTTAGTTGCCAAGTGTATAAATTTTGATCATGTGACCATTGAGATGCTGCCATCATAGGTGCGAAAAACAGTGATAAGTCCCTTTTTTCAGTGTTGTTATAACTCTGAACAGTCACTAAGAAATGGTTGTAAATCTAGGATTACCTGTATTGGGTTTTGTAAACAGTAATGCACACCTATAGCTGCGGTGAAGATCAAATAATCACACATAATTCGGCTGATTGCTATTGGGAATTTGACCCAATCAAATTATATTCTGTAAAGAAAGGAGTAATCAAAAGATACTAAAGTGTGTACACTTTAGGGACTATGTAGTACTTTTCAAATCAG
>JANHFL010000528.1:4465-21332 GCA_032468155.1 Oxyrhabdium leporinum
ATACGGTGGGGCCGGGCGGGTGGGGCCAGCTGATTGTCAGAACAACTGGTTCGCTAGAACCGGTCCGAACCAGCATCAGCCCACCACTGCCTTAAAGCCTCTAAAATAGTGGCTATCACCACATCCCCTCTATCCTGTCAAAATCTTCTAGAAATATGATTCCCATGATTGTGCATAATACTCTGGGCATGACTCACTAATGCTTAGTGGAGGGGGATGAATTCTCTTTGATATAATGTTTCTTCTCAGGCAGCTCAGAACTATTCTAGCCCTTTTAGGCAGCTCTCTTACACTGCTGACTCACGTTCGGGCTTGTTGTAAATGGGAACATCCAAACTTTGCCCAGATGTGGTGTTTCCAAGTCATGAATTCTCCTCTTGTATATATGCTTGATTTATTTTTCTCCCTAATTGTAGTACCTTCAATTTTCCTCTCTTTAATGACTTTCTTTTTTTCTTTCAGTTCAATTTGAGGTGGGCTGGGAAGCATGTTCTTATTCGGCTCAGTGATTAGTTTGGACCTGAAGATTAAAGTTGATTAGATTCTTGAGATCAATTGCCTATTGGAGCCTTTATTCAGTGGAGGTCTCTGTGCTGAGAAGGGAAATACCTGCCATGGTTGCATCCTTCGAACCTCCTGCCCATCTCCACTGTCCTTGATCATCCTCTTGGAGAGAGAGGAATAGGCTGTATTGTATGCCCATGCCACAGTCCAGATGGCATTATAAATGCGGTTGCTATCCAAGGAGTAGATCTTTTCTATCTCTTCTTGAGGGAGGCTCTCCACTTCTTTCTCTGTGCATTTTTTGTAAGCTTTCACAGACAGAGGGTGTTTTATGTACAAACAATGGAAAGCATGATCTGCAAACCTTTCACAAGAATGATAAAAGGATATGTCATATGTTGTCTTTTGCTGTGTTTGGATCACAAAGGAAAAAATACCATGGATGTGTTGGAAAAGTAGAAATTCAGTAAGAGTCAAGTCACGGGTCAAGTCCCACAAAGCTGTTGTGATCCATACTTTACCAACTATGGGTTCTCTCAAGCCAGCAGCCAATTTTTGAATCATCAGCAGTCCATCATAGAAGTCATAAGTTTCAGTGTAATGAATCAATACATTGACTTCCCTCCACCTGTGAAATAGAATGGGGTGGTTCTGGACCACACGGTGCTTATTCAGTCTTGAGAATCTTTTTGAGAAAATCACACAAACCCCAGACCTGACCAGTTGAGCTGAGAAGGACTTTATGAATCTGTCTCCATTCTCTGTGTCAGCAGCAATCAGTCCAGTTAATGTCCACTTGAAATGCTGGAGCAATTTGACAATACCCCAATAGTGTATTCTTTCTTCAGGAACTGTCCGGTAGAAAAAGGGGAACTGGTTTTTATCGCTCAGAACTGGAGAAACAAAAGCATAAGTCACCTGACAAAGAAAGGGAAAGTTTATTCAAATTATTTGACATATGGGTTACTCAGACTGTTAGGTGGGAAAAAATAATGATCTTTATGAAGGAGGAAACATCCTTCCATTGCTAGGAAGACCATAGGGTAAGGACAGGGTTTCTTTCCTTTTGTGGGGAATTTTTTTTCCCTTCCTTGGAAGTGTCCTTCTCATTCTTATGATGCTCCACATCCCTTCCAACTGGTATAGGTGAAAAATCAAAAAGCTTCTTCCATATTTCATTCACACTTTTGGAGATGGACAAATAGATCCCAAATTCTGCACAAACCATCCATGTGTTACAGCTGCCAAAAGAACCAATGGAATCTTAGGCTGCAGAGGTCTGGTGTGATAACAGGATGTATCAGTTCCACTGAGCAGATCACATTTGGTATACAGCATCCAGGTCTGGTCACCATAATATAAAAAGGATGCTGAGGAACTGAAAAGAGTACAGGGGAGAGCAAGGAGAGGGTATATAGTTTGGAAGCAAAACCCCTTTAAAATTATTAAAAGAACTGAGTATGTTCAGCCTTAAGAGAAGGGAGACATGATAACAGTTTTCCAACGTTTGACAGGGTATCACAGGGAAGAAGGTATGGATCTAAGGGAAAAATCAAGAGGTGGAATCTTTGCAGAAGGGCATTCAGATTTGAAATAAGGAGTGCTGTGAGAGTGGATCAGCCTGTTTCTTGCAGACATGAGAACCTATCACTGGACATTTTCAAACAGAACCATTTGTCTAAAATAACATGAAGATTCCTGCCATGGAAGGAGGGTTGCGAATGAATGAATGAATGAATGAATGAATGAATGAATGAATGAATGAATGAATGAATTTTTTATGCCACCCATCTCCCCTGTGAGGTGATTCAAGGCATTAGAAGATTTTGAAAGATAACAGATTAGACAACCTTATAAGAGAATGGAAGCTATTTGTGGATTTCTATACGTTGAATACAATGGCAGATGGCTAACAGAGGGATTAATTTTACCTTTGGAGTAACCTGTTGACTTTTTAAAAATGTACTGTATATATTGTGAACAGATGTTGGGTTGATCTGATTATTAGACAAATAGATTTCCACATCTGGGATATTTGTTTATCTAATTTAGCATTTTTATTAAATATAAATGGGAAAGTTTATAATTATTTGTAGACCTGTTACTTAAAGGGGATGAGAACATATTGATATATCTTTCAGCATTCAGCTATGAAGGATTTTTTATGTTTAATGTTAGATCTATTTGGTATTTGGTATTTCTTTTTTTTTCTTATGTACACAAGATCCTTTTTTCATTATCAGTGTTGGATGTTTGTTAATTTGTTTTTTTTTTCCTTCTCTTCTCTTTTCTGTTTTGTATTTTATCTTTGGTGATAAAAGAAAAATAAATATGTTAAAAAATTGCAGAATCTTGTTTTGCCTCTGTAATCGATAATGTTTACACAATCTAATCCTTCTTTGCCCACTCACTTCAGTGTGGCTGTTTAATAGTTTTTACCCTAGCAAGACTCAAAATCTTACCTCAAGGGTGCTGGAGGGAAGGTATAGTGGTGGCCCACTCTTGGAACATGTATACCTAGCTTTGGATGAGTCTGGAGTATTGTGTAAGATTCTGGACATGATCTTTCCAGTGGGACATTGACCAGCTGGAAGGGGTGTGGAGGAAGGCCCTGAATCCTTGGTAATGCAGAAGTATAAGGAGATGCATAATGAGGGCCTCAATTAGTTTGTAAATTTCTCCCCCCAATACCTGTGGAATTTTGTAGATGCTCAACATGGTTGAAATTTGGATGGAGATATCAGAGTCAGTTCCTTCAAGGACAGCTAGAAGATGGTTCTGACTTCTTTCACATTTGTAATTTGGGATGTTTGCTTGCCCAGCTGAGAGAAGGTTGAACAAAGCATCCGTGGTTATTCTTGTGTCAAAGTAATTCTCATGAAGGTTGTAGCCTAGGGTGACATTGGACAAGATCTGGGGATCCTGGTTGACATCTTGCAGGGCAAATAAGTAGGATAGGAATTTCACATCTAGCATGGCTTCTCTCCTGCAAAAGAAACCCACCAAGTAGGTTGGACTAAGTGAGAAGGACTGGCTCAAAATAATTCAGTCCACAGTTAAAGGTACAACCTTGGTCTTCCATCCCTGTTGCCAGTCCAACATCTTCACTAGTACACTACCTTGTCCCCAGAAACCCAGAGTGGCACATGTAAGCAGTATTTCCTAACAACAACTTGCTAAGTAGTTTGACTATGAATTGGTGATTGCCCCAAAGTCAGCCACTCAGCTTCCAGGGTGATGGACAGACCTGGTCCTGTGTTTCCCTGCCCCCAATCCATCTAGGAGATTTATGGAGAGTCTGGGAAAATAACAGGAGAGATCTTCATAATCAACATCAAATGACAGGAAAGAGGTTGTCTGAAACTAAATGGCACCTCAATTCAGGCTGCCAAAGGCCTGGGAAGACAGAGTCACAATGTTCATAAGACTTAATAAGGAACTCAGTAATAAAAGAAAGCTGAAATACTTAGGAGACTACACTAAGGAGACTAAACTAAGAAGACTAAACTAAGGAGAAACTTGCTAACAGTGAGAACAATCAACTAGTGGAAGAACTTGCCTTCAGAAGGTGTGGGTGCTCAAACACTGGAGGTTTTTAAGAAAGGACTGGACAACTATTTGTCTAAAATGGTATAGGATCTCCTGCTTGAGCAGGGGATTGTATTAAAAGACCTCCAGGGTCCCTTCCAACTCTGTTATTCTGTTACTTTACTCCTAATTCTTCCGATAAAACCATCAGTCTTTCTGCAACTACTTTCACCAGCCCTCCTCCTCCATTTTCTGAGGGACTGTTTTACTGCCTCAATTCTCTTACTTCAGGCAAAACCATCTGATCTTCCCTAATCATATCAAACATCAGCTTGCATTCGCCCAAGAGAGACTCACCCGTGGAAAGAAATGATGGGTAATATCCTCTAAACACCTGCTAGGTTTATCTGAGCAACTATCACGATGAAGGAATTCTGAATGTTTTGCTGAAATCTGCTTCCTTATATTTGTTCCTGTTGGATCCAGTTCTACCTTTTGCAGTTCTATCTTTTGCTCTGTTAGAGCAAAAATCAGCTCCATCCCTTCAATTGCCAATGAAGACTTGGCAGTTCCTTCTCATTGCTATACTAACCATTGCCCTTTCAACACATTCCACAAAACATGTTTTTTTTTCCTAGTCTAACACGGGCAATTCTGGTGGATTCATGGAGGGAGGATCCTAATCAGATGAAGAGCAGAATGATCTCACTATCCCTCAGGATTTAATTCTTCTTCTTCCATGCTGCATTCATGCCTGTATGGCTTTCATAGAAATATGTATGTTCCTAGTGTATTTCCCTAAAGTCAATAGCACATTCTGCTGTCTAAAGCAGGCAGAGAATTAAGGCAACAACCAAAGGAAACTTACACAAGATATATGCTTGAGGGAGAGATGTCAAAATTGTATAGTCGGAGCTGAGTTTTTCTTAGAGAGAGTATGCCCCCAATGAGATAATCTCCTGGCCTGTAGTGATTCAATGGCTCCATTCCATACTGTTCCAAAGTCAAAGGACACTTGACCCTCTGCACCCCAGAGGCAGTGTGGGGCAGAATTAGCATCAGAAACAGATGCTGCAGATTCATCCTTCCTATGGCTTCACAACCACTCTTCTCAATCAGTCAGAAGGAAAGTTGGAGGCAATTGAAGACCAAGGGCATTCAGTGTCTTTCTCAAAGCAGATGGAGCCAGCCATGGTTTCCACATCTTTCAGGGTTTGGGAAGAAGTCAATTCTATCTTTGAACAACTTGTTCCTGGCTCTCAAGTAAGAGGGGAGACATTTATTCCCTTGCTTTCCAGACTGATGCAAATTGTCATGTGGGTTGGTCTTGAGTCTGATGTTCAGCTCACAGATGTCAAGTTCTTCTTTTGGGAAAACTTTGGAGGGTTGGTGAGGAGCAGGAGAAAGAGCAATTGCTCTGGTTTTGATAATTAGAAGGAGAAGCTTTTCCTTGGTGACATCTTCAACTTTCTCTGTCACTCCATGATCACAGGTACATCTGGAGAAAAACATGTTTCCAAGAGTTCGCTGATGCAATGCTGTTAGGCTTGAGGTGGATTGAAAAGGGGAAAAGATTAGGATCTTTGACCATGAAACAGATTGCCCAAAACCAGGATCCAGGTACTCAGAGTTCATGTAGAGTGACTTGTAATAGTCCAGACAGGAGGTGATCAAAGTGTGAGTGACAGTGACTGAGAGTTTCCAGTCTAATAATGGGTGTAACTGGTGCACAACTTGCATGTGTGTAAAAGTATTCCTACCGTGGCTCCACCTGCTCTTTGATTAGGATCTCCTAAGAATCTACCACAGGGGTGTCCAACTCAATTTCACTGAGGGCCGCATCAGGGTCGTGTTTGACCTCAGGGGGTTAGGGTGGGTGTGGCCAGGGTGGGCAGGACCAGCATGACATCACTGTGGGGGCACCTGTGGGGGCCTGAGCGCTCTGCCAGCAAAAACAGGCTCCTGAGCTCCGTTTTTGGTGTGACGGCCTCCTGCAACCCACTGCCAGCGATAATGGAGTTTGGGGGGTGGGCTCTGCACAATCTTTGTGAGCTCCATTTTCGCTGCTGGAGGCACCGCAGGCCAGTCCTTCACTATTTCCAGGGGGGCCCCACAGGCCAGATCTAAATACCCTGTGGACTGGATCTGGCCTCCAGTCCAGACCTTGAGTTTGACACCCCTGATGTACAAGAACCTTAAGTCATCTCAGTGGTAAAAGATCAGGGGTGGGAGGGTGGGAGATGGGGCAGTATGTTTCTGGGAAACATGATTCTAGTGTCTTATATTGGCTAGGTATTCTAGATCTCTTGGTTAAAAGATGTCCGGAGTACTGCTGGCATAGAACAAAAAAATGAACACAAGTGACAGCTACTATTAACACCTACCTATTTCATGGTGTTAAAGGTGGCAAAGCACAAATATTTCCCCTCCCTTATTGCGCCTACAGATAGCCAACTGGCAGACCTGTTGAAAATGACCCAAATCCTTTTGGGTAAAGAGGATCCTGAGATTCACATTCAGGGTCATGCAGAGGCATCTGCAGAGCATCTATTGGATAAAATCAATCAGAGTCTTTCACAGCATATATAAAAGTCCTGGAGTGATGTCTTGGGTGCAATCTTGTCCAGTTATATAGAAATGATTTGATGCATCTCAGAAAGTGGAAATGGTCTTTCTGATTGTGAGCTCAGCCACCTGATCTTTAGATTCATGATCTTCCTGGCTGACCAAAGCTCCCCGAAAGTTGACATATGGTTGAGTTCTGGCATTGAAACAAGGACTTATTCCTCTATGTTTTAAAGAGATGTAGCCATCATTTCCACAAGAAGCCATCACTCGAGTGGACAATTTCTGTGTGGCACTCAAAACTTCTTTTTAAGGAAATTGTAGAAAAGATCATCTCATTGTATACTTTCAAGAACTCCCTTCTGAAGATTGCAAGCCTCAAGAGGACATGCCAAAAGGCAAGATTTTGACTATTGTGATTCTTGAAAGTATTTTTTTTAATTACATGATTTGAAGAAATAGTGACAGATGACAGAAAGAGAAAGTAATGCTGTATAGAGAATAGTTACAGTAAAAGCATTTTTGCAATACTAATTGCCTCATGAAATTTGATATAACAACTGCACTACTATGGATTTACAAATTGCCTTTTGACATTAGATTTATATAGCAGCTATGTGCTATTTTTCTGATTTTTTTTATAAACTTTAGTATCCACAAAACCTCTGCATGGTTGCTGAATTCTTCAATAAAAGAGAAGAAATTCCTCTGAGAATCTGAAAGCCCACTAAGTGCTTTGCCTTTTAATAAAATGAAATAAATAAAATAATAAAACAAAACAAAATAATAAAATGCAATAAAATAAATAAAAGTTTGTTATGTGACTTTTAAATGTAAAAATTGTAATTGATTTTGCTTGAAATACCAATTTAAGCACAGATTGTCATGGAGAAAATCTTATAAGAGCAGGCACAATAACACATGATCAATTGTTTCATCAACCTCACTAGATATCGATTCTATATCCAATCAAATTCTTGTTGTTTATAGCAGTTCAGATAACTTGTTTCTATACCTTATCACATTCTGCTCCAATTTACATAAGAACATAAGGAGGGACTCCAGATCACATTAGCCCCCACTTTTTGCAATCAAATTAAAAAATGTGCTTCAAGGTAGTTGTGTTCTTGTCTTTGGTTGGGAAAATTCATTTACACCCTCACCCAAAGCATCTATACACACCTATGAACTTTTCTATACACTCAATAGCAAAAAGAATAGGGGAAATCACATTTGTTAAAAAGCTGGTAGTCTATTTCCATCATCTGAAGAAATAATAAAGTTGAAATAATGGAGAAATTGAGAAAAAAATAATATTGTTTAGCTCTTGTTTACTTTTTTTTAAAAAAATCTCAATAAAGTGTCCAACACTGGTAAAATATGAACTGTCATTTTTGAGAACCACCTATGCAAAATATACTTGCTTATTTTATTTTGACATTAAATATTATTTTGTATTCAGATCTGGTCTTAGGAAAATAATGTAGAATTTGGGGGAAAAGATGAAGCTCAGCAATCCAGTATTGGAAGCCAAGATGGAGAAGATCTGCACGGCCACCATGTATTTTCCTTTGGTGCTTAGGTAGTTGGGCACAAAAGATATCCAGACACTGCAGAAGACTAGCATGCTGAAGGTGATCAGCTTGGCTTCGTTGAAGACCCCAGGTAACTTCCTGGCCATAAAAGCCACCGTGAAGCAGACGGCAGAGAGGAAGCCCATATAGCTGAGGGCACAGTAAAACATGGTGATGGATACTTCATTGCATTGTTGGATGATCTTTCTAGGCTGAGAGCGCAGATCAGATTCAGGGAATGGGGGAGAAGTGCCAAGCCAGCTGCTGCAAATGACTATTTGGACACCAGAGCAAGAAAGAACAATAGAATTATTCTCAAAGGATAACATGTGGAGACACCAATTCAGATTGTTGGTTATCTGCACGCCTGTTGGTTATTTTGACATCTCTCCCACAAGCATATAAATTTCCTATGTTTTTTCCTTAATTCAGAAGAATTAGGAGTAAAGTAACAGAATAACAGAGTTGGAAGGGACCCTGGAGGTCTTTTAATACAACCTCCTGCTCAAGCAGGAGATCCTATACCATTTTAGACAAATAGTTGTCCAGTCCTTTCTTAAAAACCTCCAGTGTTCGAGCACCCACACCTTCTGAAGGCAAGTTCTTCCACTGGTTGATTGTTCTCACTGTTAGCAAGTTTCTCCTTAGTTTAGTCTTAGAGGCTAAAGATCTCTCCTGTTATTTTCCCAGACTCCCCATAAATCTCCTAGATGGATTGGGGGCAGGGAAACACAGGACCAAGTCTATCCATCACCCTGGAAGCTGAGTGGCTGACTTTGGGGCAATCACCAATTCATAGTCAAACTACTTAGCAAGTTGTTGTTAGGAAATACTGCTACATGTGCCACTCTGGGTTTCTGGGGACAAGGTAGTGTACTAGTTAAGATGTTGGACTGGCAACAAGGATGGAAGACCAAGGTTCTACTCTCAACTGTGGACTGAATTACTTTGAGCCAGTCCTTCTCACTTAGCCCAACCTACCTGGTGGCTTTCTTTTGCAGGAGGCTCATGGTCCACTTCATCAGATGCACGCAATATGTTCACAAGAGAGATGGGCTTCTACCTGAGGCTCTACACTAATTGCAAACCAAAAATTCAGTGCCCAACAGGGTGAGTTTCCTATCTCAAATATGATAAAGGGAATAAAGCAAAAAAAAAATGGAAAGGAAGTAGTGGAGGAGTGGAAACAAAGATGCAATATTTATTGTCTTTGTTGCATAGATCTGGATGTGGCAAATATCCAAGGCACAAGACTGGCCAAGCCATCACTATGTGTCATTTCCTTAGCTAAGCCTGTCCCAAGCTTTTTTAAAACGTGAACATTTGTTCTTTTAGAGTCTGCCATCGTCTCATTGTGTGGATAACAATATAGTAAGCATGACTTCTCAGGCATTTTACTGGGCTTGGCGAAAGCTAAAAAAAATGAGAAATAATAAAATCAATTTGAAATGTTTTGGCTTTTCTCCATTTTTCTTTGCATATATAAGAAAGCAGTGCCTCCCTTCAGCTCAGAATTGTTCTCAGCTAACTGGATACTTATAGTTACATTCATCTCAAATCAAGAGCAACTTAAATCCATATTGATGTATGACCATTCACATCCATGTTTAAAACCTCTTTTGATACTGAATGGTATACAGCAGGGGTGTCAAACTCACCACATCAAGTTACTGTCATGTGACTTTTCACAATGTTTTTCCACTTCACAGAGCTGGGGTGGGCATGGCCTGTACATGACGCATCCAGGCCATGAGCCACCAGTTCAAAACCCCTAGTATAGAAGCATTTGAGAAGAGAAATTTGTGCTTCTCTTCTTCTCTTAACTCACTCATTGGCCCATCTTCAAAGTTTAGAGTCACATCTGTGAGTTCTCCCCTTGTGCACCTGCCTCTGGAGTCATTCAGAGTTCAGAGAGATGATGGTTCTCTTCCCTGCAATTACCAAAATCATAGGGATTTATTTCCTGTCTTGCAATCCCAAGAGACATTTCTTCAAACTTTCAGAAAAATTGACACAAAGAGGCTTTTCAATATCAGTGTCAGACTCCAAGCAAAGTTGGAAGGTGTCTACATTAGAAGTGCTGTATGCATAAATACTTCTGAAGAGACAGTGAGCCGGGGGAGCATGTTAGGACAGGCAGGGGCTGTGTTTATTTTTGTCTCCTTAGAAGTGAAGAATTGGGTGGATTCTGTTTGATTTAAAAAAAAACAAAAAAAAAACTCTTAAGCTTCTCTCTTGGAAGCGGACTTAGTTTCTTCTACCTTTCTTCTCCTTCCTTGAAAGAAGCCATTGCAATGCAGGAGGCTGGATCCGGCTACCAAGACAGGCTTCTGCTGTTTGTACTTCTGCTGCTGTTGTGTCCTTCAATGGTCTATGGGAAGCTGGAAGCCAAATGCTTCCTGACTTTGGGGCAAGATGAAACAGACCCACAAAATCATGTCAGGCCAGGAGAGCTTTTCATCACTGGCATAGTCTCTGCATCCAAGGCTCGGTTTCTACCATTAACCTTCAACACAGTTCCTTGGACTCGGATTTCCCTGTAAGTCAATCCTTCTGCATTGAACTACAGCAGTTCCATTTGTGATAGTGTCCTACATTTCCTGCCTTTATTTCTGGAGAAAGAAAAGTTCCCTGAGGAGGGGCTCCAGCATGAGTCCGAAAGCTTGAGAGATGAAACCTTTGGTCCTGGTGACCGACTCAGATTGGATCCTGAAATTCCAGCCTCAAATGACCAGGCATAATTCCTTGACCTGCTACTTTACTGCCTTAATGTATCTTTCAGGATCCATGCTACATACTGTAGCTGATGAGGCTCCTTTGCAACGGTCAAGTGCAGTGACCAGGTTGAGATCGAATGTGCAAATTAAAGAATCATTTTGTTTTAGATAATCTAAGCAGAGCTAGACCACACATAAAAAGACATAGAGTGAGATTTGTCTTTTGCCTGGTCCCTCCACAAAATGCAAAGGTTTTCTCAAGACTACTCAAGATAACTTGAACCAAAGAATGCAACATTTATAGATTTGCTCCCTAGGATAGATTACAGGAGCCCACAATATTTTTTTTTCCTTAATAAAATTATCTGATAGTCTGAAGGACCACAAGATAAGACAATTGGTTGGTTGGTTGGTTGATTGGTTGGTTGGTTCATTTGTTTGTTCGTTTGTGCATTCATTTTGCAGATGCCTTTGAATCCCATTCACAAATTCATGCCAGGTTCTTCACCTTCCCAAACTTTGAGAGACATTTTTATGTCTCCTGTCCTCACAAATGAGGATCTGGTGGGAAAGCAATAGGATAGATTGAAGCATGTTATGAAACAGCAGTCTAGGGGAAGTCATGAATTACTTTAGTTTAATGAAAAGGAGAACTAAGGGTGAAATGATAACAGTCTCCCAAGTTTGACAATTTGACAAACAGTTAAAACAGTTACATTTTGTAATCTAGGCATGGAAAACTTTGTTCTTAATTGAATTATAAGCATAGTAGTGAATAATTTAAATAGAGCATTGTTTTCACCGATTTATTATATATGTAAACTTGTAGGAGTGCATCCACAAAATACTGGAAAATGCTTTCCTACCTTTTTGCTGTTAAGAAGATCAGCGAAGATCCTCATCTCCTGCCTAATTTGACATTGGGTTATAATATCTATGAAGGTTATTTCAACACACGAATGACTGCAGATGCTTTGCTGGACCTGCTTTCAGGTGGGGAGGCCAATGTTCCCAATTACAGCTGTGGAAGGCAGAAAACCCCATTGGTAGTTCTTGAAGGTGCAGAAACTGATATCTCCATCCAGATTTCAACCTTTCTGGATGCCTACAAAATCCCACAGGTGTGTCTTTGCTGAGAAGACAATTGTCAGTCATGCAACTTTCAATCAGAGCTAAACCAAGAGCAGACTTTGATCATGAAAGTAATAGGCTTTAAGGATGATGGTTCAGGTTACTAAAAGGAAGGGAAGGATGACTGCAGATCATAGAACATAGAATAAAAGAGTGGGAAGGGACCTTGGAGGTCTTTGGGTCCAAACTTCTGCTTGAGCAGGAGACCCTATACCATTTCAGACAAATGGTTGTCCAATCTCTTTTTGAAAGCTTCCAGTGTGGAGCACCCACAAATTCTGAAGGTAAGCTATGCTTTTTCTCCCATTGTGGTCCCAATCCAGACTGAGTCACCCATGTGTGTCCAAAGAAATACATTTAAATTGTCACAAAATAAAATTCCCACTTGGTAAAGATTTAATAAAATCCAAATTGAATGGGAACATTATCTGAGGTGTGTTACAGTGCCCTTTTTTCACAAGGCACTTAGGAGATTGGGCTCCAGCAAATGGCACCTGCAACTATAGAGAGAGCTGATTTTTCAAGATGCCATATACAGTAGAACCTCTGGTCACGACCATAATTTGTTACATAACTTTGGCGATATCTTCATCTTCTAATGTTTTGTCTTCAGGAATTTCTGGGTCAG
The DNA here is from genome assembly GCA_032468155.1 of Oxyrhabdium leporinum. Lineage (NCBI taxonomy): Eukaryota > Metazoa > Chordata > Lepidosauria > Squamata > Cyclocoridae > Oxyrhabdium > Oxyrhabdium leporinum. Next base: position 17,113 of record JANHFL010000528.1, read on the forward strand.
GGGTCGTGATTGATCACTACTCGAATATACGTTCGTGACCAGATTCAAAACTTTTGTGAATTTTTTGGTCGGAACCTGATTTGGTCATGGTCAGAAGCGTTTGTGACCAGAGGTTTTACTGTAATATGTTCTTTTCCTCTTGCTCCAAGGAAATTATAGAAGATTTTACCCATTATTTACTGTACTGTTCTATTTGTGCTTCCGCATGTTGAAAATATCTGGACCTGCTCTTGTTAAGAAAATCATCTTGGCCCGATTCATGCCAAATTGAATAACTAATATACCAAAAGGCAGGACAAGAAGCAATGGATGGAAACTAATCAGAGACAAGCAACCTGGAACTAAGGAGAAATTTCCCAATAGTTAGAACAATTAATCAGTGGAATGACTTGACTCCAGAAGTTGTGGGTGCTCCAACACTGGAGGTTTTCAAGAAGAGATTGGAGAACTATTTGCCTGAAATGCTACAGGGTTTCCTGCTTTAGCAGGGGTTTCCTTCCAGCTCAGTTATTCGGTTATTCGGTTATTCTGCTATTTGCTATTATAATACTGTTAATTTTTACTGATTTTTGTATATTTTAAGGTCTTCTTTTACTGTTTGTCCACTTTTGTGAACCTTTTGTGAAGCCGTGGTGGCGCAGTGGTTAGAATGCAGTACTGCAGGCTACTTCTGCTTACTGACGGCTGCCTTCAATTTGGCCATTCAAATCTCACCAGGCTGAAGGTTGACTCAACCTTCCATCCGTCCGAGGTCGGTAAAATGAGGACCCAGATTGTTGAGGGCAACATGATGATTGTGTAAAGCACTTAGGGCTGTAAAGCCCTGTGAAGTGGTATATAAGTCTAAGTGCTTGGTATGGCTATTTAGGACCAGTGGTCCAAAAAGAAATTGATTGATTGATTAATTGATTGACTGACTGACTGACCCTAGTGGTTCTTTGTGATATCAAAGAGCAGTGAGAAGAGGTACAATGTATGAGTCAAAGCAGCACAAAAGTCCCCACCCCAGGGTCTTCAGTGCAAGAGGTGGTCTTCATATGGAGAAGCACCTTCATATTGGATTTTTACAGATATCAAATTACAGTCTACTCATTTTCTCTCCTTTTCAGATCAGTTACACATTTGCCTCGCACATTCTGAGTGACAAGACTCGGTTTCCTCTTTTCTATCCAATGGTCCCCATTGAAGGAGTCCAGTACCCAGGAATGATCAAACTTCTCCTCCATTTCAAGTGGACGCTGGTTGGTTTAGTTGCTCCAGACACTAGCAATGGCCAGAGGTTCATGAATACGTTGATTTCTACGCTGACAAAAAAAGGCGTTTGTGCAGTTATATCACAAAGGTTTACAGTGGTTGCCAGTGACTTGAAAGTAATAATTCGTCAATACTACAAGTGGGAAAAAGTCAATGTTTTTGTTTATCATGCAGAGACGAGTTCTTTCCTAGAAGGCATAGCAGTTATAGAAAAAGTGCTCACCGCCTTTAAGAAACCCATTGTCGGAAAAATTTGGATCACAACTGCCCGCTGGGACTTCACTTTAGGTCTAAAGTTTTCTATCTCTTTTTTGCCCAACATCCATGCCATTTTTTCCTTTCTCATGAAAACAAAGAAAGTGGCAAACTATGATGGATTTAAGCTCTTCTATTCTTTCATGGATCAATTTCTAGAGGAAATCTTCCAGTGTTCATATGCAAAGGCTGCACCATCTGTGAAAGTCTGGAGACGATGCAGGGAGAGAGAAGACAAGGAGCCTCTGCCCCAAGAGAAGATAGAACGGATCCTGGCTCTAGACAGCTATTTCATTTATAACACGATCTGGGCTGTGGCACGGGCTTTGAATTCAGCCAATTTATCCCAATCTAGGAGAGCAGTGAGAAAAGTTGGCAAGTGGTTAGAGGTTCACAGCCTGAAGCCTTGGCAGGTATTTCTTCTCCATGTTATACACCTCTCCTGTGCAATTATTTTGAAAAAAAATAATTTATTCTAAAGAAAAATGAATCTATAATGAGAATGTGTTCTCTTCACAACCAGGCCATCTTTGGTCTTCATTTCATGGTCATTTCCATTAGACCTACTGAGTCTCAAGTTCTGGTCATCTCCATTGGACCAGAGTCTGTCTCTATCCCTGTCTGCAGTCAGTTCTCTTACTCTACGTCTGATTAGAAACAAACCATGAGGAAGGGTCTGAACAAGTGTCAGCCCCAGACCAACTTCTCTAAGTAGAGTCAGGCTGTTCATTCTTGAAGGGAGACTCTCAGGGCTGAAGGAGAGACTGGCAGAATAATAACAGAATAATAGAGTTGGGAGGGACCTTGGAGGTCTTCTAATCCAATCCCCTGCTCAACCTAGGGTCACCAACCCCTGGGCCACAGCCAGTACCGGGCTGTGGCCCGTATGGAACCAGGCTATGGAAGTGGCAGGCAAGCGTGCAAACACCTATGAGAATTTAAAAGATTATTCAGTTCAGTGAAGTTCAGCAAGTGGCAAAAAAAAAAAAAGGCAGAGGATTCGCCGAGATTTACACATTGTGTTTTCTGTGATAAACATATATGTTTCTCCTCAGCTGCAGCACTGTCCTATGCAAAATATCAGGTCCACATAAGAAAGTCCAATTAAACTGATGTCTTCCTAAACAGCCTATGCGTAGGAATCTTCGAGAATAATGGTTAGCACTTGCTTGGAGTTAGATAACGAATGGAATTCAAGGGGGATTGGACTTAATCCGCTTGGGGCTACGTAGGGATTCTAGTGTGATCCCTCTCTTAACTCCAACCCAAGGATCTGTCAGTCCATCTCCTGCAAGCATCCAATTCATCTTTTGTATATGGAGTCATGCTCTCTTCTCCTCAACCTTCTTTACTAAAAGCCAAACTACAATAATCTAGAAGAGAAAGTTCATCAATGCACGTAATGTTGAACTTCTTTGAAAAAGCACAGGAAGTACAGAAGTGAAAACTGAAGCAGTGAAGTAATGGCTACGGCATAGATGGAGGCAGGGGTGGGCTGCTGGGGGTTTACAAGGGTTCGGGCGGACCCTTAACGAAGATTCTGAGGGGTTCGCCCAACCCCCAAATCCCACTGCTGGCTGGCCCCGCCTACCCTGCCCCGCCCCTTCCAAGAGTCTAAACGCAGCCCATTGTGGATGCAGGTAAGTGCAGGGTGCACATGGAGGCTCAGGGAGGGCGAAAATCAGGCCTCCCAGAAGTTCGGGAAGGCTGGAAACGACCCCATTTCCAGCCTCCAGAGAACCTCTGAAGCCCGCGGAGGCCTTTTTCACCCTCCCAGAGGCTTGAGGAAAGTCCCTGGACCTCAGGGAAGGCAAAAATGCCCCACCTGCCATGGTGCAGGAGGCTGACATGGCCATGCCCACCATGGCCACGCCCACCCAGCAACTGGGCAGCGAACCCGTTCCTGAAGTTTTTGAAGCCCACCTCTGGATGGAGGAAATTTTGGCTTTCTCAACCTTGTTTTCTCTTTTCCATCCAGCTTCACTCCTTCCTCCAGAACCCCCAGTTTTATAATAATTCCATGGAAGGGGTATATTTGGATGAGAAAGGGGATCTGGTGGCTAACTTAGACATCATAAACTCTGTAATTTCTGCCAATAAAACCATCACTAGAATGACATTGGGGCATCTAGAAAGACATAACTTCACAATTAATCAAAATATTATTGCACGGATGGAAATGCTGAGCAAAGTGAGTATTGATTTCATTTCATACCTTCTAATGCCTTTAATGATGTAATTGCTCTTGATTTGGGAAGCGGAGATTGAATTGCCAGTCAATTTTATCTCATTAGTTCTGGATGGTAAATAATATATTGTTTGACGCTGATATATTATTCACTGCAGTTGTTAAGTGAATCATGTGGTTGTTAAGCAAATCCAGCTTTTCCCATTGACTTTGCATGTCAGTAGACAACTTGGAAGGCCATAAATGTATTCCCAGGAACACAGGATGCGGCAAACTTCATAAATACATGTTTCTTGCCAAATGCCCAAATTTTGATAGTGTGACTTTGGGGAAACTGCAATCGTTGCAAGTATGAGGACCAATCACAAATCACTTTTTTCAGTCCTACTATAATCTTGAACTATTGCTAAATAAACAGTTATAAGTCTAAGCCTACCTGTATTCCTGACCGCATCGTGTCTACTCCCCCCCGACGTCCCGTGCGGTCACACAGAGAGGGCCTGCTGGGGGTACCATCGGCGGC
>JANHFL010000529.1:0-18440 GCA_032468155.1 Oxyrhabdium leporinum
TGGGGTGAGCAGTGAGCGGGTGGTAGGGGTGGGGCCAGCCAGAGGTGATATTTGCTAGTTCTCCGAACCAATCAAAATTTTCCCTACCAGTTCATGCGAACCGGTGCAAACCAGCTAGATTTCACCTCTGGTGCTAACTATAAATTATCAAAATACCATTTTAGTGAAAGAGCATTCTATTATTATCAGTTATTAAGTTACAAATAGCCAGCCAAGACCATTGAAGTCTGTTAAATAATGTGCATGGAGACTCAATTCCACCTGGAAATGATATTTTCCCATATTTTATTAGACGGAATATAAAAAAATGAATTTTTAAGTATATTTTAGTCCAGACACCAACATATATATTCACAAAGCAAAGAGAAGAAAGAGGAGGATATCCATAAAACTCACTTTGGGTCACATTTTTCCTTTCTGATATTGTTGCTCTTCTATTCTGGACATTTTAGAACATCAAATGAAATGATATGCGTCCATAACTACATTTTGCTGATTAATCTCTAAGATGTCATAAAGAAAATGCCATGCTTGCAGGTCTGATTGTCTGGATGAACAGTTTGGCCCACTTTGGATTGAGATATATATATATATATAGTAACAGTTGATTAAGTGTGTATGCAGAGCAATTTGATTGCCAGCAATGAAGCCTCTCCATTTTCCTCTGAGCAGTTCAAGGAGAGGCTGATTTGAATCTAGCCCCAAAGCTGCATATCCAGACAGAATGGAAGTTTACAACAGCCTTGAATCAATTAAACCAAATACACATTAAGGCCTGATTGTAATAATAAACTGGTACTGTATTAACATTTTGTTCATTAAACCTGTTTAATTAAATTTAATTGCACTTTTCCATTACGACGGCTACTGAGAAGCGAAATAACCACATATCGTCTTGTCTCCCATGACCTAATCATCTCCTCCTGCTGCCATTAGGGAATAGAGATCATCATTCAGAAGAAAGCAGAAGGTTTTAGGAGGTGTGCTTAGATGAGGTCTGAGGTTAATGAAATCACTGGATAAATCATCCTAATAAAAAAAAAGAGAGAAAAGAAAATATCAATTAATTTACATGCCTTAAGCCTCCAAGCCTGCTATTTCCAATCTATTCTCCAAAGCTTTGATCCTGTTTTAAGTTGCAAAATGGATGATTAGCTTTAGCCTATGTTTTCCTCAATGAAAAATAGGAATGTGCTAGGAAGAGCATGGAAAAGGTGGATTTGGAGTTTGGAGAACAAAGGGAGGATATTCATGTTAACTGTGAGAGATGGAGTGGCTCAGAAAAAAAATCACATAATCGTCTTTTTTCCTTATTGTTTGCCTAAAACCCCAGTGAGATCAGAAACAAACATACAAGATAAATATCAAAAAAGTTGAATTCTATAGATTGGAATTTTATCCATATCACAGTCTCTTCAAAATGTTATCTAGCACCTGCACAACATGAGACATATATAATGATCTGCTGGTGCTTAGGAGCTTCTTCTTGTTGTTGTTGTTGTTGCAGTCGTTGTTATGCAGGGGAAAAAAAGGGAGATTTATTGACCTTCCCTTGAATAACTGGCTAAGGCTAGCTTATTTTTCAGTATGGGAATGTTAAAAAAAGAAAAGCACCCAAGTCCTTGTTTATTGCTTAAAAAGAACTACGTTACTGCTTTATGGAAAAGTTGCAGCCAGCATGGAGTTGCTCTCATATACACATACAGTATCTATTCACCATGTCTAACTCTCTTAGCATACCATGTCGCTTGCGGAGACCACCTTCATGACCGTTGTCCTATTCTCAGGGGTGGGCTGCTGGGGGTTCGTGGGGTTCAGGTGGACCCTTAGCAAAGATTCTGCTATGCGGAAGGGAGGGAGAAGAAAGGGATTCCCTAGGGCGTCCGGAGTCCCGGGGAGGCCGTTTTCGCACTCCCAGAGGCTCCAGGAAGCCTCTGAACCCCAGAGAGGGCAAAAATATGGTCTTCCAGAAGTTCGGGGAGGCTGGAAACAGGTCATTTCCAGCTTCCCCAGAGCGTCTGGAGCCTGGGGGGAGGCCTTTTTCACACTTCCAGAGGCTCCAGGAAAGCCTCTGGACCTTGTGGAAAGCAAAACACCCCTCCACACTATGGTGCAGGAGGACAATTAGGCCATACCCACCACAGCCATGCCCACTCAGCAACCAGGCAGTGAATCCATTGCTGAGGTTTTTGAAGCCCAGTCCTGCCTATTCTGGTAGGTTTCATCCAGTCAACTGCAGAATCGCCAAGGCAAGCTCTGCATATGGCAGACTACTGACCAACGTGTGGGACCGCCATGGAATAAGCCTCAAAGTCTACTGAGCAGTAGTGCTAACTTGGACTGTATACAGGAGGCACGCTAGGCAACTGAACCACTTCCATACAACCTGCCTCCACAGACTTCTGAGGATCCGGTAGCAGGACAAGGTGCCAGACACAGAAGTCCTCTCCAGAGCATGCCTGCCATCTGTCCACACCCTGCTGATGAAAGCTCAGACATGCTGGGCAGGCCATGTATCAGCCTTGGAAGCCATAATTGCGAGGCCTCTGCGGCTGCCACATAATAGCACATGGGAACAAGGGAGAGGGTTCTTTCTCATACACTTAGAGGGGTTAGTAGACAAAACAACATTCTTTTCAAGTGTGTCAAGGCCATCCTGGCCACCACCTGGAAGAGGAGTGACAAGAAGAGAGAGGAAGTTGGATTCAAAAGAGGATTGGGGAATGCGACCTTTGAGGATGGGTTGGAGGTGGATCTTTGATTTCTTTTGGGTGGGGAAAAACCTGGGCCTTCAGATTCAGGTATTTCCCAGATGTGCCAACATGGTTTCTTTAATAAATTCTTACTTGGATATAATCATGTCTGAGTGCTGAATGAGTTATTGGAACTTGGATGGAACGCTGACACCATGTTGTAAGGATGCCAGACCATTGTATCCCTAAACAGCTCCTCTATGGTGAGCTGTCTCAAGGAAAGCAATCACAAGGGAGACAAAGGAAGCAATACAAAGACACGTTGAAAGCCACCTTCAAGTCCCTGGATATCGACACCACCTCCTGGGAAACCCTGGTACAAGATCGATCGACATGATGCACGTTGATCCACCAAATGCTGGCAGACATTTGAAGACAAAAGAATTACTACAGCACAAAAAAAGTGAGCACTCCACAAAGCCAGAGCTGCAAATGCTGCAACAATGGTGCCCACAGATGTCTGCCCGACATGTGGCAGAACATTCTATGCCCGTATGGGCCTTACTAGCCACCTGCAGATACACCGTGGACAGCCCACAATCTGTTAGATGTCAAGTTCCTCTTCGAACACGATGGACGAACATCATCCCCATATCTAAACAGAATCTATAACTGGCATAAAATGAGATAGAGCTTTCAGCAATTTCGGAGGTTGGGGGGGTGAGGCAGGGCAAAATCCATATATTTTAGAGATTTGCATAGCTGAACGTACCAATTCCCCCTTCATGCTGATTTTTCAGAAACTTTTGAAAACAATATTGTTGCAGAATTTTTCCTTGAATTTAGATATGAAGCTATCCTTTATTTTTATTGTTTTATTGTTTCATTGTTTTGGCTGATGGTTGCTTTCGTCACAGTTCCTCTATAGTTCACAATGTTTTAAATTGTAAGACTCTGAGAATAATTTTGACTGAGGCTGAATAGAAATATGTTTTAAATACAGGCAGAGATACATATATCTATATTTTGGCCCAAGTAAGGAAGAATATTTGGAAGCTGCTTAGCCAGTCTAAAACCAAGTTGTAAGTATGAATTGAATTAACATGGCATTATAAGTAGGCAATAGAAGAAACCAGCATTTTTTCTTTAGACTAAGAATTTATTAGCCCCCAATTCCCTTTATTCTTCTTTGGAGGTATTTTTAATTATACTTTCCTCTTACACAGAAATGCTCTCAGAGGAGCTACTAATGGAGTAGTAGTAGTGGTAGTAGTAGTAATAATGCACAGCAATAAAACAGTAGCCCAATGGAGAGATTCTGAGAAGTGTCATCAGAACATTTCTTCAGCATTTTTTTCTATCCATTCTCATGTGATTTGATGAAGGAAAAATTCCAGATTTTCTTCCAAAACAGAAGAAAATGTGGATCAAAACTGTTATCGGTAGAATATGCTCATGCATTTTCTAGAGACCTTTGATGTGTGTTTGTGAGTTTGAATGTTGTGTCTCTCACTGTAGAATCCTTTCTTAGGAAGCTTACAAGCTCCCAAGTTTTCCATTTTCCAGGTGAAAATGTCATAGAAGAATACCTCCTGTCCGTACTTTTCAGAGAAGGACTCAGCCACAGGCACATCTGAATGATAAAAAGATGTGTCACTTTTGGAAGCAGCAATGCCAGTGGTAATGTTCTCCACATTTCTAGTAAAAACAAAATACCAGAAATGCTCGGGATTGATACCATCAAGAGAAAATTGAAAGAAACAAGGCACTTCAAAGATGAGGAAGAAAGCAGTTGCCTCTTTTATAAGATGGTATAATTCATTTGTTTTACTTGTTTAAGACATTTATCTAGCTACCCATCTTCCAACCAACATTAAATAATTTCTTTAAAAAATTGCACTGTCAAATTGTGGCAAGCATTTAAGACTCCCAGTAGACAATAAGGCATGGCAGAAATACAGGGATTGCATTTGGTGCCATGTTAAATGGGAAGTGATATGAATCTATGGTGAGATTCCTTACCGGAACTCTTTTTTAGACTTTCCTGCTGAATGTAGGAAAGTTCAGCAGAGAAAGGAAAGCACAAGCACATGCCATCCTCTAGGCATCAGCAACGTCTTCTAGGCATAGTCAGTTCTACCTCTAATATTTTATTTATTGAATTGTTAACTTTATTTGCTGCCTATCTCCCAATAGGGCTACTCTAGGTGGACAATTGCCAAAGGCTCTTGGAATTTTGGTAACATGGTATGCAAGATCACTGAAATTTCATGAGATTTCCAAGAAATCACCCAAGATTTCCATTTTGGCATTTTCTATTGGAATTTTTAACTAGATTTTGGAGGTTTAGCAGCTGCCTGTAAATCACATTATATGCTCCTCGTATAGTGTCCTCCGCGAAAATCGATTTTAATTCTTTGGCATCTTGCATGAAGAAAGGTATACTGTCAGCATGCAATTAGTTACTCTCTTTGCAGCATTTTTGCTTGTGGCTGCTTACTATTCTCCTATCAGCTTGCTCCAATCTAAACAATCAATAACATACATTAAACAGGTCCTATTTTTGAGTGCACAGCAGCACTTGCAAAATTGTGCTTTAAGATTGAATAAAATGTTTTTTATTAAATCAGATCAAAGGAGTACCTTTGCTTTGTCAATCATGACCTTGACGAATTCAAGAAGAGTTTATTCCCATCAGAGATACTCAAAATCTTTCCCATGAAACTACCAGAGGATGGAAAATATGAATTCATATATCCAAAGCATGAGCTACACAATGAAGGAATGAACTTCTTTCTAAATTAGTGCTGGGTAGTTTTAGGAGAGAGGTGGAATATCATGATAAACGGTCATAGTGGAAAGAAGAGCTTATATGGACGTGCTCTGCAAAATATATTTATTTGTTTAATTTATTTAATTTTTATAGCCACCTATCTCACATTAGTGACTTTTTCAAAAAGGTTAAAACATAAAAAGAACAGTTTTTTGGATATATCTAGTCTAATGAAAAGATGTACTAGGGGAGACACGATAGCAGTGTTCCAATATTTGAGGGGCTCTTACAGAGATGAGGGAGTCAAACTATTTTCCAAAGCACCCAAAGGCAAGATGAGAAACAACAGATGGAAACTATCTAAGGAGAGAAGCAACCTAGAAGTAAGGAGAAATTTCCTAATGGTGAGAGCAATCAATCAATGGAACAGCTTAATATTTATGCAGATTCTCAGTCATCCAGGTCATGATTGTCCCAAAGATGCTTTTTCAAGAGGCAACTGGATTTTCTTGTTTTCCTTCTTTGGCTGAAGAAGCTTCTTGGATGAGAAGCAAAATGTCTTCAAAGAAAAACAAGAAAGTCTAGTTGCCTCTTGAAGAAGTACCTTTGGGACAATGGAACACCTTGCCTTCAGAAATTGTGGGTGATCCATCTCTGGAGGTTTTAAAAAAGAGACTGGGCAACCATTTATCTGAAATGGTATAAGGTCTCCTACTGAAGCAGGGTATTGGTTAAAAGACCTTCAAGGTCCCTTCCAACTCTATTATTCCATATTCTAATACATAGCTGATATCACTGAGCAGATTCTACTGATATTTTTTCTCTTCTGGTCCATAATTTGCATGAAGAACGATACATCTGAAAAATAATGCATATTTCAGAAACTTGAGGAAAAAGGGAAGGAGAGAGAGCATATTAAAAATGCATGCATTACAATTAGTGACATTTAAAAAGAGCCTGCACTGCAGATATTTTCAGTGAAAAGCCTGCATCAAAAACAATTACATTAAAGATTCTCAGGAGGTTTACAGTACATCAACAACAACATGTATAAGTTAAGAAAAGTTGCAAAAAGAAAAAGTTGCTGTGTGTGTGTGTGTGTGTTGTAACTAGCATGGATAGTTAAACTGTCCCGATGGACAGTGATTTTTACATCTCTGGGTATTATAAAACTCCAAGTCTCCCAGGAGATAAAATTATCATTTTATGTTATTTCAGGCATTTAAGATCACATCTACCACTAGGTTGCACTTCACTAAATCCTTTGTTTCTTCTGGGAATAACGGTCAGATTTCTCAAAGGAGTAAGGATCCTTTATCTAAAGTAAACTTACCAGCTTGATTCATTTGACAGTTTCTGCCTAGCCTAGAACCGCTGAAGATAAAACTTGACTAACAAAGAGCAATTAGGGGAGGAGGAGACCTTAATTTTTAAATGGAAGGGAAGAACTGCCTATATCCAGTCTCCTGTGAAAGGTTTAGTTCGTGGTGGGTAAGAATCATTAAGAGAAACACTATACAAGTGTGAATAGAAATGATACTTCCTTAATGAAAGTCACATGTTGGAAAAGCCTTGCTGCTCTATTTAGCAAGTAAAATAAGACTGTAAGTGTTCCTGAGTGGTAGATCAAATTTACAGTAAAATTGGAGCATAGATTTGTGTGGTGTGTGCTGAAAACACACAGTCTTTCCCCAAAGGTCTACAATTGGCAGTGGTGAACAGCTAATTCGAACCTTTCAATTATCCATGAGGGAAACTGCATATTTCCTATAGTGTTGTTATTTGGAAACCTATAAGACTGCAAAAAGAAGAGTCTGCAATCCATGCATTTAATGAAGCCCATTAATTTTATCCATCTGCATAGCAATGACCTTATATAAGCATGTTAAAAAAAATGGGGGAATAAGAAGTTTCCACTATGTCATCCCTTAATGCTAGACACTAATACTAGGCATGCAAATAGCAATGTTTTGGCTGTCAGAAATAGCTTCCCTCCATAATGTTTGTGTACAATATAGCTATAATTGCCTACTTCCCAGTTTCAGTTTTGGGAGAGCAAAGCTCACCAACTGAGGGGAAGGAGGAAGAAATTTAGTGAGGGATAGGTGGGCGGGGAGGAAACTGCTGCTGGAAATCAGAAGACCAAAAAAATGCCTGCTTATAAATATTTATAGGAGAATGTTTCACATGGTATGTTCAATGCTGAATGGTGCATATTATTCTTATTAATGTTTCATAAACATTTGTATGAAAAACAATATGCTTTACTTTGCTTCTAAGTATTAAGTAGAGTTACTGCAGCATCTGCTACCAATGGTTGAGTGCACAAGCTATTCATGCCTTGTCATAAATCCTGTGATGCATTAAGATGTCATTAAACGTACCTTCTGTGGTTGTCTCTTAATTTACATACTCTGTAAATCATCAGGTAAAAATCAAGTGAACTAGAGAACAATCCCCTGTGTTCTTTCCTTCTGCTCCAGAATTCAGTGCATTCCATATTTCTCACCATTCACAGGCAGGGAACAAACATCTGTGCATAAAGTTTCTATCGTATCTATCAATGCACAAATGTGGGTATCAGTAGACAGAGAGTCACACAGAGATATAGAGAGGAAAGGAATGTCGTGAGATGGTGTCCATGTGTAAAGAAACACCAATAGACATCTTCTTTGATGTTTGGCAGCCTTCCTGTGTTAGTTGACTTCAATGTTTCCAAAAATATTTTCATCTTTAAAAAAAATCAACGGGGAAAAGGCTTGCTGCAATACCAAGTGCTGTCTTCTCAAATTATCTTCATTTTCAAAAATACGTCACATGGGCTATTTTTAAAACATAAATAGGTTACGTTTGTGAATGTGTTCTCTTGGCCTTCCATCCCAAAGACAAAAATGCATCCCAAAGACAAAAGTGCAGTAAGTATGCCAGAGAAGCATTTCTTGAGGTTGTATGATGATAGATGTTGTTTCATAAGTGGCTGGGTCCATCAGAGAAGGTATGATTTTGATCAAATGTTTCTCACCATGGTTGCTCACAATAGGATCTCCAAATTCAGTTGATCCCCATCTGTTCCCACCACCACCATCACTACCAAATTATAGGTCTGAAGTGTGTGTGTGTGTGTGAACATTTTGGTCTATAACTTCTAAGTCTGTATTTAAAAAATGATTTTCAAAGCTAAAATGAAAAGTGAGGGGTCCTTGGTGCGCTCTGAGCTTGGTTGTTTTCTTGCAGATGTTTCATTACCCAAGCAAGGTAACATCATCAGTGCTAGTAGAGAGTGGGGTTTGCTCTCAATTGATATTCTAGTGGCTTCTAATGGAACCAATGATAAGCCAATCATTGGTAAATTAACAAGATCTCAGGGGCTCAACTACCATTTCAATCTCCCAGGCCTGGAGAACAGCTAAGTGTTAAGAGCTTTCCAAAAAGACTCCAATGTTGGGTCAACTTCTGGAGGCAAGTTGTTCCACTGATTAGGAACTGTCAGGAAATTTCTCTCCATTGCTTCTTCTCCTGTCTTTAGTTGCTTTGGAGAATAGCTTGACTCCCTCTTCTTTGTGGCAACCCCTTACATATTGGTAAACTGCTATCATCTCATCCCTAGTCCTTCTTTTCATTACACTAGACATACCCAATTCCAGCAACCATTCTTTATATGTTTTAGCCTCCAGTCCCCTAATCATCTTTAGAAGTTAGTGTAGCTCATGAAGCAAAGTATATCCAGCTGGATATGGGGCTATCTAACTTAATAACAGTATTTATGAAATCAGCCTTCAAATTATAATTTATCAAAGCTGAATATAAGCCACCACCATGGCATGGCTACAAAAAAATAAAAGATGAATCTCACCTTAAGATGTTTAAATAGTATTGTTTACAGCTTGTCAGAAGTAGCAATTTCATTCTATTCTATGCTGGTCAGTTTCAACATTAAGTACAGTTTTTATTTTGGGGCATTATACTTTTAAAAGCATTCAGGCTAAGACTCACCATTTTTTCTCCCCATTCATTGCAATGAGAAAATATCAGATTCACATGTCATATGTACATACATCTTTGCTTTTTCTATGCATCCAGAAATGTGCAAATGTTTTACACAAATGCTGGGGTTGTGGGATAATTATATAACTGGAGGAAACATCTCACAAGCACTCAGAAGTATTAGCCGATAATGCAATTTGATGCACGTGGAACATCTGGTACACAATCCAGTCCAAATTAAGAACTGTTAAATTCCATAACATCCATTTTGTCAGTAAGAGGCAAAACATATTGTCAGCTCTCCCAGTGGTCTGATTCTTGGCCATGTTTCATTGTCTCCAGAAACTGATACAGTGTGATGATGTTTCACACCCTGCATACATGGGTTCAGGGTGGAGATGTTTTATGTAAAATCAGCATAATTAAACCCAATGATTTTTTGAGTGGGAAAATTCCCATTGACCAGCTGAACTGATTCCTATAGACGGTCTGGTGAGCATCATAGTCCAAAACGAACAGCAGCAAAATAATAGACTAGGGAGAGAGAATGGAAAGTAAGCAGAAATGATTTCTGCTAACACACACAGCCAGATTAATTGATGCATCCAAGATTAATTGTGGAACTGCCAGAGGTTACTCTCTCATTCTCTTTAGTTCACTGGATTCCAGTGGGAGAAATTTCCTCTAAGCCCCAAGAAAGCATAATAACCTTGTAATTCAGGGTCAGACTTTCAACTAGCATATGTTGCAACTTTCCTCAGTGTCATTAGAACAAGGCACAGAGGAACTGTATGCAATCTTTTTTAGCTAAACACAGCTTCTGGAAGGCTGGACTCCGTCCTTTCACTTTAAGTAGTACCGCTAATAGGAAAATAATAAATAACGTGTCATTCTGTAGGTTTATGACGCATTGTATAAAAAGCTCCCTTGGCCCTCTTGGCAATCTCCTCCTCCTTCTTGTCTCTGCTTATGCTGTCTCCTATTTGTCTTTGAAACTTTGTAACCTTGTGACTTTGAACTGCCGTAGAAGAAATATACAGAGAGCAAAAAGAGCTCCACTGAATGATAGCAGACTTAATAGTCCCTCTTTTTGTTTTCAATAAAATAACTTTTAGCAGCTTCCAAAGACTTCCAAGATGTAAATAACATGCACTCCTAATAAACTCTGGATTGCTTTACATGTTTAACATGCATGAAGCTGAGAATCACCTGAAAAGCAAATCCTGTATTTTCTAACTTGCTGATGTTTTGACAGTCTTCAAAGGTCTTCATTAAATTATTTTAGTGATTTGCATTTATATTTTTTATGTCCATATTCTCAGATCAGTCTGCATTATTTCTCTTTCCTCTCCCATTTTGGCTTCTTATGAATTAGGTTGACAAGTTGGTACCGACAAGAAGAGTTTTGATACTGTATTGCTATGAATTGTGGCATTTGACTTCTTCTGTAGCCATAGTTTACCAATATATATATTTATCCCCAATCTTCTAAAGCAAAGGTAGGAAGTAAAATTTATCTAGAATGGGAGATTCTTTGTGTGTGTGTGTGCGATTTCTGATAATATCAAGGGCAGTAACCATCTATCTGTCAGATTTTATACTAGGCCCAGCAATAAATCTCAGCTCTCTAGACATTTCATCTCATATTTAGAAACTTGTTCATAGATGAAGGTCCCAGGTAAGTTACATTTTGGTAGACATGTTAGAAGCCATACAGAAAACCTACCCCTCATAAATGCAGAAATGAGTCTATGTGTAGTTTTTGTATCCTTGAAATAGAAGGCACTTCCATGCAGCAACACAAAAATGCTGTTATCCAGTGTTAAAACAAAATAGGTGTCCTGTCTACAAGTCCTTTTTCAGCCAAGAAAAGAGGGATAAAGAACACCTTCTTGGAGCCAATAACCATAAACATAGTAGTTTACAACTTGCAGATCTTCTGCTCAATTTTCTCAGCCCAGAGGATAATCATTCAATGAAATCAGGGAATTGGCATCAGCAGGGCCATTCTCTGCACATTTCTCTCCCTCACCATACATTACTTTACCTCCTTCTTTTTTAAAATTTTGCCATCCCTAGAGAAAATAGGAGAGAAAACATATGAAGTCTTCTTTTCTTCTACTATAGAGAAAGGAGAGTCCACTAAAGAGCTTCCAGTATTTTTTTTCTCCTATGGGAGGACAATCTACGAACCAACACTTCAGCCTGCACTCTCCTTTACACATTTCTCTCATTTTTCTTCCCCACCAATACCCCATCCAGAGGGGTGAAGACTGTTTATTCTTCATCTACAGCTTAGGCTGCAGGCTGCTTGGAAGTAAAGTTGTAGTAAAGTTGCAAGGAGGAAAGGGTCATCTGAAGTGGTCCTTCCCTGGCTTTCCTTCCCATGACCTACTTTTTCATCATCATCAAAAAAAGGTAGAGCAAGCAAGGTATATTTGACTTGTTATCCAATAACATTTCCTGATAATTAAACAGTCAGGAAGATAGATGAGCATATTTTACATATATAAAATGCATGGGCATATATGCATATATTCATTCATATATACATTTAATTTGAATGAATGAATATTCCTTATCATGCTAATAAGCAAAAAAAAAACCAAGGTAAAAGCAACCATAAAAACATCAGCACCAACCAGACACATCATGGTTTAAGCAAAGACTATAACCTCATCAACGACACCCTATAAATCATCTCACCTAGCTTTTAGGTGAGGGTGAGAGCCCAGGGTAAGAGCCAATTTTTAATGCTTCACAAAAAAGTATTAAATTTAGCTGCACTTCATTCTTTTTTTCAAGGAAAAAAATACTGTGTAATATATTTAACAATGGGGAGGCTTATGGGTAACTAATTTCTGAGCTTACATCTTTGAGCGGCTGGAGGGGGAAAAACTGCGGATCTGTACAGGAGAGGTTAATTAATTTAGTTCCAGTTTTTATCCCCTCAGGCCTTGCTGAGTTCCTGGCACTTTTTCTTCATGAAGATGAACAACTGGTTGGCTGCCTTTAAACATCTCTGTCCATTGTCCTCTAGTCATTTGTCATCATCTGGACACAATGGTTACCTTCATGTTGTGCTCTCACCTTGAAAGGCTCTGATCACAAACCTCATCTACCAGCTTTCCCATTGTTGCTTTATCTCCCCACAAAATTGAACTGAATATGTATTTGCATGAAATTAGATGTTTCACTGCTGTCATTTATCTGTCATTTAAGTTCATCTCCCTTTAGAAGAATCTAGGCAAATCAGCTAATTGCTTATCTTTATTTCCTCTTATTATTCTGACACAAGAAATTTATGGTTTGGCATCCATGAGAAGGTGACTATCTAATTATTACAGGTGGACTAAAATGGCCTCAGCTGGAAGTTTTATGTGTTGTAATGTGGTTCTTTCATTACTGAGTCAAAATTCTGAAATCCTACAGGCAGAATTAATCAGTTCTTTACATTATTGTTACTATTCATGGAACAGCCAACTGGGATGGGGAGGTAATACATATGTATTTCTAGCATATGACCTCAGGCTTCCAAAAGTCCCACCTGGCTTACAAGAATTTTTTTCACTGCAGTCAAATATCATTTTCTTTTTAAAAGATATATAGAACATTTTCTAAAAGAAAGTTCTCAGCCCAGCTAATGACATACCCAGAGTTGTCCTTTCAAACGGGCAGCCATACAAATCTTTTAAATAAAATTAAATATAAACTTTTAGCAGGTACAAATGTGGGACAACTGGATATCCATGTGGGGACAAGCGAAGCAAATGGCGAAACAGGCCATGGCACCTTGGTGGAATTCTGCAACTTACATGTTTGGGTCAGTTATTAGAACCCGAATTTATAATGTTGAGGTCTACAGCTTGACATAAACAATGTGTCAGTTTTGCATCGTTGTAGCTTGTTATGGGCATAGCTGGTTTATGACTACAGCATAAAAACTGATTATCACAGAGGCTAAAAAAAAGCAACCAAGTGAAGAAAAACAAAGATTGAGACAAGCAAACAGTTCATTGTCTGGAGTCAAAATAACACCAACTAGTAAAGCACTTCCCACAGTCAGGGTGCCATCACTGAAAAGACCCTGCTGCTGTCACTGTCAGGTGAACTTTATTCAGTTGGAGCCTATTGAAATTCTCAATCATCCAGGTCAAAGGTGTTTTTTCAGGTGGCAACTGGACTTTCCTGTTTTTTCTTCGAAGACGTTTTGCTTCTCATCCAAGAAACTTCTTCAGCTCTGACTGGATGGTGAGGAATGGAAGGATTTGTTCCTTGCAGACAGCTGGTCATTTGCATCCTTTTAGAGAGTCATTGAGGCCACTTGAAGGTTTCTCTTCGGAGCATCTGGAATAGGGCTTCTGAAGAAGTTAACATTCTGAATAGACATGGAGAGTGATTGTCCTGAAGGACTCTGGTCTAAAGCTGTGACTCGCAACTTGAATTGAATCCAGCAATACAAATATGAAGATAGTCTTACTTTTCCTGATAGCCACCAAGTTAAATCCTATCTATTTAAGATAACTCAGAAGTAACCTTGGATTGGTCAGTGTCTCTCAATTTATTTCAAGGAATTTGTTATCCTGAGATACTTCTAAGAGGAAGGGTGAATTATAAATGTAATTAATGAATAGAAAAGAGCCAAATGGAACTACTG
Organism: Oxyrhabdium leporinum; assembly: GCA_032468155.1. Classification (NCBI taxonomy): domain Eukaryota; kingdom Metazoa; phylum Chordata; class Lepidosauria; order Squamata; family Cyclocoridae; genus Oxyrhabdium; species Oxyrhabdium leporinum. The sequence continues at coordinate 14,108 of JANHFL010000529.1, forward strand.
ATTGTCAATGACCTGCCATAACACATATCATCCCAAGATTTTCGTGCTCTCTCTCACATACACAAACACGCACATGTATGATCAAACAGCTTCTATGAAGTTCAGATATTCTGTTTTTAGTGATTTTAGGGTATTTAGAGCATTAAAGACATGAAAAGCATTTGGTTCCTGATGATAGAATCAGTTATGTTTTGGAAGTTGTCTTTTTCTGGCTTCTGTTCTATATGGCTCTGTTTTTCTATATTTGGTTGTAGTAGTAGGTGTTATCCAAAGGAATAACGTTTTACAATTGTTTTATTTGTGTTTTGGATTCTTGTAAATCCTCTCAAGTCCCAGTTTCTATCTTAGTTTGGTACAATTTTTCTATAGGTTATTTTCTGGGCAATTTACAAACTAGAATGCCATCTTTTTCTCAACCTTGCTGTCGCTCCCTAAAAAAATATTATTGCCCTTTGAATCTTGAACTATACATATTAATTAAGCAATATCAATGTTGATTCTTGGATTTAAATCAGATATTGATTCTAATGGAGAGAGAGAGACATAAAGAATAGACCGGATTGTGGCAACTTTCAGGGTCTCAGTTTAAATATATTCTTTGATATTAAAATTACTGAAAGAAGTCCTTAATTTGCAAGATATCTTCACCTCCATTTTCTTTAATTTCTTGAAACATCTGAGTGTTTGACTTAGTACTGAGGATAAGAGTATTAGCAAAGGTCTTTGAAATGGAAATAAATCTCTGAGGGAGTAGGCTGAACTTAAAATAAATAGATAATAAATAAACACTAACATCCAGTAATCCTAGAAAACTGATTAAGCAAGGTTTTAAGTAATGCACTCTTTTGCCTTTGAGGAGGCAATGCTATGAATACAGGTAGTCCTTCATTTACAACCACAATTAAGCCCAAAATTTCCATTGCTAAGCAAGACAGTTGTTAAGTGAGTTCTTCCCCATTTTACAGCCTTTCTTGTCACAGTTGTTAAGTGAATAGCAATAGCACTTAGACTTATATCCCGCTTCACAGTGCTTTACAGCCCTCTCTAAGCAGTTTACAGAGTCAGCATATTGCCCCCAACGATCTGGGTCCTCATTTTACCGACCTCGAAAGGATGGAAGGCTGAGTCAACCTTGAGCCTGGTGAGATGAGAACTGCCAAATTGCAGGCAGCTGGCAACCAGCAGTCAGCAGAAGTTGCCTGCAGTACTGCATTCTAACCACTGCACCACCGCGACACTGCAGGTGTTGTTAGTAACACAATTGTTAAGTGAATCTGATTTCCCCATTTGCTTGTCAGTAGGTTGCAAAAGGTGATCATAAGACCCCAGGACACTTCAATCATCATAAATACATGCCAATTGCCAAATGTTGACCACATGACCATGGGAATGCTGGAAAGGTTGTAACTGTGAAAACTGGTCATAAGCCACTTTTTCAGTGTTATTGTAACTTGAAATGGTCATTAAATGAATGGTTGTAAGTTGAGGACTCCCTGTATATTAGAAAGTCCAAGTATACTCTTAGAAACTTTAAAAAAAGGAGTGGGGATGCTTGTAATGGAAGCTTTTTGGTCCATTGAACTATCACAATTGGCTCCAAGTGATTAATAAAAGTAGTTGCAACCATTTCAGTAGCATTCCACGGAATGCACATATTGTGTATGTTCTATGCCACAGGTTTACATCACTAAGGCATAACTTTCCTTATCATAATTGCCTTTTCATCTTTCTCTCTCTTTTTTTATGAATGTGCATACATGTAGGACAGCACGGCGGCTCAATGGTTAAGAGTTTGTCAGCTGGAAAGCTGGCGATCCAGGTTCGAGACCCTAGTGCCATGTCATGGGGTGAGCTCCCATTACTTGTCCCACCTCCTACCCACCTAGCAGTTCAAAAGCATGTAAATGTAAGTAGATTAGGGGTGTCAAACTGGATTTCTCTGAGGGCCAGATCAGCATTGTAGTTCTGGGGGAAGGAGGGGGGCAAACAGGATGGACACCCCCTGCTGCACCCTGCCAGCCAAAACAGGGCACAGGGCCCCACACAGCCCCCCGTGTCCTGTTTTTTTGCCTGGATGGCCTCTTGCAGCACTTTGCCAGACAAAACAGGGTGTGGGGGGCCATGCAAGGTCCTCTGCTATTTCCAGGCTGGCCCTGTGGGCCAGTTTTAAGCCCCCCTGAAGTAGATAAATAGGTACTGCTTCAATGGGAAGGTAACAGCATTCCATGGCATCATACTGGCCACATGATTGCAGAAATGTCTTCAGTGCTGGCTCAATGGCCTTGAAATAGAGATGAGTACTGCCCCTTATAGTAGGCAACAACTAGCAGAGTAAAGCTTTTAGACTCGTGCTGGAGAATAGCATTTCATTAGAACAGTAAGATCCTGGAAATGTAATTAAATTTAGCCCACCCATGTTCATCTCACTAGTAACTGGTCAATTAGTTCTGGATAAAAGAACAAGTCGTTGGAATGTTGATTATTCTAGCTATTGCTATGGTGCTTGTAGTGTCAAGTCAAAATACATGTATTAATTTTGATGTCATAAGTCTTAAGTAACTTAAAATCAATAGGAAGCAGTTGAATGTTAAACTACCATAATTGAGATGGTAAGTAAGAGAGGATATTTTTTAAAAGCTTCCTCATATAAAAGCCTTCCTGAATGCAGTAAACTAGTAAGAATGAAAAGGAGAAAGTCAACTACATTAAAGTTTTATCTGTGGTATATTAATATACTGTGTGTAAAAGCTTTTCATGTAAGGAAGCATTAGGCTGTATGTGGACTGCAAAATTATAAACAATTCTGAAAGGCTGCAAACAAATATAGAAGATGCTAAGTCTTTACTATCAAATAACTTGGGCATCCAGAGATTTGATTGGGAGCTGCCCAGAGTTGGTTGAAAGATGGGTGGCTATATAAATGTTTTAAATGAATGAATGAATGAATGAATAAATAATGAATGAATGAATGAATGAATGAATCCCATATAAGGTAGCCATATAATATTTCAATTGTTACCTTTTAGTCTTTTACACAGTGATATTAGGTTCAATGGGATCTGGCCATTTTTTTAGTTTCTCTTCTTGATTTGCCCATTCTTTATTCCAGTGTTTGGCCTGGCCAGTGCTCACTCCACTATGTCATACGAACAACTTTTACAATCTTTCTCAACTACCATTTTCCTCTCCACCCACTACCAAGCCACTTTCCTCAGTTGTCCATCCTCCCCACCCACAAAGTATACTAGAGTTACAGAGCAGTAACTCTGAGTTTTTGATAAAGAGCAACTTTTGAGTATTCTGTAGAGTGGAGCAGAAGTTGCATTTGGCAACTTTAGTCTTCACAAATGTCTTTTTTAAGATATGACAAAGCATTATCATTTCTTCTATAGACTAATATCATGTGGGGTATGAGATATACATATGAATACTTAGGGGTCCCTTTGGGATGTGTTATCCTGGACCTCCACCTGGTGGTATAATCCTATCAGTGCCACTGTTCCCATTCATTCTGCATAATCTTTAGAAAAAACTTAATATACTTGTTTTCTTTTCTTCAGTGTCTTATTTATCCTGATTTATCTTTATATAACTTTAATTAGTATGATAATCTCAAAAAGCTAAGCAAAGATAGATCTGGTTGTTACTTGGAGAAAAGATTGCTGGGGGACCACCCAGGGCTGCAGGCTTACCTGGGAAGTTGAAAAAACATCCCAGTGGAAAACAATGGCAAACCAATTCTGCATTGTTGTCCCTATTTACCTACGAGGCCTTCCACGAAGTCACCTGGAATTGAGCCTGATTCAAAGATGTTATGTTTTCATCATTTGTTACTTTAATGCACTTTCCACATTCTGTTCCTTTAATTAAGAATTTCATTAATGTTGGATCCTTAAAAGAGGTTCAGGAATGCAAAATGATCTTTCTGTTTCCTTCACCTATGTTCTTTTTCACTGCTTCCTAAATCAGTGTAATTGTTTCTCCGTTGCTTTTTGCTCAGTTTAAATCAATAGCTCACTAAGTGGTGTGGACAACCTGAAATAACTCTTGGGATTAATTTTTAATTTATTTGTTTTAATTGTCTAGAATGAAAAGTATTGAAATTTCTGAGGATTCTGAACCGCACTTTCTCCTCCCTATGTTAAGGCCTGGGGAAACCATCCCTCTTACACACAAGGACCCACAAGCAGGTGACACATATATGCAAACATGCACCACAAATCATTTATAACACAATGGAACAAACTGTCTATGGAGATTCTCAGTCATCTGGGTCATGGTTGTCCCAAAGGTGCTTTTTCAAGAGGCAACTGGACTTTCTGGTTTTTCTTTG
>JANHFL010000530.1:49403-64832 GCA_032468155.1 Oxyrhabdium leporinum
TTCTTTAATAAACTCTTACTTGGATTAATTCTTATCTGAGTGCTGAGTGAGTTATTGGAACTTAGATGGAACGCTGAGAGCCTCCATGAATCACTTCAGAATTTGTTTCAAATCACTGATTCATTTCAACCAGTTGATTTAATTAGATCCATCTATTCAAAGACTTGAGTCAAAACAAATGGGCTCAGTTTGATTCAATTAAGAGTGTGTGTTTTTAGATTATTATCCATCTATCTCAACCCCCCCACAGTAGCTACTGACACAAGGAGGAAAATGTCCTAGCAGCAACAATCATATGCTCAGTGAGTGGACTGTTATGCTATTCAAGGCTTTCTGAAATTCTATTTGGCATCTTTCTTGACTGCTAACGGGGTTTGGGTGAAGCACTGTTCCAAAAAAGGAGACAAATTGACATGTTCTCATGGTCCCTGATGATGGCAGTTGCTCAAGGAAGACACTTGAAGGATACCTTCCCTACTAGATCTTATGAGATGGGCAGAAGCCACTAGGAAAAGCATTGGGCCAGCAAATATCCAGGCCCTGAGTTATGCAGCTCTTTAAAAATGACAACCAAAATATTGAACCTGGAAGCCAACTTCCAACTACTACTGAAGTTTACCACCTTCTCAGAAGTGGCAAATTGGGAGAAACCTTTAAGTACTTGAGTTTCTGTATTGTGAATCAGCTGCAGGGTCTGTGTGATCTTCCAGGGTAACCCCAAGAGATTGAGAGGTTACCAAGGCATGAATATGAAGGAATTAAAATTGATCTGGGACCATTAAGGAGGAAGTAAGGAGAGAGCTAATAAGAGAAAAAGCAGAAAGATTACAGTTTTGAGGTAGGGGTAAAAGTGAGAAAGAAGCTCAAAATAACCCTGCCTTGATTTTGTTTAGAAGATGATGGGACAGAGAAAGACTTGGACAAGCTTCCAAGATTGTTGTACACCCTTACTATGAAAAAGACCATTAGTAGAATTTCTGTTTCTTGTCCTGTCTCACCTCCAAGGACTGATTGTAAGCAGGAACTCTTGATCCAAAAAAAGTCATAAGTATGCACAAAGAGCTGTACAAAGCCCCTTGTAGCCTCAACAACCACCTACTTTTCAAGCAGAGTTGTTAGTCCTGGAACATCCCTTACAAACCAATTCAGTCTGGGTCAGCATGACTCCATTCTGAACAAAAGATGGAACATCACTGATCTCAGTTGGTTTCTAATACCATATCTGCTTTGTTTGGTGTTGAATCTAAATCCTTTTTTTCCATTTAGACCTTCACAGCCTCTAAGTGTTGGAATAACATTTACTGCTCATGCTTGAGATGTACAGCAGAGTATCAACAGCACAGCAAATAATACCTGATACCAGCAGATGACTGTCCCACACAGAAGGTCCTTAAGGCTTGACTTATCGCCCCCTCCCATCACCAACTGAGCCCAATCCCAAAGAGAATCACTTCATTCACACTTCCAGAGGCAGTCCAGAAGAACACCATGATTTTATTACATTGAAAGCAGTTGATAAATCAGCTAAGACTAGAAGAGAGATCTATGGAGAGATCTCCATAGACATTTAGGAGAGACTTAGGTTCCCATCATAGCTTATCCATGAGAATAATCAACATAGTTTCCATGCTGTATTACTAGCCTAAATTCAAACTGAAAAGGGTACAGATAATACATCTCCTGTATAGACCTCCATAGATGCAGACCATCACCTATGCTGGACCTGCCCAACAAACAGCAAACCACAGCAACCTTTTTCTCAAGATGTAGAAATCCTTCAAATTGCTGAATCAATCTCAATATATCCATTTTGATTCCATATATCACAACTGAATGGCTACTTAATTGGAATGTTCATTTCAACCAAATTTGTCTTTGAATCAAGGCTTCATGTAGCCTCTTAAATGGATAGATTTGCAACTATGGTACATGGTTGTGAATTTATCCTGGAATTTTCCAACAATTAAAGAATTAAAGAGCAAGAAAGAACTCAGGAGATCAGCTGAAGATCTCCCTTTTTGCTAGAGTGCACATTCTTGAAACAGGCAATCAGTTTTTGGAAGGGCCACATGTGGCAAAAGGCCATAGGACGTGCAGCCCTGTCCCAACTTCACATGTTTCACCCACATAGGGTGAAAAGGCCTGAGTGAACAGAGAACAAAGGAGCGTATTTATTTCTTGAATGTATCCAAGGTATTTGTAGACACACAATTTGTTCTGGATTAGGACTTCAACCTTTGTTTTAGATTTTTCTTTTTTAATCTTCAGGACAATAAATAAGATCAAAAAAAATCTGTTTCATGCAAATGTTTTGCAGTGTTGAAAGCCATGTATATTCGATGTTGTCTGCAGCTGGTTTCACTTAGAAATGAGCAAAGTGGCTGAAGCTGAATCAAGAGCTGCTCTCTGAACTTCTGCCCACAAACCTACATTTATACATATACACACACACACAAAACACAATGTAACACAACACAGCCAAGCAACCTTTAGGGAGGTCTTTTTTCATTTCTTTCCATTATCTTCTTCCCACTTTACATATCAAAAGTTCTGGCACAGACTAAAAGAAAACATGCCAAGAGCACAAAGTTTTCATGATATATTTTGCTGCTTAACTTTGCAGACTGGAGTCTGCAGACTAATGGGTGCCCAAGCTTGATTTGTGTTGCTTTTAACATCATTTTAGTCTGGTCTGTCTCCATGGTTTTATGGAGTTTTTTTTAGTTTTGTACTCCGCTCAGAGTCCTTCAGAGTTGGGTGGCTATAACAGATTTAAATAAATAAATAAAAGTTATAGTCATTGTTTAACATACAGCTATTCTAATAAAAGTCTTGGAACACTCTGTAATGTGGAGGTGTACCTGCTCTGTGGAACTACAGGTAATCCTCGACTGATGACCACAATTTATGAGCCCAAAATTTCTGTTGTTAAGTGAGACATTTGTTAAGTGAATTTTGCCCCATTGTATGACCTTTCTTGTCACCAGTTGTTAAGTGAATCACAGCAATTGATAAGTTAGTAACCCAGCTGTTAAGTAAATCTGGCTTCTCTATTGACTTTACTTGTGAGAAGATCACAAAAGGTGATCATATGATCTTGGACATAGTAATTTTTGCCTGAAAAATTAGTGCCTCTTTTGACTTCCATTCATTTTACATTTAACAATTGCCCTTCATAGAAAGATGCTGCTTTAAACATAATTTTCCATCATCTATGGAGATTCTCAAGGATAACTTTCTATCCTACTAGTTCTAATTTATTTAGTGTGGAACATTTCTCATGCCATTTGAAAGAGCTTGTTTAGAATAGCATGAGCAAATTCTTTTCTGTGGTAGGATTGGCCTTCTTGAATTGCCTTCCAAAAGAAATCCATTTGTCTCCTTGCATTAGGTATTGCTGGTAGCTAGGTCTTATGAAATGGTGTTGAATGTTGACTACTCTTGTTTTTTAGGTGGAATGTTGCTATCCCTCTCCTTTTTAAAAAAATGGGTTTGAACCATCTGGGTTTTATCATTTTTATAGTCATTTTGTATGTCACATGAAGTACACTTACCAACTTCAGAATCTTGTTCCAAACTTTGGTAAACAGAATAAAATGAATTCAATGCTGTGTTTAAAGCTCTTTTAACTAGGCTGCCCTCGAGCTGTGGATTTTCAAGATTGACCACTCAGCTCCTTTAACAAGACAACCATTTCTCTAAGAAGCAAAGGATGGCGTGTTTTCTTTTTTACTAGAGGAGGTCTTCCATCTTCTGCTTAAGCCAATTTGTGGGAACTTAATAAGAAAATTGTGTTGTGTATCCACATCACTGGGTCATCTTAGGCTTCGTATCACAAATTCCATTCATAATCACCTTCAGTACAGAATTCCAAGTTTTTTCAAAAAATCTCTTCCTGGCCCCCACGTATTATCATCTGCTTGCAGACTCTTTCCTGGCAGGTGAAATACTATAAATGGGACATTGGTTTTCAGTTAAATATTTATTCATTAGATTTAAATACCTCATTTTTTCCCCAATGGATAAAAGCAATGTATGTAACAGTTCTTTCTCCAACTCTTCCCATAGTGGGAGAAGATGTTGGATCAAGAGATTGTCTTCCAAAGCCATCCAATCAGTTTCTAAGGCTGGGAATGGATTCTCCAGTCCAACATTTTGACTATTATCCCATTGTTGGGGGTTTCTCTGCATATCACAGAAAGGATGCCAAATTTACTAGTAGGTTTTTCTGATGCTTGCTTTATTAGCTACAATGAGTCTACATTTCATCATATACAGGCAACCCAAGGAATTATGGAACAATAATACATAATACATAATCACAAGCATGACAAATCAATCAATAGGAATAAAAACCCAGGGCACCACATATATAGTGGGGTTAATTTCTGGAAGATGATGCATATATTGAATTGGACTTTTTGTGACTCCCACAAAATCTCTCCCACAGCTGTTAACAATTTATTTTTTTTAAAAAAACCTGTCATTTAATTAAGTTCCTTCCTTATGCATAATACTTCCCACTAGAAGAGTGGCCCCCAACCTTTTCAAAACAGGGACTGGTTTCGTGGAGAGAGGGTTTTTTTGCAGACCGGAGTGGGCATGGTTTCGCATGCTGCCTGAATCCCATGGGTGGGGCTTCGCTTGTTTGCGCAGCCTGGTTTCTGGCACACCACGGCCCAATGCCGGTCCATGGACTGGGGGTTGGGGCAGCTGCACTAGAACATCTGTTTGTATGTTTTCCTGTAAGCTACCTAGAATGCCCTCTGCAGAAGAAGGTAGGATATAAATCAAATAAATAGCAATAATGTAAATAATAATCTATGGGGAATGAGCTGGGAGATCGCAGGAGTGGAGGCTCTGAAACTTTCCAAGCATTTTTTTTTTTTGTTAATGCCTAAGAGGGTTTGGAAAGATTTTACTGCAGAATAATGATTCTAAATAACAGGCAAGCAAATATGAATTCAACATTAGCAAAACTAAGCTTGGCTATGCAACCAATGATTAAGGAAAGTTATAAGCTTCCTTTTGGTAAATATTTTCAAGGAGAGGCTGAACACCAATTATTAGTTATGTTTTAATCTGGATTCTTGAACTGACCAAAGTTTAACTATAATGGCCTATAAAATGATGGGCAGCCATCAGCCTGTGGTCTTATGAACCATGAGCAACTTTATTACAGAGTATTATTGGAATGGATAGAGCTAACATTTTGATGTAGAAAATTTGTGCTTGAATGATTTCAAGCACTTCTAAAAACCCACTGTACCAAATTAAGCTGATTTTTAATTCTAAAGAGTTAAGAGGTTGATGTCTTTGATCCTTGCAAAGTCCTTAAAGTACAAAATTCACACAAAACATGAAAAGAAGTCACATTGTTACCACGCCCAGTGATGCCACTGGTGCACATGGTTTGTGTCTCTGGAAGGCATAAAGTATTATAAATAGCCAAAAGAATATTAAACCCTCCTGCTTTCAGTGATCATTTCAAAGTATATTATTTTATTATCCACAGAGCTGAAATACTCCGATTAGTATACACCGAATACTTTCTTCTAAGTCATAATAGCAATCTTAGAGTAAGCTTGAAATAAAAAAGATGACTTTCATATCACCCTTGGTCCTCTGAATCTCCGGGAAATTGTATTCTAGAAAATCCACTTTTTAACAAACAATGTTTTAACAAAGAGGTCACAGTAAGTGGTAGCGCACAGTCAAGTCTACCTTGCTTGAGCTCCGAAGCTAAGTGAAGAAATCTGGTTAATATTTGTATGGGCAGCAGGCTAGTCCAAAATGCATATTAAAGAAGCTGGTGAGAAACTACTTACATATCATGCCAGGAAAATGACATGAATAACATTCAAGAGTCAAGTTCAACATGAAGAATACTTTTTTTATTTTAATGCTGAAGGAGAATTACCATTGACGTCACTATGTTCCTATTCTTTTCCACGATTACTTACATTGTCTCTCACATCCTTTGAAACTAGCACTTTAGTTGTAGTGACCAGGGCAATGTAAAAAGACACAATATTGTTCAGTTTGTTTTAATTGCCTTTTTGTTTGAAAGAAGCAGCCCCACTACTCCAGAATGTTGTCTCGAACAGAGAACAAACATTTAAAAAGTTCAAAAGCGCATAATGATAAAGACAATCCTAGCTAGTTGTCCTTGCTAGAGCTTTGCTACAGTCAGATGTTGATGCATTACATCAGGGAGCCAATCTGGTGCAATGGTTAAAGATACTGGCTAGAAACTGGGAGACTGGGAGTTCTAGCCCTGCCTTAATCATAAAGCCAGCTGTGTGACTATGGGACAGTCATTCATTCTTCACCCCAAGGCAAACAAAACAAGGGGAAACCAGTTTAGAAAATGTTGTCAGAAAAACTTGCAGAGACTCATCCAGGTAATTACCAGGGATCAAGATTGACTCAAAGACATACAAACACAAAGGTTTACTCTACCTAATCTACATTTTCATAAATTACAGTTGGCTTATATGAGGATATCCCTCCATTTTCCCCCTACAATAGCCACCTTGTAAAATACTTTAGGCTTCAATGGACAGATTGACCCAAAGTCAACATGGAGCTTCTACAGCTTAGAGTGAACTTGAATCTGAGTTTCCTTACTCCTAAACCAACATTTTAAGTACCACCTCAGGATAAGACTATATTCACCCGTTGTCATTTATTTGCTATATGTTGAAATCTAATTGATCAAGTTCAAGAAATTCTCCATGGGCAGAAAGATTGTTGGGGCAATTTAGATTCTAAAGGTCAACTTTGAGCCAAGTCTCTGTCTGTGTGTTCATAACACAGTGTCAGCGTTCCAACAAAACTCTCTCATCTCCATTCAAACCTGACAAACAGTAATTAATCTTGTTTTGTCTGCAGAAACAATTCCTTTCACTTATTTTGGAAGCTTGTGTTAATTAATTCAATTGATATTCCAAGACATGGGGGAAAAAAACTACAATTTTGTAAGTCCCATTCATTTCAATGGAACTTATTTCCCTGTGACTGTGCTTATGATTATAATGTGTTGGTACACTGTTGGAACAATGTCTTTATTTTGTTGATATATCTCCCTGGTCACTTACAAATCCCTCAGAAAACTGGACCCAAGAGAAGATAGGCATAACTACTGAATATCTGTGTGCTTATATTTCCCCAACCTTCTTACATACAGACATATACAGACATCTGCAAACTTAGGGGAAAAATATAATGAAAAAGTAATGTTGTAAAGCAAGGGTGTCAAACTGGTGGCATCACATTGCTGTCATGTGATGTTTTGCGATGTTTTTTTCCCTTTGCAAAGCTGGGGTGAAATCCCTGTCAGTTTGACATACCTGAAAGGAAAGGATATAACTCTATCGTGTAGGGCCGGGGTGTCAAACTCAATTTAATTGAGGGCTGAATCAGGGTTGTTTGACCTCAGAGGATTGAGGGGCGTGGCCAGATTGGTCATGGCCAGATGGATGTCACTCATATCAGGGGCGCATGTGGTTGCCTGAGCATTCTGCCAAAAGGCTCCCAAGCTCTGCTTTTGGCTGTGACAGCCTCCTGCAACCCGCTGCCAGGGAAAACCCTCCCGTGCCCTGTTTTCACTGGCAGAGGCACTGCGGCCCGGTCTTTTGCTGTTTCCAGGGCAGCCCTGTGGGCCAGAGCTAAGCATCCACCCGGCTGGATCTGGCCCGTGGGCCTTGAGTTTGACACCCCTGGTGTAGGGCAGTTTTGAGCAGATGACTCGTATCTCTGCTGTATTACGCTGCAGGCCAGGTGTAAACACTTCATCCTCTTTTCTCTTTATTTATTGTTCTTTAATTTTCATCTTCATTAAGCTATAGGTTTGTTCAAAATAAAGCAAGGATGTAAAAAAAAAGGTAGCTTGTAAACTGGATACAGTCCTCTATCATACCTGCTATAACCTCCCAGGGTAGATGAAGTTAAATTCTTTCAGAACCCCTTTTCATATTTTTGAGATTGTACAAGGTAAAATTATAGGCAAATAACATCACTTGCACTGTGGTATCTTCACTGAAATTTCTCAATTTCTCTTTTGTGTGATGATGTCATGGCAAGCATGATGTCAACAAGGCTTATACTGGATGTTTATGATTAAAACAGGCCCTAATGGTTAAAGCATCAGGCTTAGAAACCAGGAGACTGGGAATAATACTTCTTCCTAAAGCTAACTGGGTGACCTCGATCCCTCATTCTCTGTTAGTCCTAGAAAGAATGCAATGGCAAACCAATTCCAAGTCTTATCAAAAAGACTGCATAAACTTGTCTGGGCCATTGATTGATTGATTATGTGCCATCAAGTCATTTTTTACTCCTAGCAATAACCTAGATAGATTTTCTCCATGATGATCTGGTCTTTCAGGCCTTCCAATAGTTCACTCACCAGCACTGTAACTGACTCCATCCACTTACCGCTGGTTGTCCTCTTCTCTTTCCTTTCCTCTTTCCCAGCATTAGAGCTGAGTCTTCACATAATGTGTCTGAAGTAGGATAATTTGAGTCAAGTCATTTGTGCCTAGAGTGACAACTCTGAGCTGAAATCGGGGCTATTGCTAGGAATCAAAACTGATTTGAATACACAAAGTTCCTTTCAGTCTTGTAGAGAGGTAAGAGCCTACTGCGTCCTTTTATAAAAAAAACAACAAATGGAGTGGGGGGGTTTCCTGCTGTTTTTATGTGTGTGGGGGGGTGATGTTCTGGGAAGCTAAACGGTTTCTTATTTCCCCAAAACTATGTAAAAAAATAACTTCAGTCTTCCACTTGGTTTTTCCTCTGGGTAGTGAAAAGACTGAAGTGTTATCTTTTACCAAGTTAACCTTAAAAGAGGGGAAGTTAACCTTAAAAGAAAATCTCAGCTCCTATTGTTATTGCATCTTTGGGGGGAAAAGGGAAAAAAAATACTGCATGTTATTTTAGGAGACAGAGGATTCAGAATATGAAAGGACCCTCCAAAGAAATACTGCAATGTAATATTGTAAAACAATAATTGAAAATATCATTGAAAAATAAAAATAAGGAGAGGAAAAACATTAAAGTGATTTTTACCCATTTTGAGAGAATGGCTCTCAGCATGCTGTGAAAAACACAATGCGGCCTCCAAAAAGTTCACAACCTTGAAATCGAAAACACCCGTAAAGAAGGCAGTTACGCTCTTGTAGCTATTTCAAGACAACGCAGTTTGTTGGGAAGTATGATACAAGGACACCCTGCAGACATCATGTGTAATTTTAGAAGTCTCTATCCCTCTGTCAACCTTTTTTCTTTTCCTAAAAAAGCAGAGAGGGGGAGACTATTTCTGAAGTTTTAGAACTTTAAGGTTGCTTTTTAAATAATGATAATAATGAATGCATTTCCATGTAAACTACATCAGGCATTAGTTTTGCTTTGGACATTTTTATTTTTCCTTTCACAGAGAGTAAACAGATGTTCTGTGAGATAATACCCATCTGGCCCACAATTGGCTAATACTGAAAAGTGGAAGATTCATTGGCTCCTGAAGGCATCCACTACCATCTAAACTGAAATTCATTCATTCATACATTCCTTCCCAGCAACATTCTTTGACCAAGAGCCAGATACCACTTGACGTCACTGTGCTAACTGAGAACATAATGTCCTGGCAGAAGGACCAGGTTTTACTAAGAAGAGAAGAGGCACTGTTCGCCATTGGAACATATTAAAAGAATTAATAGCGAGGATGAGGAATAAAAGAAGGGGATACTAAAGAAACAGACTGAAAATGCTACCTATAGAAAGATTAAAAATCTTTCGGTTTCTCACTTTGCACATTAAAAAAACACATTTTTAAAAAGAGGCTATATACCGCCACTGCACTTTTGATTAAGTACTGAAGCAAACAGGGATAACAATAGCATTTCTTGTGTACTTAAAGATTTGTGCTAGTCCTATTCTCGCCCTCACCTCACCCCAGTATTTGTTGTATTTACTAATCAATTTAAAAAGCTCTTTAAAGCTTGTTCAAACAAAGGAAAAGAAAGCAAACATGCCAAGAGATGATATTTGCCAGGGTTATATAATATAGAAAAATATCCTTCAAAAAGTCATGCAAATATGTACATTAGCGTGAGGTGCTAGTGATCCATGCTATAAGCCCCTCCCCCTCTTTTTTTTTGCAAATTTAGAGTCTGTTTAAGTGAGGCGGATTTTGTAACGACAGACTTGCAAATTTTGGGGATGATCTGGCTGAATGATATATCAAATTTGATGAGTTTCAAAGCAGTTGAGTACCAAGGTACCGCTGTATTCAGGATGGCTGAGATGATTATTACAACAAGTTGTATCTCTGCATAAGATGGAAGACATAGTGGGGAAGAGGAACTTTTGATAGATGCGTGATTTAGCCAGCTATTCAGGGATTATTTATTATTTATTTGTTTGTTAAATTTATATGCCTCCCATCACACTGCTGAAGGAACTCTTATACAGCAAACATGATGGCATCTGTGTATTTTCCCTTATTTTTCTCTAACTATTAAGTGATGTTGGGTTCATCAGCCTTTTAGCTTGGTTTTTTAGCTTTAGACTCTATTTGCATTGGGCAGGTTTTCAAATTAGTGGCAGTGCACTAATTAGTTTACTTTTTATTGTCATTGCACCTCGTACAATGAAATTAAATGCCATCATCAGAGTTCTTTATAACTATAAAAATAAAACACAAACACACATCCTTCGCATTCTGTATATATTGAATTGAAAATCCCTGATATTGCATTAATATTACACTATACAGTAATTAGTGCATTTTTCCTACCAAATTCATTCAGATTAATGAAGTGAATTGCCTTAGAAATTATTTAAACCGAGAATAGAATTTTACTGATATTTTTACAAATGGAGAAATACAGTTTTTGAACTTAGGAGACAGCCAAATAGATGTTTGTGAATACCCTATCTTTCATCGTATCGTATCTATGGTGGTCTGCAACGTTCTGCCTTCCTGTGCCTCAATTAAATCCAAAGACATGATTAGAGTTTCAGTGGCAACACAACTGTAAACATTGAAGTGTTACTGCTACTACTAAGAGGAAGTCCTGCCCTTCAAAAAGTTTCTTCTTCCCCTGCATATACTATTTATCCAGTTTCTGGAAAAAAAAAATTGATATGGTATGTGTAATTCCATTTCAAGTCAGGATGCCTTAAATCCTCTGACAGTCTTCACTAAAACTATTGTATAAAATAGTAATGGCTATTATTACTATTTTATTGAAAATGCTATGGTAATGTGGACATATGGCTGTCTCCTATGCAGGAAGCACTTTAATAGCCTAAAACGGCAAGCTTTCTCCTGTTTCACATGCAAGTAGGTTATCAGTTAACTATAAATTCAATATTGGTAAATAACTCATCCTCTTAATCAGAGGAGAAAAATTCAGATCGATAAGATAAGACAACGGCATACACAACTACAACATCAAATCATTTTTCTTTTCATTTCATTCTATTTCATTCTATTTATCTACGGTGGTTGGGCTCACAAGTTTGGTTTTGCTTAGCATGTTGTGTGAATTAAATCATTGTAAAGCAGTATATCCATAAATGGCACTGTTTACCTTGCTGTAGGGAAGCAGAGTTATCAAGACTCCGAGATACAAGCAGAGTCTGTTTAAGTGAGGTTTTTTTTTGTAATGACAGGCTTGCAAATTCTGGGAATGATGTGGCTGAATTCTCAGTCTGATTGAAACGAATGTTGTACAACATCATAATAACTAAGATGGAAAGGATATGGCAATCCTATTTTTAAGTATAAACACAAGAAATATAGTGTCCTGAAGACACATATTCATATTTGTTGTTGTTTTTGTTCTGTTCAATCATCTCCGATTCTGAAAGATTGCTTCGACATGTTCCTGTACTTTTCTCAGCAAGGTTTTTCAGAAGTGTTTGCCATTGCTTCCTTCCTAAGTATGAGAAATGACTGTAGACTGTAGAGAAAATGACTAGCCCAAGGTCACCTATCTGGCTTTGTGCCTAAGGTGGAACTAGAACTCAGGTTCTCCAGGTTTCAAACCTGATGCCTTAACCACTGCATCAAACTGACTCTCATCTACATTTATCTATGTGCAATTTCACATTAATATAATATGCATTTTCAAACAAAGATAGTAAGTAATCTAGTTTGTTTAAGAAGATAAGCCTACTATAAAACCTACAAACCTGGTTTTAAAGTTTCAGATGATATGGGTTCTAGAACACTACTAAATGGCAACAAAGAGATGGATGAATGCATGAATGAATGAATGAATGAATGAATGAATGAATGAATGAATGAATGAATGAATGAATGAATACTTTATTTCATGATTGTCCAACTCATGGCATCACGTTGCCATGACGTTTTGCGATGTTTTTCCCTTCACAGAGCTGGGGTGGGTGTGGCCCTGCTTTTATTTGGTCAAATGTGATTAAACACACAAGGAATTTGTCTCCGGTGCAGAGACAAAGCTTTTGGTGTACATGCAAAACAATAGAATAATAATAATACCAAATGTAAAGAAAAAAATAAGAACAGCAATAACTCTTAATTTTTTTCAACCATCCAGATTTTTGCAGGCCAGATCTGATAGCCCTAGAAATGACTGGCATATATTGTTCAGTTTAGCCACTAATTTTGATTGTCCTTTTTGCAACTCTCACCATTATACTACATACAGTGCCTTTTAAAAATATTGCATTAATATTCATTCATTCATAATGTTATTCATATGCTGCCTTATCCATTTAAAAATGATAAATGGGTGATTTTTGGTAAGTGTTAACTGATCTCTGGACTGGATTAATGACATTGTAGAGACTGCCAATCAACATTGTCAATACAAAAGTTTATTTTGTGTCAGAGTTACATGTATCCTTTACTTCTGCGCTTGAAAGCATATTTGGAAGGCTTGTTGCTCTGTTAAGAGTGGAGCCAGACAAGGTGTTCAACTGTTTTACCTTCTTTTTTCCTTCAGGAGATAAAACTTATGTGTATCCAAGGCTTAACACACCTATTTTTCTTTCTGTCTTTTTTAATTGTTTCCTGCTAAAAATTGGCAAGAGTTTGCACTGCAGTTGGCAGTTTGCTGCCATATTTTGTCAACATGATGTTCGGGGAAGGGAGTTAAAACGTGGTTCAATACAGATTATGTTACATTATTCAGATTTATACAGATCTACACAGCCTTACAGAAGACACCAGAACTCAGCCAAACTGATCTGGATAGCAATAACAATAGCACTTAGACTTATATACTGCTTTATAGTGCTTTATAGCCCTCTCTAAGCGGTTTTACAGAGTCAACATATTGCCCCCAACAATCTGGGTCCTCGGAAGGATGGAAGGCTGAGTCAACCTTGAGCCTGGTGAGATTCGAACTGCCAAATTGCAGGCAGTTGATAGTCAGCAGAAGCAGCTTGCACTGCTGCACTCTAACCACCATGCCACCGAGGCTCATAATGAAGTTGAAGAATGAAGTTGAAGGATGAAGTTCCTTCAACTAAGCAAGTTCCAGATTATTTCACTCTATGTCTACAAACCCTTTTCTAGAATAAAGGCAGTCCTCTGAAATGAGGACTTGCTTTGTTTTGCTGCTAATCCTGGAGGGAGGGAGGGGGAACCTATAAATTTTATTTGGACCTTATCCAAATATTTAATAGGTTTTGTTTAAACATATTGTTGACAGAAAATGAAGCAGCTTCTTTAAAAATTGATGGCATAATGGAAATATGTATAAGAAAAATTCACATTTGTATCTATGTTCTTGGTCTTATTTCATTTTACTTTTTTTGCTGGTTTTGGTTATGTGCAGCTTTGCTAGTTTTAACCATTTATAACATAAAGATTTCACACTACCTTCCCATAAAATTGTTAGCTTGTCAACAACAGGCTTCAGTTTCCAACATGTCTTGCATACAGTCTGAATGCATCTCATTTGAATAGGTTAGCCAAAGACTTCAAAATAAAGGGAATATTTTTGCTAACAAGACTAGGTTATTGTGCATTATTAAAAGGAAGACTCAGGGCACGTTTATTTATTTATTAATAGGTTAGTTAATTCTAATTTATTAATTTAATTTATTAAATAAACAAATATCACCTTCCTTCAGCAACTCTAAGCAGCATACATAGCCTCCTTTCCACAACAACAATTCTGTGTGGTAGATTGGGCTAAGAGAAAAAGTCCCTCAGTGGGCTTCTGAGCTGAAGATGGACTAGACCTTGGATTTCTTGCTTCTAACCTTCAACTCCAAAACCTTAACTCCTATCCCTCAGTAGCTCACAACCCCCAACTTTAACTCAAAGATGCTTCGTTCACCTTTCTGTCAGGAAATATCCCCATGAATGTAGTTTTCCCCTCATCACCAGCTCAAAGCTGAAGCCATATCTCTTGGAGGTTCTCTGATCCAACATGTAAGTCATTTTCTCCTGAGATAAATCATGTTGTATGCATGATCTGGGTCACTTCACACTAGGCCTGGGATCTGCCTGGCTTCTATTTCGCTGTTCTCAACTGCTCTAAGCATGCTTCTTATTGTCCATATGATGCTCACTTCTCTTTGTGGCCATTTTGATTTGTGCTGCTGGATGGCATGACACCAGGAGAGTGAGCTGCTTGCCAGGCATTTGTTTTTTCATAGGTTTGACAGGCAGATTGCTACATAGGTATCCTGGCTCTCTGCAATTGCAAGAACCACTGGTTAGACCCTGATGGAAAGAAACGCCTTAATATATAGATTGCATCTAAACCTCATCTTTTCTACCAGCCTACCCATACCCAGTTTGGGGAGGAGAGATTGGTTCTTATTTTTCCCATTGGCAGGAAATCCACTAATCTCACACCTTAACTTGCTCATAGTAAATAGTTAAGGCAGTAGTGTTTGCTACTTGTGATTTTGTTATCCAGGCAAAATAGAAACCATCCTAGTAGATCAACCAACTTATGCTGGCCTACTGTTGTCTTACATCAAAAACTGGAAAAAAAAACACTTTAAAAAGCTGCCTGGATGTGTCCATAGGTTTGTAGAAAAACCGCCTTAGCAAATTTACAGTGGTGCCTCAGTACTAATCATTAATTAGTTCTGGGAGGTGCAAGGAATACCAAAAAAATTTCCTGTAAGGAATAATAGTGAGTCATAAGGCAGCTCATATCGACAACTTCTACATTGTGTGTTGAGTACCAAACAAACGATAAATACTGGGGCAAAATGTTTACATCAAAATGCGCTGAGTATCAAATTTGATGAGTTTCAAAGCAGCTGAGTACCAAGGTACCACTGTATTCAGGATGGCTGAGATGATTATTATAACAAGTTGTATCTCTGCATAAGATTTTATTTATTTATTTATTTATTTATTTTTTTACATTTATATACCGCCCCATTCCGAAGACTCGGGGCGGTTTACAG
>JANHFL010000530.1:64932-76370 GCA_032468155.1 Oxyrhabdium leporinum
TAATAATTAATCCAAATCAGAGTTTATTGAAGAAACCATGTTGGCACATCTGGGAAAAACCTGAATCTGAAAACCCAAAACACCCAAAAGATTTCAAAGATCTACCTCTTTTCCATCTTCATATATCACATTCCCCAAACAAAGCTTATACCCATCATCCCTCAAAAATCTCGTCACTCCTCTTCCAGGTGCTAACTAGGATGGCCTTGACACATTTGCCAAGAATGTTGTTTAGTCTAAATTATCTTCTAACTACATGAGAAAGTAAACCCCGCTTATTTCCCATACACTTTATTGTGGCAGCTTGCAGAGGCCTCGCAATTATGGCTTCCAAAGCTGACACAAGCTTTCCCCTGTTTCACATGCAAGTAGGCTATCAGTTAACGATAAATTCAATATTGGTAAATAACTGATTCTCTTAATCAGAGGAGGAAAATTCAGATCAATAGGATAAGACAACAGCATACGCAACTACAACATCAAATCATTATTTGATTTCATTTCATTCTATTCATCTACAGAGGTTGGACTCACAAGTTTGGTTTTGCTTAGCATGTTGTGTGAATTAAATCATTGTAAAGCAGTATATCAATAAATGGCACTGTTTACCTTGCTGTGGGGAAGCAGAGTTATCAAGACTCCGAGATACAAGCAGACACAGGCGTGTGTCTGCAGTGTTCTTATATCTGCAGTTCAAAAAAAGAAATGGACGTGCAAGAGGACAAGCTAATATTTCTCAAGCTTATGTCATTATGACAGCACAAGCCAGCCTAGGCTTGTTTGCAAAAACATGACTCAGAGATTTCTGTTTCAGGAAAAGGTAAGTATCCCAAGACTCTTCCCATATGAGGACGGGCTGGCAGAGAAAACCAACAAAGATGATAAAGGGTCTGGAGGCTAAATCTGTATGATGAGGAAGTTAGGCATGTCTAACCTATCAAAGAAAAGGATGGCAGGGAGACATGATAATTGTCTTCCATTATTTGACGGGTTGTCACAAGAAGAGGGGATTGACTTATTTTCCAAAGCACCAGAGGGCAGGACGAGATGTAATGGCTGTATCTGACCTACAAGCATGGATAAATATTCTGACACCGAGGGCAATTAATCAGTGGAATAGCTTGCCTACTGGAGCAGTGCTCCATCACTGGAGGTTTTCACTGGACAACCATTTGACCAGGGATGGTATAAGGCCTCCTGTCTTGAGCAGAGAGTTGGACTAGAAGATCCCTGAGGTCTCTTCTGGTCCTGTGAGTCTATACTTCTATTTAGTGTTAGAACACATATAGTGCATAAGCATAAGAACTTTCAGCATTTCCATGTAGGGCTAGCATTAACTATTGTGAGAACTCCTGAGGAACATGTGCCTGTTAGTTCTGAGAAAGCAGAATTAATTGGGATTATAATTCAATTAGGTATAAGGGAGCTTCTTATGCCTCTAAATCAGTATTTCTTAACCTGGGCAACTTTAAGATATGTGGAATACAATTCCCAGAATTGCTGGCTGGAGAATTCTGGGAGTTGAAGTCCATATGTTTTAATTTGCCAAGGTTGAGAAACACTGCTCTGAATAGTAAAGTAGAATCAAGCTTAACTCCTGGTAACTACACAGTACTATCCATATCATTTGCCATTGCGTTATTCCCTAACCATTTACAAATTCCTAGTTTAGGCTATAGTATACAGCATAAGAAAACAACATAATGTTATGACATTAGCTGGCATACATTTCTCAAGCATTTTAGAGCCTTTCTAGAATTCAGCTGAATCTTTTGAATTACATGGAATAGTACCTTCATTGATGTTATTGCTTTGTTCTGATTCAGATATTGCACAATTGTCCTTCATATAGCTTTCCTATAGTAGCCATCTCTTTTAGTTTTAATGACAGCAATATTTGTTTGTTTATATTTAAAAGGTTTGTATGGATGCACATCTTAGAACTCTATAAGCATCGCACAATCACATTAAAACTTTAAAAATCATAAAAGTGTAAAATGCAACGAACACTTGTTTTTTTTATAATAGAATAATTTTACAGAATTTCTAACTGTTCAGCTGGGCTACTCAGAATTTAGTAGGACTGTGCTCCAAATCTGGACAAATTCAGAATGTTGGAAAAGTTCTGACAATTTGAAACAGACTGCACTGTACCCACTCCAGATGACTTTAACTCACTCCATTTTAAACCACAACCATATGTGAAGTTCTGGTAGGCTGCAAAAATGACCAAGCATCAGTTAAGAAGGAGAAGGAAGAGCAAACCTTTCTGCCATAGTAAGGACCGGGGGAGGGGGGGAAATAATAAGGATATCTGTCTTAGGTATCCTTGTTTTTGGATCATTATATGTTGGCCATCATACCTTTTTGAAAATTGGACATGTTGTGGAAATAAGATTTCTTGACAGTCCAGAGTTTGCTGGAGAAATTGAGGAAATATGGCGCAGGAATGTCTTCAGAGAGTGGCAAAAATAGTGTGGTTAGTCTGGTTAGTGCTACAACAATGGCCTAACTAGCAATGCTACAATGCAGAAATAAAAAGAAGCTTAGACATGTCAGACTTAAACCAAGAGCTGTGGCCCAGCTTGAGAAACAGGAAGTGTTATCTCAAGACATATGGCTCAAAGTGGCATTTTGGGGAAAATACAGGGAACTGTTAGATTCCTGTTCTTTAACCAGCTGGGATGGTAGTGAATACATAGTCTTGAGAGGATTGATGAATGCATGGACCAGATTCATGCTGGCAGTTCAGAGACCTTGGAGAGAAGCTGGATTCAGAAGGCCTGCTTGCTTTGTAGAGGCTGAGGTTCAACCAGTCTTTCCCTTAAAGAATTTAAAAGCAAACACTCCTGTTTCTGTTCCTAAAGGCAATAGGATTTTTAACCTTACAAGGAGAATCCTCCCAGTGAGAAAGAACCCCATTTTTTTCCAAACCTGCTTTTGATCTAGAGAATGATTTGGAACAGATTATCCCCAGACCAACTCAGGGCACAGGGAGACTTGGATTAAGCCTCAAAGGAGGTCAGATGCTGTGTACTGAGCCCTAGTGACTAGCATGTCCCCTGAATCTATTATGGAAAGATGTTTTGACTTTGTGACATTCCCTGAAGCCGACATGTCTTTAGCAAAGCCACAAAAAAGAAAAGAAACACCAGTGACATTCATTTCCACAAGGTCTTCATCCTTTGGCATACTTACAGTTCTGGGGGGGGAAATGGAATTAACTCACAGAAATGCTTCCCTAATTCAGTAGAACAGTGGTTCCCCAACCTTTTGGGCACCAGGGACTGGTTCCATGAAGGGCAGTTTTTCTGTGGGCCATGTGGGTGTGGTTTCATGTACTGCCTGGATCCCACATGTGCACAGATGGGGCTTTACTCACTTGCGGGGCCCAGTTCCTGGTGGGTATGGACTGATGTCAGTCCACGGCCTGGTGATTGGGGACTCCTGCACTAGAGTAGGGGAAGGAGGGACAGCACTATCAGATTTGCAAGCTTGATGTCAGTTATACTAGGTAGGCCAGAATCAATTCCATTGGCAGACTAAAATTACTTTTATTGAGATAAATAACAACATAATCTTGCAAGTTTCAATGTTAGCTTTTTGCTCTGGACCAGGGATGTCAAACTTGCGGCCCGTGGGCTGGATGCGTCACGTGCTGGCTTCACTCCCGCCCAGTTTAGCGAAGGGGGAAAAAGTCCCGATATGTTACGTGACAATGAGTTTGACACCTCTGTTCTGGACTATAAAAATGTTTCAACCCTCTTTCTCTAGGTAATAGTTGCGTAGTGTCACACAGATCATTTTCCTTATTCCCTACAGGAAGGCCATATTGAGACCAGTTTATTCTACAGAACTGGTCTCAATATGGGTGCATTTGATAGCAAGGATGCCTTACAGATAAGGTTCATTCGTTGATTGTATTTGTAGTCTGTGTTGGTTGTATATTTATACATTTTTTATTTCTTCTTTCATAGATAGTAAACTATCCTGAATTGGTGAAATAGGCAGCATATACTTTATTAAATAAAATAATAAATATTTTTGAAATTGCCCAACCCCTGTTACTTATGTCTTTCTTTTCTTAATTTCACTTAACCTTGACAAGCCATAGATTACTAAGAAAGTAAAAACACCTACCATCAATCTTCTTACAACAGCCATTGTTAGCCACGATTGCTATTGTTTTAAGTTAATTATAATTTATTTGTTACAGATATTAATTTATTTATTTTTAATATAAAAAATTGTCAGGACAACCTCACCAGCATTATTATCATAAATTCTACCACACTGATGCAGTTTGCTCCTTGGAAGCATTCTTAAGAAATTCATTTTTGAAATATGTTGTCTTCATGTACCTACAGGTAAACTCATGGCATGGATGCCAAATATTACACGTAGTTCAAATAAATACATAATTTACAGTTGAGAATTCACACTTCAGTAAATCAGGATAATCCCAATGAGGACAGTGAAATTACCCCACAGAATTAACCTAAAATACAGGTAGAGTTGGATCTGTCATTACTGAATAATCCCTATTCTGCTGTAGCAATTGCATTAACTATTTCTTTCAGAAGCAATCCAAAGTGCTAGCATTGACTAATATAATATATGTCAGGGACAAAAAAAAAATTGAACTCCTTCAGATAATGTAGGATTCCAATTTCCACCAGCCCTGAACATTGTCTGGGCAGGCTATTTATGATGGAAGCTGTGCCCCAAAGCATTTATAAGATCATTTCTTTTAAGCTCTAAATGAATACAAAAAGCTATAGGAGCACAGTGGCTCACACAGTTAGAATGCTGGGCTGATAACGTTCAAGACCCACTGGTGCCACAGGGTGGGGTGAGCTCCCACCACACGCTCCAGCTCCTGCCAACTCATCGGTTCAAAAGTGGGTGACCGTGAGTACAATAATTTGGTGGGCACCTTCAGGGGGGTGCAAAAGGAGCCTCCAACTGGGTATCCCCTAGGCAACAGTGATGTTACCAGCAAATCCTTTCACCACAGAGGCACTTCAGTGCTTCCAACATGGAAGTATAGTATGATATAAAAAGCTAAAGTCTTCTTCAAGCTGAGCTTGCTTTCCTGGTGATCACATGGACAGGTCCATGCACTGTTTCTTAGCAAGCATGAGGAAGTATTTGCCATTGGCTTTATTCCAGGATGCTTTTTCAACCTCCCAGTCTAGTCCTCAGTCCTGATATTTCCTGATTGTCTCCTATCCAAATGCTGACTGAAGTTGATTGTGTGCTGCCACCTAGCTGAGCATAAGAGAATCCTTCATCATACAGATAGTCTTTGACCACAACTTTCTGGAACTTGTCACTAACTGAAGTGGTCATTAAGTGAGTCACACTTGATTTTAGAATCTTTTTTTGCTGTGGCCATTAAATGAATCACCATGATCATTAAGTAAATAAGTGACTCCAGCTTCCCCCCTTGACTGTACTTGTCAGAAGTCATCTGGAATGGTTACAAATGGCAATCATGTGACTCCAGGATGCCGCCAACATCATAACTGCTTGCCAGTTATCCAAGAGCCTTCATACATATGTCTATGATGTAGCTACATATCATTGCCCAGGTGTGCAATTAGTATGATGCATGTGATCTGATGCAGAAAGAAGTTGTAAATGCTATCTCAAGCAACCAGAGATTCACTGTAAGTATACTACTGAGAGTAATGTATAAAATTAGTTTAAAATATGGATTATTTTCCAAATTGGCCAAGTCAAACAAGTCTATCTGAAAATACAAAAATACAGCACCAACATATATATTCTTCATGCTTGTTGTGAGAGGAGGGGTGAATCTCTGTTTCTCACCTAAGCAAAGGCAACTCTTATGACAATGAAAACTGGGGGGAAACGTACGCACTAATGGTTTATTCATTTTAACTGCAGCCCATCATTTTGAGAAATCATTGCTGACTTGCTTGGTACAAGAGTTTTCATTCTTCTAGGAATGAACTTTTCAGCAATTTGTCAGACATTTGCCTGAAATATGTAACTTTTCTGCAACTCAAGCAGTTTGATAGAACCACATTTCCTCTTTAAGTAGAGCTGTAAGATAACTTTTGTTAACTTCTATTAAGCTGGTTGAGAATACATCTGTGAACACCAATAAATATATGTCCCCATATTATTTCAACTATTTTTTTTTCTAGAGGCAAAGAAAAGCAGCCTCTGACATGAATCTACGGTGTAAGTTACATACCATTGCAGTTTTTTTCCCCTTACTTTTTTTTCTCAAGCACAGCACACTTTTAACATTTACATCAAGTTCCCCTTCAAGGTTTCAAATGTTTGTTAGTTATTTGTGTTGGTTTCCTGCATTTATCCTACATGAAACAATGAGCATGGTATTTCTGCAATATTCTCCCATAGACAATGCTTTATGGTAGATTACTCTGGAGTAAAATGCTTCTTAATGCAAGGGTGTCAAACTCAATTTCATTGAGGGCCACATCAGGGTTATGTTTCACCTCAGGGGGCTGGGTTGGGCATGGTCAAGGTGGCGTGGCCAGCATGATGTCACTTGTGTCGGGGGGTGCCTGTGGAGGCCCGAGTGCTCTGCCAGCAAAAACAGGCTACCGGGTTCTGCTTTTGGCTGCGATGGCCTCCTGCAACCCTCTGCCAGCAAAAATGGAGCAGGGGGGAGCTCCATTTTAGGTGGCAGAGACACCACAGGCTGGTCCTTCGCTACTTCCAGGGCAGCCCCATGGGCCAACTTTAAGCACCCCGTGGCCGGATCCAGACCCCAGGCCTTGAGTTTGACACCCCTGTCCTAGCGTCTAGCTAGAAACCTAGTAAACTTTGAGCACGAGCTCAGTCTCCTCAGGCCTATTCCCACACTCTAATTTCTATGCAATGCTTTTCTACTATATCGGAAGAGGCTAGGAATTTCTACAGCTCTCTTATTGACTTTGACTGCCAAAAAGAGATGCTTGTGGGATTTTCCGCCTCAGGTGCCAAAATAACTTGGCCACTATTTTGTAATATGCACTATGACATGGGATTGATCATCTGCCACAGCAGTAAACATATCTGGGCTGAGAGATCAACATATTATTGGTTAATCAATATTCCTATCTTATAAAATCAGGACAGGAGCCAAAGCCAATGGCCATGAGGCTGGTACATTCTGCTTCAGAAATCTTTTCAAAATTTGAGTCTCCTATTTATGTCACCTCAGAGATGACAGGGTTTAAACTTTGCACAGAGCTTACGTCTGAGTCTGCCCTTGAGGGAGAGAAGAAGCATGCAAACAGATAAGCTGATATCTTTCATTAGACAAACGTTTGTGCAAGTGGGACACAGTTTTCTGGCATTTGAATAGCAGAGGGCTCTTTCGTCAGGCAGAATAATCATATTGTGGATCATCTGTATGATGAGGTCATTTCTACTGGAGGAAGTCATGCTAATAGCTCAAACCACTTTAAGAAAGATGAAAGAGTTAAACATCATAAAAAAAAAGTAGAAAGCAAAGGCTCTTCTTATCTGCAAAGCCATACATCGTTTAAAGCTGATTGCAGTTACTTTTGACTGTATTGACATGGAAGTCAATATTCCAAGTAAAGTTTTTGTTCAGTAGTGGAGATGTGGGTGGCAGTCAGGATAGCCAAATCTCCTCAAGTCAGAGATCAAACCCTGGAAATTTTTAAGGTTAAATTTGAACCAGGAGTCATGTGGACTCAGTCTTCAGCACCTGTTTTCAGGATCACATATCAAGGCTGAAACAAAAACAAAATGGAAAAAAATGGAAAATAAGGATGGTTGGGCCTGGAAATTAAACCCTGCTGGAAGAAGTTGATTGAACTGGTTATGTTTCATGTTCAGAAAACACATGAAGAGTTGTGATATAGAAGAACGCTGTAATGGAAATATACATAAAGTCCATGTCACTCGAATATTGTGTTTCTGTAGCATCCTAAGATGTAGAACACAGCTTAAAGGTCTTAAGTTGCAGGAGGGCATGTCTAGATCAGATGGTGTCAGCTCCAAGTAGATCTGTACTTTATTTTAATTTTAAAAATGAAGCATTGGACTGTCTTATTAAATTCCTTCAGACATCATTTTTATCAACCTATCCAATTGATTCCTGCATGTTCCTTAACTAGGTAGATAGACAGACACATTTCAGGCATCATGCTAAGTATGATTTATTAAATAACCGTAGTTGGCAGATTTGTACAAGCTATAAACCATGGTTTATAAACTATCATGTTCCTATCCACATATGTTGCTAAGCCATCATGAATGGTTTATAAAGTACAATGACTGTGCACGTTTAGGCAGAACCAAATCAATCACAACCAAAAGTTTAGGGCTGAATGAATTTGCTTATGGATGCTATCCTCTCCGCTGATGCCACCGATGGATAGCAATGGGAGTCAGCAAGTTAAATTCTTATTTCTGATACTTGCAAGTCATCCCTTGATGTCATCAACTGCTGAGCAATTGTATCATCCCATCAGCTGATAGCTCCATTGCTGACCTAAGGGCTATCAAGCAGATAAGCATTCCTTCTGTTCTTCCTTGCCGGCACAATTTTTTCCCCCATCCATAACGCCTCCTTTTTATTTTCAAGATGTATTTTTTAAAAAATTGAAACACCCTGAACCAAATTTTCTTTGTCTTTTTTGACTGTTTTTTAAAGAGTGAAGAGATCGACAGTTTTTAAATGTTAACTGACTCACAAATTTTAGGTTCTGCTCATGACACACGCCAATCAAAGGAGAAATCAAGCAAGGCCTACTATATTCTTGGCTTTTAGTTCCTCCTCAGTTAGATCTTAAGCACTCGATTCCTTTCATTTTAAACTGTTCTGATGTCTTTTCACTCATTGCAATCCTGACTGTTGGGCCAATAAACCCTCATTTCAAAAACGTAATTAAACAGTTTTGTACTGAGCAGTTTCTTTCAGGAAAAACAGACTTGTAGGATCACTGCCAAAATTGAGGGAGAGAGAGAGATTAATTATTTCTTGGCTGCTGTTTAGCCTTGAAAATCTTGCTCATTATCCATCCTGATTCCAGCAAAATCAGACAATTCCCCCAAATAGACACACAATTTGATGCCTCTGGAATCCATATCAGCTGCCAAGTCTATGTTGTTTATGATGATGAGGAAAGGCATTTGTGCATCATCTTCCTCTATGAAGATTTTAGGGAGCCTGGGCTAATGGTCTTAGAGCCTCTTTAATATCTCCTTTGCACTTCTCTAGTAGCTGGCTAGTCCATCCCCTCAGCTTTAAGATAGGATTCTGCAGAGATGATGACTGATGACTTACTTTCTAAGAGCTTTGAAAAAGAAATTGTTTCACTGGGTGAATACAGTGCCAACAGCTTCATATCAGCCTCAGTGGCACAGTGGTTAGAGTGCAGTACTGCAGGCAACTTCTGCTGACTCCGACTGCCTGCAATTTAACAGTTCAAATCTCACCAGGCTCAAAGTTGACTCAACCTTCCATCCTTCTGAGGTGGGTAAAATGAGGACTCAGATTGTTGGGGGCAATACACTGTACACTGCTTAGAGACGGCTGTAAAGCACTGTAAAGCAGTATATAAGTCTAAGTGCTATTGCTATTGCTATCATCCCACTAGCTGTGGTGCCCAATATCTTCCCTGAAGCCAAGATAGGAAGGAGATGGCAACTACCTGCATAAACGTTACCAATGCTATCATTGCAGCTGATAATGCTGGAACCATGCTAACTTCTCTGCACCAACAGAGCACCTTGGAGTCACAATGATTTCTTCCTGACAGTCACTCTTCTATTCTTGTTTGTGTCCTTTATCTAGCAGACCGGATACAACTGCCCACCTTCATGACTCTTTCCTGACATAACATCAGGAAATGTTGTGTTTGAGAGAGCAAACCCAGAGGGAAACAGAGAGTGGCTCTCTTTTTTGTTTTTCTATTCCAGTATTAAAACCATAAAAAAGCGAAAGTTAGAATATTTTGGACATGTGATGCAACACCTGGAAAAATACAGCATACTTCACTTAATTCTCCAGGAAAAGATTGAAGGCAAACGAGGTCCAGGCAGAAGAAGAACATCATGGCTTCAAAATCTAAGGGACTGGTTTGGACAAACTCAGCAACACTTTATTGTGCGGCTGTTGATTAAAATAGGATCGCCAACATGACCGCCAACATCTGATGACAGATATGGCACAAGAAGATTACTCTAGTATTAGAAGAAGAGATACTGTTTTAATATGTGTGCCCTGGTCCTCATCAGGTTTGATCCTTCATCATGAAGTATTGATGCACTACAAAAAATACATCTAAACATTAGCTTAGTTTGCATGATTCCTCTTCCCCTTTGCTACTTAAAGATGGAAGGTAGAACTTTGCATAGGTCCATTAAGTAGCAGAAAAGTTTGCGTTTAAAAAAAAGAAAAAAAAAGCAGATTTCTTGCTTGCAGTTTCCAAATAGGGCCTGGATTATGAGGCTTTATGAGATTCCCAAGTAAAGGATAGGAATGAATTATTTATACAGTCCCAACCAAAGCATTCATCTCATTATACTATGATTGAAACACCCAGCTCTTCAGCCAACATGGTCAATTATCTGGAATTGTGGGAGGAAGATCTAAACCATCTGCTAAGTGAGGGAGATTGGGGGAGATCATTTTATGCCCACCCTTTAATTAAATCATCCAGGAGGTCAATATGATATACTTTCAGAGCAGCAAATAATTCCTTTATAGATAAACAAGTCCCTAGTGATAAAAAGGCAGAACTTATGTAAGAAACTCATAATACAAATTGAACAGCATGGTAAACAATAATCCAGATGACTATATTGAATGCTAATATGAGTATATTTTTTCATGCTAGACAGAGAAATTATTTGCATTTTCCTCCACTAATTCTTATCCAGTTTGATGAAAGGAACATCAAAACTCTTTCAAAAGAGTTCATCTGATCCCATTTTCATAGATAGAGACCGATTATTACCAGGAGGAATATGACCAAAGCTAGTCCCTCTAAAATTTCTCAATCCCTCCCTAAACTTTAAAAAGATCAGAGAGGCTTCCTGCTATTTTCCCCATCCCCAAAAATTTTAAGGTGTCTCTAGTCTTCCATTTGAGATATTTTTGAATACTTTTTCTTTACCCAGAGGAAATCAAAGAAATATTTCACCACATTTTCTATCCTTAATTTTGACAGAGGATATAAAAGGCCATTTACACCCAAATCTTAATGTTAAACACTTGGGATTTTTGTATGCTGTATCCCATTTTTTGGTTAATCAGAATATCTGAATTTTACACAGAACTGACTGTAGCTGAAATGTTAGGAAAGATACATAATGGAAATATAAATGTTTTCAAGTGCTTCTACCATTTAGATAGATAGATAGATAGATAGATAGATAGATAGATAGATAGATAGATAGATAGATAGATAGATAGATAG
>JANHFL010000530.1:79876-92869 GCA_032468155.1 Oxyrhabdium leporinum
ACCCCACGGCCCCACTTCACAAACAGCGATTCACAGCCTGTCATCTGCGGAACAGTGGACTCCCTAGGACATAGAACAATGCACTGCTATATATGCCAATTCATTTTCTTTAATCACTACATAATTTAAAATAGATTTTAAATAAATCTAATACACCGCTCTAAAGAATCTCAACTTCTGTTAGATAGCTACATCTGCTTCCCTTCTACCAACCTTATTTTGTCTAATGATGCAGGCATATTTTTTTTAAAAAAAATAATTGGGCTGTACATTTGCAAAAAGAAAGTTCTGCCATTGTCTTGATTTTAAAAAAAATGATGCACTGCCCATACCAGCAACTTTATAGGCAGCCCTGACTGCAGTGTGAAGTCGTCCCAGGCCTGAGCAAACATCTGCCATCTCCTCCACCATTTCACTCTGAATTGAATGGTTGTGTATGCAAAAACCCTTTGAACAACAGATTGACAAGCCATATTTTTTTGCCTACTAAACCTGATCTTTGTAATTAACTTACAGTTCTGTAAACCTAAACATTTTAATTGAGTAAATGATTCAGTTAAACGAGTTAGTTTCATGCAAAACCAGTCCATGATTCTTGGGACTAAGTCTTCCCCTTTCCTTACTAACATTCTACTTTTACTTCATGGAGAAATTTTAAAGAATTGCACATTTTTAATGATTTCTTGGCTGTCCTAATATATTATTATAGAAGCCTTACAATTTTTCTTCTTTGTAAGTCATGCACCACCTAGGAATAAAGATGTGTATATATATATGGATAAGTGGCTAATATTTTTAGCTTCAAAGGGTGTTTCATAGCCCCAGTGGAGATTGTATATATATATACACATCAAAATATGATTTCCCTCTCTATATTCAAGCAAACAGACTGTATTCAAGCAAACGGATATTCAAGCAAACATTTCTTACTAAGTTTGTCTGAAAAGACAATCATTGACACTGCAGAGGTAGAAAACTTTCATTAAGTCATTAACTCTTCTTATTTGCTAGCTGTTCTTCATACAAAGAATTGGTTCAGCAAAGCACTTTTATCTGTAATGGAATGTTTCAAATTATAGCTAAAAACGAGCACAAGCATATGGCCCAGTTTGAAGATTTAGTATGATGTTCAGTTTGATCATTCTTCTCTGTGAGAGCCATAAAAAAACAACTAGAAGCTTTTGTTCCAGGCATTCATTACCCATAGTTTCAATCTTGCTTTGAAGCTTGATCATGGTGTGTGAAACAGGATAGCTCCTTACATATGAACAGAAGGTCCATACAGAGAGTGGTAAGGACAGCTGAGAAGATTATAGGAAGCTTGCTTCCCATTATTCGGGGTACTGTTTATAGCGCTATATGCTTAGAGCTTGAAGCATTGTTGGAGACCCCACACACCCACTTCATAGTCTGTTTCTGTTGCTCCCCTTTGGGAAGAGGTTTTGAAGTATATATAGTGGGATAACTAGATTCTGTAAAAACTTTGTTCCTTATGCCATCCATCTTGTAAACTTGCAGGATTCTTTTTTTTTCTTCACCATGTATATGTGTACATTCGAACTAGATTGTGATGTTTCTCTGTGTCATGAATGCAACGAAAATTTCATTTTAATGTATTCTGATTAATATATATTTAAAGTGACAAAGTTTTTATTCTATTCTACATGATGATGTCATGCTTGTGTGTTTAATTTCTCTCTCTCTCTCTCTCTCTCTGTGTGTGTTCCTTTGAATCAGTGTTGATTATTGGCAACTTCCTAAACTAGGGCCTACAGTTTTCTTGTCAATATTTTGGAAGTGATTTTCCTTTGTCTCTTTCCTAGGGTTGTGAGAAAATGATTGGCCCAAGATTGTCCAATAGGCTTTCATGCCTAAGGTGGGACTAGTTCTCCCAGCTTCTACCCTGATGCTTCAATCAACAGATAAAATTTCTTTTTCAAGGAGAAATTTAATCATAAACTCTCAAATGTAATGATGATTAAGACCAAATACAAAATTTTATTACAGCTGGTCCAACTAAGAATGGTCGATAAAGAGGACAGAATTTGCAGAGGTGGCAAAATTAACTTGCTTGATCAGGGATGAAATTCTTTTCTTTAATGTACCGTATCACTCTTATGGAAAGATTTTATACAGTAATTAAAACATAGATTTAAATAGAAGAAGAATAAGAATACAGAACGAATGGATAAAAAGTAAAAGTGAATATAAATTTTAAAAAAATATTTATTTATTTATTCATTGATTAAATGTATATGCTGCTCATCTTGCTACCAAAGAATAATATTTTGATCTTTTTTACAGCAGTAACAAATCAATGTTATCATCTATCCTCTCTCTTTAAGGTTAAATCATGGTTCCTTCTTCCCATACTGTACTCTTTCAAATCATCAAATCTATAAGTCACCAGCGCATTTTTTCCCATTTTTAGCAAAATATTCCTAGTTTCTAGTCAAAATATATGTATTTCTCATCCCTGATCAAGCAAGTTAATATTGCCACCTCTCCAAATTCTGTCATCTTTACCAACCATTTTTCCCTTCTGGGTATTTTGGACTCGTTTATGAATCTTTCTGGAATCTTCAGACTAGGAACGAAAATTCATAATGTTTTTCTCCAGTTCAAATTTGAGCCCCAGAATTATGGAAATCTATTCCCCTAATGGAAAATCAGTCTCCCCTTGCATCTGAAAGCTTTCTTCACTTTTCATTTTTTGCCACTCCATCTCACAGGGAGAAACATGAATTTGTAAATATGAAGAGCCAGCTGGAAGCCTGTCACTCAAAGGGAGCATGAGCCACTGAATGTATCTTACCACCCATGTAAGAATCCAATTTAAAGCATCTGTATCTCTGGAACACGTCTGCTACAAAAGAGACTACCACAATTTCAGTACACAGTTCCCATGCAGAGCTACACTTGCTGTTAAATATTGTTGTAGTATTTAATTCAGAAGTTTAAGAAGCTATAGAGAGTATGTCCCTGTGTGTGCATGCAAACATAAATCCCATGCTTAGCAGAATGTTCAGAATGTAAAGGCAGACAATATTTAGCCAGGATAATTCTCAGCATCTATTCTAAACAGGAGGCAAAAGTGGGGAAGCAAAATTCCTCTGTTCTGCAACTTCTAGTTGTAGGTTAAAAAAAATCCTAACAAAATGAGAGCACTTTTACAGTGGAGCAGAGAGTTGATGGACTGTCCTTCATTGAATTCATTCAAGTGGAAGATAAGACAACTCTCTGACAGGTATGTTTTAGATTCCTATACAAAGTAGGGGGATAGACTAGATAACCCTAGGAGCTCATTCCAGGTCTCTGCTTCTATAAGTTCACATCCAGTTGCTAGGCAATGTGCCAACAGAACTAGTAATTACATTTGCATACCAAATGATTCCTCCAACTTTCTATGAGAAAATAACTCCTAATTTAGTTCCAGGTGTGACTTCCTGCTATTTGCTATGCCAATCATTCCAGCCATGATAGAATTTATTCTAATTAATTAATAAAGTTTGTTGGGACCCAAGAGAGAGATTAGAAATCTTTTGTTTCTTGGTAACCATTGCACAACAATGTCTCTCTTTAATTTTTGTGTTGTAATATTTTGCATGACTGATTTCTTTAATCCACAGCCCATCTAGATCATATGTCCTCCATTTAACTGTGTTCAACTGTGATATTCCACATTGGACTGTGCACACAGTAGAATTCTGGTTTAACTTCAGCAATTCTGCAGATTTAACTTAATAATGATACATATTTAATTCTTTGGATCTAGATGAAGACTGGGCAAATTGTTGCCTTCAGATTTTTCCAATGGAATATCTTGTTAATTCCCTGTTAACTTTGCCAGCTATTTTAAGGTTTCTAGGAATTTGGTGCAGCCAGATGAAACAGTGTGATGGTCTTTGCATTTTTGGCAATCTTAGGGTAAAGGGAAAGATCTTTGTTTGGGTATGTACTGTATGTTTTAGACTTCTGACCTTTTTTGGCATATGTTTATTTAGCTTTCTGTAATTCAAGAAGAGCAAGGACTACATTCAAGTTGAATAAGATAGAAAACAATTTATGTCTATTATAGTTGTATGCTGAGCAATGTTACAATTGTACAGTATGGTTAGAAGGGGGCACTTAAATCTATCTTTCCACTCCTTTGTTCAATGTTGACATTCAAATTAATGGTTCCCCAGTTGATGGCTCTCTAGCTTTTAAATCCAGAGAAAGAGAGTCTTCTATCATTCTGGTCCTGCTAATTTCAGTTGGAATCATTATACTACTTACGTTCATTTCAATTAGATTAAGTGTTAGCCTTTTTTTTCTGCAGGCCACTGCAGAAAAAGTCTTTTAGAAGAATTATCATCAGCCCTCCATCTTCCCTTTTCAGGCCTAAATGCTCCCAGTTTAAATCACTCTTTAAATCAATCTTGTGAGAAACTTTCAAGGAGAAATTGGCCTATAATGGTTCTGGATTGAGGATCCTAGATATCCAAGAACATCCAGATGTAAGGTAATTAGAGGGACATTTGATAGTTTGTCTTAGAAGTTGGGATTAGTAAAGAAGAATAGCTAAAAATTCATAACTTCTGAAATATGCATATTTCCATGAAGAACTATGTTGAACTTACCCAACTGGGTTACTCTAGGATAGTGTTCCTCAACCTTAGCCCTTTTAGATGTGTGGACTTCAGCTCCTAGAATTCCCAGTCAGAATGTGATGCATGTTATATTATGGTTTGTGGCACAGTCACACTGGATTTGGGATTTTTGTCTACCTATTGATTCCTTGCCAAGGATTTGGGATAGGCAGATGTGGATGTTTGATAGTGTTACAGAATGTAAACTGTTTCAAGTAAAGCTGCCCTTTGCAATTGACTGATGGTGAATGTGTCAATACCTACGGTATTCAAGTGGTGCTCCAGTTGTTTTGGGATTGCCCTCTTCCTCCTCCTCCTCCTTCTCCTTCATTATTATTTTCATTGGAAGAGAAGCTTTGCTGGAATGCAACACAGAGTGATCTAATTCATCATTCTAGTTTCAATACGCTAGACTCCTGACTTGAAACCCTTCATTATTATCCTCATGAAGTTTGCTAAATGCATTAGAATGTCTAATTAAATTGTGGAAGCTTCTGAAGTTTCCTTTCTCCTTTAGGTTTCTCCTTTTTGAAACTAACACTGTTTTTCTGAGAGATTCAGAATCGCTTGTTAGTTCAGTCTAATTATAGAACTGTATTTATGATGTCAGAATACAAGAATATTGTGGATCTCAATTATAGACTTAATATTGCCAGGATTTGCGGCAATCATGATTTGAAAGTGGCTCAGCTTCTTCAAATTTAGAAGGTACCAAGCCCAGATGAAATGTGGTTGCTTTGCTGAAGAGAATTCTGCTAAGAACAACTTCACAGAACTTCATTTAAAGGGTTTGGAAATGCCCAAAATTAAAATGAATGGTGTTTTGCTTTTGTTTGGGTTTTTTTAAAAACCCTCTTTCCAAATGTACTATATATTTTGTGTGTAGCTATAAAAGCTTGAATTCTAATCTGACCTTAGGCAAAAAGTTAACTTGATGATGACCTTTGGCCAGTCACTTTGTCACAGTCCATGGAAGGAGACAGTGGCAAACCACTTCTGAAAAACCTTGCCAAAAAACCCTGCAGAGACTTATCCAGGTGGTTTCTGACAGTCAGACATAATTGACATATATATTCTATGCAGATACTGTGCAGGACCCTGAAACTCCCAGGCCTCAGTGAGGGCCTGGAGAGAGGAAGACACATACCCATAGGGGTGAAAAAGGGATCTTTTGAATGGATTGTATTCAAGCAAAATATGCAAGATAGTGGATGTAGTGAAGCCTCCTTTCACACACGCTTTGTATTTGATCATGATGCCATGCCCACCATCTTGCAGATTTTCACACATGCATGCATACACAGCATGTGGATACTCTTGAAATCCTCTATGGGATATACAGTTGTAGGATGGGGCTTTAGAGGAGAGAAAACATCAGGCCTCATCTGATGTTCTGTTAAGCCAGGTGGCTTCATCTGATTAAGTCCATAGGATGGTGGAATTTCCTCTTGTGCTTGGCAAGGTTCGGAAATGTTCTTCCATAATATATGTTTTACATATTATTTAGCAAGTTATGCTTCTTTGCTTGCCTTCAGTAGGCTTCACCAACTCTCCTCCAGATGTATTAGATGATAATTTGTAAAAATCCATGCTGGTCTATCTGAAGCAGGTTTGATTGTTGTATGCAGGTACTGTTACAGTTGGAGTAACATACAAAGTGTTTTGAACAGCTGAATATACTACATTTATATGAATAACCTTATAATAAGCTTGACTTAGATATTTTGACTTAACCCTATTAAGATGCTTTCTCCTCTTGCTTTAGATGCTTTCCAATCTTGCTTCAGCAGATGGCAGCACCTGGCTGAATTTGTCTGGGCTGAGAAGATAAGCAATGTCAAGCCCTGGCTAACCCCTTGGATGATAGATTACTAGGCAGTCCCAGGGCTATAAACTAGATTTGGAAGTTGAAAAACATCCTAAAAGAAAGCAATAGCAAGCTTCTTCTGCACCATGGCACAGACAATTTCATGGGTATATCTATGAAATCACTAGGAATTATAATCAACTCAACTTAGAGATTTCCCTTTTATATTTGATGCTACCTTTCTACGTATTAAAATATTAGTTTACAGAATATATAAATATTCTGGATAAATATATATATATATGTAAACTAATATTTTGATAAGTTGAAAGGTGCCTATATATATACATACATAAATACACACACACACATATATATATATATATCCATCCCTCCTTTTGAAAGAAAAAAATTGCCACCAAAAAGATGCACATGCATGTCAACTCCTGGATGATCATAAAGTGTGAGGATGTTGAAAACAATGCCAAGATTACCAAATGCCAGCATGGATTTTTCAGGGATAAATCTTATCAGACTAACTTTATCTCATGGAGAAGTTCCTTATTATACTGGGGGTGTAAATTGTAAGTAATTATCTTAACTTCAGTAAAACATTTGATAAAAGTATCAAAGTACATTCTGATCAGCAAGCTAATAAAGTGTAGTCTGGAATGACATAACAATAACTGGATATATAGCTGGTTTGAAAAGCACATTCAAAGTGCTCATCAATAAATACTCATAGAACTGGAAAAATGTATTGAGTGGGATGCCACAAAGTTAGTTTTATTGAAAGGGAAAAAGGGATTAAGATAGAGTTTTGGAAACTGCATATGTGTATTTTAGCACCCCATACATCAATAACTTCGTTGGAATGGATATTTTTTTAATCTTCTTACTGACTACCACTTGAAGTTATGGGGAGGTTGTTACTCACTTCATTGATATAGAAAGATTATGTCTATACTTTGGCTCAATTTGATAAGGTAGGGGTGTGTGTGTGTGTGTGTGTGAGTGAGAGAGAGAGAATCAGAGTTTTCCATTTTCTGAAAGCAGTATTGTGCGAAAT
Organism: Oxyrhabdium leporinum; assembly: GCA_032468155.1. Lineage (NCBI taxonomy): Eukaryota > Metazoa > Chordata > Lepidosauria > Squamata > Cyclocoridae > Oxyrhabdium > Oxyrhabdium leporinum. The sequence goes on from JANHFL010000530.1 coordinate 87,384, forward strand.
GCAGAAAATGAGTAAGAAATAGTAATACTATTAATCACAGTTAGTGCTACCAATACAGTTGTTGATTGGGAAAGCGGGAAGGAGTGCATAAGGAGCCAAACGGGTTTAGGAATTAGAACTATATTAAATTTCCCGGAAATTCTGAGAGTTGAAGTCTACCCATTTTAAAGTCGCCAAGGTGGGGAAACACTGCTAAGGCACTCTATCATCTGTCATCTGTCACAGCCATAAAATCTGGAACCTTTGCAAGCAGCCTCCGTTGGGTGTGATCTGGAACCTCAAATCAGATGGCAGCAAAGAGATCCTGAAACTCTTCGGGGCCATCTCGGGGTCGCTCTGATTTCTGCAGCCCAGATCTAAAGCTGAAGCCTTAGATTGGGGGGTGGGGTGGGGTGGTCGGAGTAGCAGCCCCACGCAATTAGACTTTTGCAAATCTTAGCTAAACAGCGATCGATGCTGAGATGCCAATTAGCTTAGTAACGCGTCTCTGCATTCGAGACGGGCCGCCTCGGGTCCCAAAAGAGAGGCAAGTGTGTGTGTGCGTGCGCGTGCGTGTGTAAGAGTATTCTCGGGGCACCACACATGCCCAGAGGCAGTCTGATCGGCACTTTGATCTCGCTGCGTCGGGAGCTAAGCATCACAGCGGATCATCCTCATCCTTACGAAGTCCCGCTCCCAAGCCCCGCTCCTTCTCCGGAGCAGACCGCCGCTCGAGAGAGAGAGCTTCCCGCAGCCTTCCTCTGCTCGGGGAGGACCATGCCGGAAGGCTAGAGGCTGCTTGCGTAGTTTCCGTGTGGGTTGGAAAGGAGCGAGAAGGAAGGGGAGGCGCTATCTGAAGCGACCAGGCAGCAAGAGCCGCGGAGGCGGCGGCGGCAGCAGCGGCGGCGGTGGCGCTCCGGGCAGCGGCTGGGACTCGCCCTGGCGTCCGAACAGCAGCGGTAGCAGCAACGGCGGCAGGCGGGGGCCAGCCAGACTTGAGCCGCCCGCAGCATGGAGATCGAGAAGGAGTTCCAGCGGCTGGATCAGGAGGACAGCTGGGCCGCCATCTACCAGGTGAGCGAGGTGGGAGAAATGCACCGGGACCTGCCCGGCCGGGAGCGAACCGCGGCTGCTTCTTTGTCCGCTGGTCCAGCAGCTCCTTTTTTTTTTTTCCCCTCCCCGCCTCCTCCCCAGGGACTCGCACTCGCTCCTCGGACAAAGCTCTCTCTCGCTTTTACCTCCCGTTAATCGCGTCGCGATCGGCTCCCAACTCCGATCGGGGCTCGCTCGCTCGCTCTCTGTCTGTCTGTCTGTCTCTTTTTTTTTCCGCGCGCAGCTTGGCCCGGCTCCCTCCGGCATCTAACGCTGGGACGGAGAGGGGAGGGCTCCATTTCTTGCATCCCTCACCCAACTCCCTTTGAACTGACCCCCGTTCCCGGCTTGTAAGGCTTGCCTTGGAGAGGATGACTTGCATTGTGCGCGCCCTGGAGTTGGGGTGTGTGTGTGTGCGCGCGCGCGCGCGCGTGTGTGTGTGTGTGTGTGTGTTTACACTTCTCCCGCCCGCCCCCCAAAAACGAGAGAGAGGAAGATTGAACCACGATCAAAGGAAGTCAAGAAATCCCTGTTTCTTAATACAGATGGACGCTCTGCTAAAAGAAAGGAGGGGGCAGATCCGTAGGCCATCCCTAATGGACACTAAAGAGGCTCTCCTTTATCTTTGTCTACCCGCTGATCCCTTCACTGCCCCTCTACTCCTCAGGTTTTCCAGGGTGTGCCTCCCCCTCCCTCCATTATGGAGGTGTCCTGAGGAAGGGAAATCAGCTGACTCTTGAAGATAGCCTTGCTTGCCATCTGCCCGGGGCAACTCCTCCATTAGGAGGACATCTCTAATTAAGAGTCTTTTGCGCAGTGCCCTGGAGCAGTGATATGAAAGATCCATGTCCTTGTCTCTGTTAGTCCTGGAAGCCAATAAGGCTAATTATTTCTCACACACACTTTTCTGTTTTTGGTGGGGAAGCAAAAACCTGATCCCCTTCTAGACTTCTGTTCCTCAGAGTTAGGATTTATAATCTCTATCTGATTTGTTGCCTACCAAGGAAAGCGGCTGCTGCTTAGAAGTTGCGACCTCTTATGGATACTCACCATTTCCCCTCCCTCCCCCCCAAAAAAAAATACACTGCCTGGACAGTGTGGAAATGATGTCTAAATGTGTTTTTTGTTTTATTATTTTTTTCCCAACCTGCAGATGTTTTTTGACAGGCTTTCACGAAAAGTGAAAGTACTTTTTTTGTTTGTTTGTTTCTGGTAGTCTTTGCGATTTGATCTCAGTTATGAAACATTGAGTTCTGTTCCACACATAGCAATGATGTGATTGAAACGTGGATAAGTTATACTTTTGCTTGTTTTTGAACTGCGTTTCACAAGTTGCATGAGATAGAGGAAAGGCCCATTGAATAGATCTTTGGATTAAGAGTGAACACTTGTGTCCCATAGATTAGAAAGGATCAATATATTTAAGGCAGTGCTGTCAACCTAGCAAGTTAACATTGTTTTATCTCATTGTATAGCACCCAAAGTCACTTTTGTTGAGATGGGTGGCTATATAAATTTGATAAATAAATAGAAATAAAAAATAATTTAAAATGGACAAGGAAATGTAATGGATATATTGTTTCTTGGGGTGAAAGTCTTAAAAAAGAACCTGGTCTTAAGTTGAGCTTAAATGGCACTTACTATTATTATTATTATGGTTTGTCGGACAATCAGCCACATGTTCAGATTGGATTTGGCATTTTTATCCACCTATCTAGTCCTTCCCAAGGACCTGGGTTGTCAGATGTCATTATTTTATTATCTTTATATGTATGTAACTATTAAGGGCCAATATTTGACTGCTTGGGGATTTTGGTGAGTCAATAATAAATCTCTACAGAAGGGATGTTCTCCCTGAGTCTATAAAAGGGACCTCCTTTTAGCATGGAGTTTTGTAAGGTCTGTTTTAATGGCTATTGATGGTATTTTAGTTCATATGTTGCCAGGCTAAATCAATATGTGAAATTAGTCTGAGCCAATATTTTCCCTGTAGAGGAGATGAATGAATTTATCCCTTGCCATGGGATTTTGGAGACTGGACTGGAAAAGTTGCCTAAGCAATTTCTTTTTCCTTGTGATCATGTTAGGAAATATTGAAAAATATCTTCTGTAAGGCTTGGTGAAATAATAATGCATACATAATCAAATTACAAATTAAGCATGCCATCCCAGGCATTTGCAAAACTGCTGATTTCAGTAGAGTTTGATTGATAGTTTTCAGAGCAGGGTATATCCACTAAACAAAAAGAGATCTCAAATTGTTTGTTGGGAGGGGGGTTAGGGGAGTGGGAGGGGAATGCTCTTTAGTATGCTAAACATTACTAAAAATTGGAGTAACAGGATATTTGCTAATCTGGTCTTGAAATGTCAGCGACTAAGGTAGGTTAGCAGTTGTTTCTTAATTTTGTTCTCTTACTGTATCTGTACCGAATTTGGCTGGAAATCTGTACTGTATCAGCGAAGCACAAGAAATTAGGTCAAGGTGGTTTTTCTGTTCCTGGAATTTTTACACTGTGTGCTTTGCATAATATCACTCCTTAATGTGCTAGCAAGCTGCAGTACTCACTTTCTTTTTTTTTTACTAAAAGCACAGTAGCGATATCTTAGAAGGCTGCAATTCTTGCAAGTCCTTGAAAAGCGTGTATATTTGTTCTAGCGTGGACATTCTGAATTTGGGTCAGGAATAATAATTAGGTCTTTTCTAGCCTTTGAAGAATATGGCTGAATATTTTCTCTCTGAATCCCACCTGGGCCAGGTTCTCCAAGCACTGCAAGTTCTATAGTCTTGTTTTATTTCCTCCCATTCCATCAACCACCTACATTGCAGGAAGTACTTGGATAGAAACATCAGCAATCCTATTTAGTTTCCCTTTTCCAACTATTGAGCCGTGAGCCTTCTGCATTTCCTGATATTCAATTATAAGTCTATGTCTCTTAGAGATGTCCCTGTTCTCCTATTATGATCACTCTTTCCTTTATTAATCTGTTTACATGAACTGCTTTTTTCTTTCCCCTCACGAAGCCGTAATAAACCTAATCACAGTGCATGCTTCATAACAAAAGGCTTGCTTTCTGTAGTTTAGATGAGCTCAAGGCATAGCCTTTTTCGTCTTCATGCTGCTTTGCCTTAAAAGAAGTCCACATAAAAGCAGCAAGCTGTTTTTCTTGTTGGACTTCTGCAATAACCTACAAGGCTCTGCCTCCTGCTTCTCCAAGTGGCAAATTAGCTTAGATGTGGCAGGTAGCTACTAATTTACTTTTTCAATGGGACTGGATGAATTCGTGAGAGGTCAGAGCATTAAGGACTGCAAACTGGGATTACTTTCTCTTAGCTGGATAGTGTGTTTTAAGAACTCACTGCCAGGGAAAAGGGAAGAGCAGGTCTGGAATTTCTGGTTTAACAAAGACAAAGCAAGTCTTCAGCCTCAAAATAATTTTATCTCACCCATGAGCTCTCTTGGCAATGTGAAGACTCAGTTCTTTGGAGAAGGCTCAGTCGCTGTGAGAGGTAGAAAAGGAAGAAAAGTAGATGGCCAACAGCATAGTGAATAATTACAGGGAATCCTCAATTTACGACTATAATTGGGACCAACATCTCTGTTGCGAAACAAGTTGGTTGCTAATGGTCACACCTGATTTTATGACTTTTTATTTTTTGCTATGGTTGTTAAACGAATCACTAACAGTTAAATGAAGGAGGATTCTGTAGCTGTCATAAATACATGCCAGTTGCCGAGCTCTCGATTTTGATCACATGACCATATGGGAACACTCAATTTTGATCACATGACTGTATGAATGCTTTGACAGTTGTAAATGTGAAGACTGGCTGTAAGTCACCTTTTTCAGTGCCATTGTAACTTCAAACAGTCACTAAATGAAGTGGCATAAGTATACAAATTATGTTAGAAAAAATTATCATCATAGAGAAAATCTATGTGACTATTAGGAGTCAAAAATGCCTTAACGGCCCATTATCTATCTAGTTTTGCGTAATTTACAGATTACAGATTACCAGAGCTGGAAGGAATCTTGTAGGTCATCTAGTCCAATCCCACGCCCAAGCAGGAGACCCTCCATCATTCCTGACAAATGGTAGTCCAATCTCTTCTTGAAAGCCTCCAGTGATGAAGCTTCCAAAGGCAAGCTGTTCCATTGGTTGATTGTTCTCCTTGTCAGAAAATTTCTCCTTATTTTTAGGTTGAATGATCAGTTTCCATCCATTATTCCTTGTCTGGCCTTCAGGTGCCTTGGAAAATTAAGAAACTTATTGAGCTCTTGATGGTAGAACATCATAGTAATAAGCCATTTTTCTAGTATATCTTACCATATTTTTCAGAGTATAAGATGCACCTTAGTTTTTGGGGAGGAAAACAAGAAAAAAAAATTCTGCCTCTGCCTACCAGCATCCATCG
>JANHFL010000530.1:92969-119910 GCA_032468155.1 Oxyrhabdium leporinum
CCCCCCCCCCCCCCCCCCCCCCCCCCCCCCCCCCCCCCCCCCCCCCCCCCCCCCCCCCCCCCCCCCCCCCAACACTGATTCAGAGAGAGAGAGCGCAAAGGTAACTCAGAGAGAGAGCGGTGCAAGAGAGCTCCAGACACACCAGGAGGCTGCAAAGTAAAGAGGGGGGTGGGTCGGAGGAAGAGGGAGAGGGAGAGAGGGAAAGAGAGGAAAGACCTCAAGCTATGGGGGGGAGAAAGGGACAGGGGGAGCTGGACAGGGCATAGCGCAACACCTTGGTACTCGACTGCTTTCAAACTCCTCTTACTTCAAATCCATCTGGACGTTTAGACTGTTTCAAACTTTCCAGAATCTAAGTTCTAATTGCGCTTTTGTTGTTTATTTAAAAAAATGTCCTTAAGCTTGTATTTAAAACTTATTTTGCTAAGGATTCATAGGAAGCTTACAATATCAAACTGATGATCCAAAGGTTCCTAATAGCTAAAAAGCAGTTAGTTCCCCAAACAACGACCTTATGAAGCAGTATTGATCAAATTGACAAAGAGTCTATAAGCAAAGAGTGAACACATCAATCCAAAACTATAAATTCACATTATTATTTTCTATGTTAAGAGAATAACCATTTATGATATAATGCTAAGTATGATGATGACAAGTTCACATGAAATAAAATCTGTTGAATTGTCCTTATCTTAAGATCACAAGAAATATACATTTATTATTCAAAGGAAACATATTTGATATTTTTAAGACCCCTAACCATTTATTTTCATTTACCTGAAACATACATTTTAAAGAATTAAGAAGAGAAAAAATTACAAATAGATTTTTTTTAAAGATTAAAGAAAAAGATAAAATTAATAAAAATGCAAAGTAAAGCATTTAAGGGGGAATACGGTGGCACAAAGGCTTAATGATGCTGGAACTGCTGGCCAGAAATGATCTGTATTCTGACGGTTTGAGCCGAGCTCCATGAGACAGAGTGAGCTCCCATTGCCCAGTCCCTAACTCCTGCCCATCTAGCAGTTTCAAAGCATGCAATCTTGTAAATAGATAAATGGGTACCACTTTGGTGGATAAAAAACCTTGTTGTGTTTGTGTGACTGGAAAGCGGACGCCAGTGCTGGACCTGGCTGGACCGTAAGCAACGTAACATGAGGCGAAGTGAGATGAGACCAGTGGAGGAACCCGAAGAGCCAGAAACCTGAGTGCTGCTAGTTAATGGTGTAAAGCTAGTTCATCCCCCCGCCCACTGCATCAAGGATAGATGCGCAAGCGCCCAACAGAATGAACTAGCAATCTGGGCTGTCAGGACTGCATTGTGTCTAGCATGTGTAGATTTCCCTGACACTGTATGCCATATGCTAAATAAATAAGTATCTGTGATCTTCTATAGGTAAAAAAACGATTTTCCTAATTCTGGGAAAATTTGACAGAACTTTGATAAGAGTTGCTGTTCTGCAACTGTAACAAAGGGGCTTGTATAAAAGATATATAATTAGCATTTAGCTCTTTTATTGTAAGAGGTGCTGAAAGTCTTAAACTGTTATTAATAGCCACTTGCAAAATCAGACTCTAGATGCCATAATACCACTAAATTAGATTCTATGAGCGATCTAAAGATAAAATAACTCATTACTAAAAATATCTTTGTTGGTGGAAACATAATGAAGTCTCTAGCACAAGAAAAAAATAAAGCATTCAACTCTAGGACTACACCGTACTCTAATCATGCAACATACTGTATTTTTCAGAGTATAAGATGCTCCAGAGTGTAAGACGCACCTTAGTTTTGGGGGAGGAAAACAAGGGGGGGAAAATTCTGCCTCTGCCTACCAGCATCCATCGGTATTCATCTGGCTAGCGTCCTTGCAGCAGATAGCAAACAGCCTGGTCAGCTTCAGCACCTTATTGCAGCCTGCTTCAGCACGAGCAGCTGATTGGCGGGTGGATCGGCCTCCTGAATACCTCCAATCAGCTGTTCCAGGTTGCAGGGATTGCCACAGACCATCGCCGCCTCTGTGCCTCATGTTTTTGGCCTCCATACACCCTGTTTTTGCCTTCTGCGTGTCATGTTTTCGGGCAGTTCCAGGCAGTGGGGATCGGCGGTGATCCCCGCTGCCTGGAACCGTCCAAAACTGCAACGCATAGAGGCCCAAAATGGTGTGTGTGGAGGCTGAAAATGTGACACATGGAGGCGGAGGTGGCGATTGGCGGCGATGTGCTGTGGCAATTCCTGCAGCCTTGAACAGGTCTAAAACAGAGCATTCGGAGGCTGAAAACGTGAGCCACGGAGGCCAAAAACACGAGGCACGGAGCCGGCAATGGACTGTGACAATCCCTGCAGCCTGGAACAGGTCTAAAACATGACACACAGAAGCCAAAAATGGCCGAAGGGTGAGGGTCGGTGGGTGAGCAGGACTACATTCGGTGTATAAGACATACCCAAATTTTCACCGTCTTTTGGGGGGTGGGGGTGGAAAGTGTGTCTTACACTCTGAAAAATATGGCATTTACCTTATTTAGTTATTTACAGTATTGATAGATTTTCCCAATTAATTAAGCTTCTGAGTGATGTACAACAAAACAAAAACAAAATAAAAAGAAGTTATCAAATTAATTGGACATAGCATATAATGCAATTACTTGTCCTCGACTTTGTCGGCCCTGGAAGACATAATTGCAAGGCCTCTGCAGGCTGCCACAGATTTGTATATGGGAATTAGGGAGGGAGTTATTTCTCATACACTTAGAGGAGTTAGTAGTTAAAACAACATTATTTTCAAGTGTGTCAAGGCCATCTTAACGGCACCTGGAAGAGGAGTGACAAGAGGAAAGAGGAAGTTGGCTTCGAGAAAGGATTGGAAAATGTGACCTTTGATGATGGTCTGGAGGTGGATCTTTGATTTCTTTTGGGTGTGGAAAAACCTGGTACTTCAGATTCAGGTTTTTCCCAGATGTGTCTTTTGGGGATGGAAAAACTGGGACTTCAGATCCAGGTTTTTCCCACATGTGCCAACATGGTTTCTTTAATAAATTCTTACTTGGATAAATCCTTATCTGAGTGCTGAGTGAGTTATTGGAACTTGGATGGAAACCTGACAGACTTATGCCTACGATTGAGCCCAAAATTTCTGTTGGTCGGCAAGACAGTTAAGCGAATTTCCCCCATTTTATGACCTTTCTTGCCACGGTTGTTAAGTGAATTACTGCAGTTGTTAAACAACATGGTTGTTAAGTGAATCTGGCTTCCCCATTGATTTTGCTTGTCAGAAGGTCACAAAAGGAGATTCCATGACCCCAGGACACTGTAAGTGTCATACTGTAAATATGAGTCAGTTGCCAAGCATATAAATTTTGATCACATGACTGTGGAGATTTTTGCAGGGGTCATAAGTGTGAAAAATAGTCCTAAGTCATTTTTTTTCCAGTGCAGCTGTAACTTTGAGCAGTCACTAAATGAGCTGTTGTAAGTCAAGGATTTCCTGTACATAAAGAGTTAGATGCCCACAACCAACTGGGCCAATGGCATACTAAAACAAAATGCTTAGTAAAATACAGAGAGGGAAGGGATTCAATTTACTTCTAAGGAAAGTGTGTTCCGCAACATAGGGTCTATTACTAAGAAAATTTACAACCTAACCTGCCTGCTATATACAACTTGGGGGTGGGGGTGAGGACTCTCTCAACAGGCCCTCACTAGAGTTTCAGATCAGATAGGAAGATCCAAGTTTTGGCAGTGCAGAACCTGATGTACCCTGGTGGCTTTTTTTGCCTTGATCACAATTACGCCAAGACCTGTTTGCCACTATATATATATATGAATTTTTAATCAAATTTGTTCCAGCTGTGGAGCACATTTGTAATTTCAGTCTGTGTGAATATGTGTTTGCTAATGACATTTTCCTTCTTATGCAGATAATTATCATCTCTCCAAGGCCTAGATTTAATTAAAATAAAGGCTGAATTGCTTGTCATAAAGCTTTCAGTCTTACTGTTGCAGAGCACCTTCCAAAGTAGCTTTTTGCAAAAGTTTGCAAATGAAACCACTGGCCATATATGTTTATGTGTAATTTTGACATAAATAATAGTTGTGGGCAACTGTGAATGAATTCACAAATGTTTCAAACCTGTATTTTTGCCAGTGAGTCTTTTCAAATATATTTGTGGGTATTAATTTTTTGTTCTCAAAAAATGAAGGGGAGGTAACAAATTGGTTGTCAAAATTGAATCTGTATCCAAGATACTCTTTTGGTAACTCAACCTTTCCCCCCCCCCCTCCATCGTAATGCTGGATTGGGCAGCAAATTATACCGGCAACACAATTTCCTGCTGATTTTCAGCAGGAAGTAAATTAAAAAAGCTTAAATGACCCTATAAAATGTAAACACATCCCCTAATAGGAAAGAAATCCCTACTGCCGCCCCCGCCCCCCACTGATGGTGGTCTGAAGTGGCTGAAAAAGAAATTGAATGTTGTATACTGCTGTGCTAAGTTACACTACCGCTGAGCTACAGACCTAGCCAGTTACTGCTTACTCAGCAAAGCATGGTGAAACAAGCATGGATGTATTATAATACATGAAGAAAGTTGAACATCTTTCACTATATCAAAGTTTTTTTGAGCCAGCAATGATACTGTTGGAATTAAAATCCAATCTGGTTCCAAGCCGGAATTAAAAAAACCCACTGGAAATAAAATGAAGGCTGGCTATAAGGAAAGAAGGTGTCTGTTTATTTGGTTTTCCAGAAACTTCAGTGACAGCAGCATGTTTCTGGGGTGGCTGACAAAATGGTTGAGTGAGTGGATGGATTTTTATAGGGTTCTGTGGTTTGGTGATTGAGATGCTCCAGATGAGGTTTGGTGATTGAGATGCTCAATGTAGTGAGCCTTGTGTCTTTTGCTATTCTAATGGTGATGGGTAAATTCTATTATGTCCTAAATGTCATGTCCTGTCCTTAGAATTTGGGTGCGGAAATGTAACTTCTTAATCCCATCAGCTGCAACCTTCTATGGGAGCTTGTGGCTGAAGGCAAGTTTTGTTTATGAATAGATTGGCCCAGTTTTTCTGAATGGATACCAAATCTCCATTCCAAAAAAACAGTCTCTTCTGCTTGAGGCTGTTTTCCTATGGCAGGAAGACTGTGGCTGCTTTCTGCCTTTAAGAACACATTTCTCCATTTCCCCTTTGGGGAAACATTCTATCCTGCCACTTTTTAATATTAAGAAGAAAGAATATTTTAATCTGAGGAGGGGCGGGCTTCCTGCAATACTTAACTTGTCACAAGTTAGATTACTAGGTGAACGTTTGTGAACCAGCACCAAAAACAAGCTGTAATTTTGTAGAAACATATGGTCTACCCACTTCCTTATTTTTAGTTTAAAAATGTAGGCTTTAGTTTCTTACTAGGAAATTTCCAACTGCTTTCCCCCCCCCCGCATGCCATTGCCTCTGAAAAGGTTAGAAGATTGTGAAGAGATCATAAATAGTGGAGCAAGAAGCTTTCTAGGGGACACTGAGTGCATTCAGATGGGTTATGAAAACTTTTGAGAGGCTTCTGTAGAATTGAATGATATAAGAGGTGTTTTTTTAAAAAAAATCTTAGTAAAAGATGAGAACCGGTGTAGTCTAGTGGCTAAGATTTCATTCTGAGAGTCTCTGGAGATTCTCAGTCATCCAGGTCATGGTTGTTCCAAAGGCGCTTTTTTCAAGAGGCAACTGGACTTTCTGGTTTTTCTTTGAAGACGTTTCGCTTCTCATCCAAGAAGCTTCTTCAGCTCTGACGGGAATGGACTGAATCCAATTGAACAACTTTTTTTTGTAGTGGTCATTTTTGCAACAGTCATTATGCTATTTGTGAATCAATGTGAACACTTTTTTCTCATCGCCAGCAAAAAGTGTTGCAAATCAGGGGTGGGGAAACTATGGTCCCTCTATGACCAGTGGACTTCAACTCCCAGAATTCCTGAGCTAGTATGGCTGACTCAGGAATTCTGGGTGCTGAAGTCCACAAGTCATACAGGGGCCTGCTGTAAATCATGATCAGGTGACTGCAGAACCTTGCAAACAGCCGTAAAGATGAGCTGGTTGCCAAGCGCCTGAAATGTGACTCTGGGGGGACGTGTAGAGGCATCAGAGTTCTGGAGCCAGGTCATAAGTACAGGTAGTCCTCGACTTATGACCACAATTGAGCCCAAAATTTATGTTGCTAAGCAAGACAGTTGTTAAGTGAGTTTTGCTCCATTTTATGACTTCCCTTGCCACAATTTTTAAATGAATCCCTGCATGGTTGTTAAGTGAATCTGGCTTCCCCATTGATGTTGCCTGTCAGAAGGTCACAAAAGGGGATCACATGACCCCAGGACACTGGAACCGTCATAAACATGAGTTAGTTGCCAAGTGTTTGAATTTTGATCACGCGACTGTGGGGATGTTGCAATGGTCACAAGTGTGCAAAAAGGTCATAAGTCACTTTTTTCAGTATTGTTGGAACTTCGAACAGTCACTGAATGAACTGTTATAAGTCGAGGACTATCTAGCTTTTGGGGGGGTATTGTAACTTCCGCTTGTTGAGCACGGAGTACCTATAGCTGATTACGAAAAAAAAGTTTGGTTTTAATTTTACCCTGTTTCTAGTAAACTACACTTGAATTTTAATGATGCAATCTAACAAAACATTAGCATTATGGGTAACAAAAAAATATGAAAGAGCGGAGGATTTTTTTTCTAAAAAAGAACGAAATATTCTGAGTTTACTTTGTCCTACTTACTGTGACTGGGTGGCTGTGACAGGGAGTTCTTGTTGGAAGTACTCTGGCATTTGGGTACCAGATGGTTTGCCACAAATTCTTCAGGGCATAAGAGTTTGGGAAGGATGCCCAGGACAAAGGCAAAGAATACAATCTGCTTCGTAGCTTGTATCAACATCTCAGAAAATGTTCTAATAATTCACCGTTTCTCTGGAACTAAATGGGTATAATTCTCAGAAAAAAACAGCTGACAGGTAGTGATCAACTTATAAAGGTTCATTAAGTGATTGTACGAAGTTACAGTGGCACTGAAAAAAGTAAGTTATGAGTGTTGTAGCATTTCCCGTGGAATTTTTATGTCCCAGAAACATTTAATCTGATTTCTATCACAATATAAAGGGAATACAGATAGTCTTTGACTTATAAGTTAGTTTCGTGACAGTTTGAAGTTACGATGGTAATGAAAAAAGTGACTTATGACTGTTTTTCACACTTACGACCGTTGCAGCATCCTCATGGTCACATGATCAAAATTCAGATATTTGGCAACTGGCTCATATTTGTAACAGTTGCAGTGTCCTGGGGTTGTGTGAATCCCCTTTTGTGACCTTCTGACAAGCAAAGTCAATGGGCAAGCCTAGTTCATTTAACAACCATGTTACCAATTTAACAGATTCATTTAATAACTGAGCAAGAAATGTCTTAAAATTCACTTCACATTTTCTTGCTTAGCAACATACATTTTGGGCTTAATTGTGGTTGTAAGTCAAGGACTACCTGTAGTAAACCTGTACCGCCGCCATGCTAGGTTCAGACTGCAAATGAAAATTCTTATGGATAAAGTTTTTGTACAGCACGGGTTCAAACTCGATTTCATTGAGGGTTGTGTTTCACTTCGGAGGGCTGGGGTGGGCGTGGCCAGGGTGAGCATGGCCAGCTTGATGTCACTCGTGTTGGGGGCACCTGTGGTGGCCCAAGCGCTCTGCCAGAAAAAATGGGCTCATGAGCTCTGCTTTTGGCTGTGATGGCCTTCTGCAGCCCTCCGCCAGCAAAAATGGAGCTTTGGGGGGGGGGCGCATGCGGTTTTCCTGAGCTCTGTTTTCGCTGGTGGAGGCACCGTGAGCCGGTCCTTTGCTGTTTCCAGGGCGTCCCCGCGGGCCAGATCTAAGCACCTCATGGGCCGGATCCAGCCCGCGGGCCTTGAGTTTGACACCCCTGTTCTACAGCATGCGCATTTGAGACTTTATATGGGAAACTAGTATGTATCAGGTGCAAAGGATTAAATGACACCATGGAAGATTTATTCAAACATATGCAGAAGAATCTAGACAACTAATTGTCAGCACGAAATTGGCACTAGGTAAGAGTCAATATAGATAAGAGTCAGGATGGGGCTGGGCTTGGATCATTTGTGGCAATGTAAGGACACATTTAATTCCGCCTCCCATGCCTGCCACCCCAAAATGGCGCCTGCTTCTGGGATGGTGTCACATGGCCTCTGCACTATATAGAGAGGCCCAAGGGTGGATTGGTGGATTGTAGAACTTGATCTTTTTTCTTAGAATGCGCTCTCTCTCCTTCCTAGGAACCTGCTGCATTACAAAATCCATTCTCCTGAATGGGCATCTGGCAAAAAAGTAGCAAATTGTGGTCATGTGACCACAGAATGCTGCACAACCAGTTGTAAGTGTGAGCAGTTGCCAGGTACCCAAAATACGGGGTGGGGTAGGAATATTTTATGACAGCTGGAAGTGCTTTATGAGCCGTAAAGCACCCTTTCTGAGGCTATCATAACTCCAAATGACCAGTTGTAAATCAAGGACCATCTGTACATAAAAAATCAAATAAAGGATAAATCTGCAATGATGTTCATTAGATTGAATAAGAACGTTCTATACATAACGGTTTGCAAGGCAAGATATTGATGTGCCTTTTGGTAGTAGATAAATAGGTACAATGATTTGGGTGAAAGCTGGCAGTTAGACAACAATTTTTATGATCTCAAAACCGTATATTGCATGTAGAGGATTGCCTGTTAATTGGCAGATAGAATAAGCAATATTCCCAGGAGGAAAGATATAGATCTAATATATAAACCAGGCAATTTTTAAATTTGGTTCAATTTGTACAATATTACTTATAATTTGTGATATTGGACATTTAAGTGACAGTTTGCCTCTTGTGAATTTCGAAAGTTTGTATTGGCAAACAATTTCGCAAATAGAAATTTGGTGGAGGATGTTTTTTTAGTGTGTTGCAATTTTTCTAAAACTGTTGTAATATGATTACCAAGGCCTAAAATATTTAAAACCATTAAAGGCTCTAACTGTCAACCCCGAAGCTGGCCTGACTGAAGCCATTTTGACCGCTTCAGTGTTCTACACTGGAGCTGAGGGAAAGGGAGGGGAGAACTTGAGATAGAGGAGATTTTGTAGCCAGAACAAAATACTTTCTGTTGGGAACCAAGGACATTCTCACACCTGGTCAGAGGAAGGCGGAATGATGCTATCCGGTTGCCAGACCATACCGTGATTGGACAATGTGACTGATTGTTTTGAGAAAGTAGAAAATCTTTTAATTAGGTGAAAACCACGGGAGTCTTCAGAGTCGGTTTTCACCAGATATGTGCCAATATGATATTCCCAATAAAAGTATTCTTTGATGAGTTTAATTGCCTCAGAGTCTTGCTTGCCATGGATTTATTACTTGGAACCCTAACACTAACATTGAACTGGGCAAGATGTGAAGGTATTTCTCAAATGTAAAAGGAGTTTTCAAATATTATCCTGCATGTGCATGTGTTATGTTACTCATATCTATTTTAACTTTTGATGTCACTGTTTAAATATACTAAACCTCATTACACTTTAGCATAAAATGTACTCCGTAGAAAGATAATGTGATATATTCTACAGAAAGAGGTTTGGCTGGACAGTTCGGATGAATTATATTGGTACAGAAAGTCCTGCAATAATAGAAGTTGGTTTTTTAAAAACAGATTTTCTAGAAGATTAAAGGCTTACAAATTATGCTACTGTAATTTTGTTTCTCATGGTCACAATTTTCTACTGACCTTGAGTAATGGGTAGTGAAATGGATGTATTTTTCAACTGGAGGCCAATATTTTGTAAGATGTGTTGATTGGAAAGTTTCATCTCAAAAACCTTAAGAAAAATTCTATGAACGAGAAGAAGGTTTGGCACCTATTAATTTTGAAAGTCACCCTCTAATCTGCCAGGTTGTTTTCCACTGTGTTAATTTTAATGGGTTCTTATGAATTATGAAAAATGAATTCATCATTTTTGCTCAATGCTAGGGTGACTCATCATCTCCAAACCGAAAGGCCACATGCAAATTTGTTCCTGAATATTACAAAATGCAGAGAAGTATTAAAAAAAAAAACTAGGTTCTTTGGCCAAAATGTTTTGGGATGACAAAAACTCTTATTGAGATTCTTAAGAAAATAAATGATTGTGTTGTCTAATGGCATAGCCATAACGTTCTCAAAACAGGGGACATTATTTAAAGTTAAACAGGTATGTTTTCCCTATCTCATTGTTAAATATAAAGTACGAGTTTGGATTTTTAAAATTGTATGCAGACACAAGCTATTCTGTCCGAAGTTTACATAAGACATTTAGTAAATGAACAGGGATGTCTTTGGATATAGATTGAAGTACAATTAATTGAAGGACTTGAAGTTAATGGAATCCTTGGATATAAAGATTGTGTAATACAAAAATAGTTTTTAAAGAAATCCTTTCCATATGGAAGAAGGGAATCGCTCGATTCTGGTATTCTGCCTGGAACGATTGGCACAGAGATTTTAGCTGCTACTCACAACATCCATGTACTGTAATATAGGTGGTTCTTGACTTATCATAATTGAGCCTCGAATTAGACTGGACCAAATCCAGCTAGTGAGCTTTCATGCCTAAGGTAGGACTAGAACTCACAGTGTCCTGGTTTCTAGCCTGATACCTTAACCACTAGATCAAGCTGGCTTGTCTCTTTTTTTTTTCAAAACAAACAAACAAACCACAAATTTCTACAGTAAGACTTAAAAAACAACAACAGCCCAACCACCAGAAGAAGAGAAAATAGTTCCACCTACTTTATATCAGTGCCTTACCAGTTGTGAGGGATGTGCATTTCAGCTGAAAAAGTGTTCATAAATTCATAGCACATAGAATAATAGAGTTGAAAGGGACCTTGGAGGTCTTCTAGTCCAACCCGCTGCTCAAGCAGGAGATTCTATACCGGGGGTGTCAAACTTGCGTCATCATGGTGGCGTCACATGACGTATCGTGACCTTTTTTTTCCCCTTCACTAAACTAGGCATGGGTGTGGCCAGCACGTGACACATCCGGCCCGTGAGCCGCGAGTTTGACAGCCCTGCTCTCTACCATTTCAGGTCAATGTTTGTTGAGTCTCTTTTTGAAAGCTTCCAGTGATAGAGATTGTCACAAGGGCTAGTTCATTGATCCAAGGACAGAAGCATTTGTTTTACTTTGATACCAAAGTCTTGAATCAAAAGGAAGAAAACAAAGAGTATCACAATATACCATCAAACTAAAAATAGTGAAATAAGTTTGTCATTTTTCTGTGTAGCATTTTTCATTAACAGGAACACTAGCATTTGGCTTGATGATTGTTGAATAACAATATAAAACTCTTGAACCTAATCATCTGAAACTTGGCAGAATTGATTCCCTCAGGAGAGGCAGCTGTTCTTGAAATATATTTCCAGTGTGGTACAGAAATTAAAATTATACTGGCAAGACTCTGCTTAGGGAACAAAGTGTTAAAATCAATCAAATCGAAGTTTATTTATGGTGGTAGAACAACAGTCTTTATAAAACATTAAACCACAAAATATGTAATGAAACTAACTTTGAAATACTTAATTGCTTTCCAATGTGGAAAACAGTTAATCAGATCTTATTATACCCAAAGTAGTGTACTCAGGATGGAACAGTATTTTGCTCCCTAAATTGTCCTTCAATTGGCATGTTCCATCCTTGTTCTAAAGGCTATAATTCCTGAAAATGTAGCTCAATTTCAAATTACTTTTTATAGAAAGCAGACTATCCCTCCGGGAAGGGGGGGGGAAGCAATTGTTACTTGGTACTTTCCAGGTTTAATTAATGGGGAAGTTTGGAGGTTTGGGATTTTGCCTCGACTTTTCCTGACTTGCTGTTTCCATCATAACCGGGGTTAGAATTGCTGAAAATCTTTTGGGCTCCAGAGCCTGAATTAAAGAGGGGAGGGGAGGAGGATGTGTCTATTAGCAAATCCTAGAAGCAATGGGAAACACTTTTGTGTAGCTTCTGCCAGCTGCATCAGTGACAAACTGACAGGCCCATTCTAAACAAGAATTATTCTTCTTGCTGAACCTAGACACAAACCTAGGCATAGACCTATCAAGTTTGGGTTTTTAGAATAGTAATATTTGAGCTGAAGCCACTACAAGCTTGTTTTAATTGAAGAATACTTTTGAATTGTTAGTTTTTTATTATGTGTTTTTATTGCACATCACCCAGAGTCACGTTCTGGGAGATGGGCAGTTATATAAATGTGATAAATAAGCAAGCTTGGGAACAACACTCTCAGGATTTCTTGTGAAAATAAAATAGACGTAAAGCTAAATTAGTTCACTTTTATAATAATTATTTATTTTAGTTTTATACAACTTATTTGCAGGATTTAGGTCGGTTTACAAGAAATAAATAGCAATAAATAGCTATAAATAGCAATAAAATAGTCTTCTAAATAAAATCCATAAGTGATAGAAAATGTGAAGAAATAAATGCACATTTAAAAAAACAGTTTACTCGCCTTCCGAAAATATATGATTGGATTAATGAACATAGTATCTGCACATGAATTTAAAATATAATTTTAGTGCTCACGCTCAGGAGCCCAGCAGAAGGGATGATTTGGTAGATGCAGAGTAGAAGCCAATTCCAGAGGGGATTGATTGAAGTGGATGAAAAAAGTATAGATAGTCCTTGACTTACAACAGTTCATTTAGTAACTGTTCGAAGTTACCATGGCACTGAAAAAAAGTGACTTATGACCATTTTTCACACTTATGACCATTGTAGCATGCCCCATTGGCACGTGATTTACATTCAGATGCCTGACAACTAACTCACATTTATGACGGTTGCATGTATCATGTGGGGTCATGCGATCTCCTTTTGTGACCTTCTGACAAGCAAAGTCAATGGGGAAGCCAGATTCACTTCACAACCATGTTACTAATTTAACAACCGTAGTGATTCACTTAACAACTGCGGCAAGAAAAGTTGTAAAATAGGACAAAAACTGAGCAAGTTTCTCAATTAGCAGCATAAATTCTGGGCTTTGTCGTGTTTGTAAATTGAGGACTACCTGTATAGGATGGAAGAAGGAGGGTGGGAAGGAATAAGCAAGATTAATATGAAAGAGAGGAAAGAAGCAATGCACTTCTGGAAAAGAATGGAAGGAGAAGAGGTGAAAATGTGTAAGAGAAGAGTGAGAGAAAAAGGGAGTGGATTTGGACAGTTTATAAAATTATTAAAGTTTAAGTAGAATAGAGGCTGAAGAGTAACTACCATAGAACATACTGGATGATGTGGAAAGAAAAAGAGAAGTGTAACAGATGAAGGGGAGGCTTTGAACATTATTAGGAACAGCTGAAGGCAGTCTAGAGAGATAATGCAATTGCTGTTGTGGCCCTTCTAGAGAGGAACATTTCCAGAACTATAATTTTCCAGAGATATTATGATTGCTACATGGATTAGTTAGAGGATGGCTAAGTCTTGTCTAAGTTACCGAGGGGCTTTTTCTCTTGGAGATGAGAGCAAGCCAGCCATAGATGTGAATTGCTAGCTAGCATCCTTCCTCTTGGTACTTGGATGCCTAGGACAGATCCTGTTCAGGTGATAGGAACATGATTTCCTTGAAAGCTGGCTGGAAAGATCAAAAGTGGTGATCACATGACATCAGGATGCTGCAGCCATCATAAATGTATGCTGGTTACCAGGTGCCCAAATTTTGATCACATGACCACGCGGATGCTGCAACAGTCATACTTGTGAGGACTGGTTGTGTCACTTTTTTCAGTGCCATTGTAACTTTGAATGAATGGTTGTGAGTGGAGGACTTTGTTGTGTGGGAGAGAAAGACAAGTGCTTGTTAAGTAACAAAAATTGAATAAAAATATTAGTACATCTTCTTTTGGCACAGATTTGGGACAATGGATTAGGCTTACACTCCCCCTAGTACAAAGTCAGGGCTATATCATATGCCGCAGTTGTAGTGAACTGCATTTTGTCTTGTTAGCCTTTTGTTTTAAAACAGGTGCTCAACATGTGTGTCTGTGAGTAAAATACATGCTAAGTGATTTAGCAGAAGGAGATACATGACAGGTGCATTGTAAAGTGTTTTAAAATATGAAAATAGGTTTTCCCCATCCATACTTAAAAATGCTGAAAGCTATTTGCAAGAGATCTGAGGTAAAACAGGGGAAGCCCCTAAAACATACTGATATGGTTTAAACAATGTTTTTGGGTTCCTATTCTTAGAAGCTGTTTTTAAAAAATGATAATGACTTTACATCAAATTTGGGCTTGTACATCTGTAGTGTACAAGATTTGAAGTTTATTCTTTTGTTTTGAGTGGTGAACCAAATGAATTAATACACATTAATGAAACAAGCCCACTTCAAACTGACTACTAACTTACTGATGGCCAAATATTTGCTATATAGGCCATACTGTATTAAAGTTTTTTGAGGAAACAAAAACTAGAATGACTCAAATAGGTGCATACATGGATAAAACCAGGATTTTCTCTTCCTCCTGGGATTTGCAAGTTTGATTGGGAGGTGGGGATTATATTTCTTCATTTAAACAATGTTAAACTTATTTTGGGGGATTATGCTGCAAATTGTGTGTTTTTCCTGCCTAAAAATGGCAGGAATGTGTTCCACTGGTTTTCAGCAGAGTATCAGAGTAATAAAATGGTTTTGGCTTGCAAATTACTCACACCTGCAGAAGCAAAATATTTTAATACAGATTGTGTGAAGAATTGAAAAACAATGAATTACATAATTAATTCCAGAAATTCATCACATCATAATAGTTGGTAGGTGGCAGAAACAAAAAAGATCAGACAAATTGAAAATCACATTGCTATAAAGAAATTGATTTTCCTTTTCTTCTGAAATGAGGATTGTAGCTCTAAATCATGTAAGAATTTATGATTATATCTATGCCATTATTAGATAGAAAATCTGATACCAGTTTTTTTAAGAAAGTTTCATTAGGTACAATCTGTTGCATAGTTTTTATTGTGTATATACTAAATATTCAGTGGTAACTGTTACAGCAGATGAAGGTGAGAGGTGAAAGAATAAAGTTTATGGCAGCTCAACAACAGAAGAATTAAATCTTTGGACTAGAAGTCAATACATCACATTTTGTTTATGTTGAAACGTTTCACATCATAATTTGCTTTATTCTAGTTGTGAAGAAATAGGTTTCTTCCTGGCACTTCATGTTTTTTCTCAAAAACATATCCATGTAACTTATATTAATGTAAGATTAATTGTCTTTTTCCCCCAAGTACTTGGCACATGCTATTTCCATCACTAATGAGAACTGCAATATAGCAACATGCATTACTTACAGGAATGCTGAGTAATTAGACTAAATTTTTATACTGGGGTGAGAAAGGTATTTAGAATGATGAAGAGGTAAAAAGAGTGCTAATAAAACTAACAGTACATTTAATCCAAAAGTACGGTGATTTGGTTTATAAGTTAGATATGAGGGCTAATTAGATAAAATTGAAAAGTGTTTCAGGTGATAGAGTAATATGGTGTTAATTTGTCAAAAACTTCAATATCAGCCTTTCACAGAACATGGCCGAAACAATGATCTATACACTTAAGTGTTCCACAGACTTATCAAAGTGAAGATACATAGTTGTCTGATATTATTTTGTGACATAATCCGCCGTAATACTTTAATAAAATCTTCAGATTTTTTTAAATGTTTGATTTTTAATAGAAATAAAAGTAAAACATAAAATAATATTGAATAAGTAAATAAGAGAAAATGTGAAGTAAGAAAATACAGAAAGAGATACAAATATATGCAGAACGACTTCAGTTCTTCTTTACAGCAATTATACTCTTATCCTCATTCCTCCCTCATTAAAATAACATACTAATTCTGTTCTTCCCATTTTCAGTCCACAAATCCTTAAATCACCAGTTTGTTTTTTCCATTTTCAACAAATGTCCATAGAGGTTTGATAAAAGTATTTATTGTCTTATGTCTGATCAAATAGGTCAATTTTGGCCATGTCCAGCCATTGTATACAACGCACTCTTTACAACGCACTCTTCCTTCAGAAACATTGATTACTAGCAAATGAACAGCATATTGATACAAATAAGTCAGGCAACAATTGCTGTTATCGCTTATAAGCATGCATAGTTTAAAAGATTTCAGATTTAAAGATGAAGCATGCTTGGAATCCTTCAAATACATGTAGTCCTCGATTTACAACAGTTCATTTAGTGACCAAAGTTACAATGGCAGTAAAAAATGTGACTTATAACTGTTTTCCACACATGACTGTTGCAACATCCGCATGGTCATGTGATCAAAATTATGACAGTTACAGTCTCTCTGGATCATGTGATTGCCTTTTGCGACCTTCTGACAAGCCAAGTCAATGGGGAAGCAAAATTCACTTAACAACCATGTTACTAACTGCAGTGATTCACTTAATAATTTTGACAAGAAAGTTTGTAAAATGGGGCAAAATTCACGTAACAAATGTTTTGCATAGCAACAGAAATTTTGGGCTTAATTGTCATAAATCGATGTCTACTTATTTCTGAACCTGGAATTCTTAAAAGAGAACAAACTGGAACTGCGTTTTTAGAGGCAGAGTAATAATGCTTCTTATGGGATGGGTGATAGAAGAAGATTTGCTTCTAATGCCTGGAGCAAGATGAAGGGTGAGTTATGAAAGGAGCAAAGTGCACAATGTATTTGTGGAACACTTTGTTCCTTGGAAAAGTCGAAATCAGTTTTTCTGATACATTTATGGGCTAAAAAGTGCAGAAGTAAATTAATCACATTCTTATATCAGCCCTACATGCAAATGAAGCCAGGGAGTGAGGTATTAAGAAAACATTGTTTTAGAATATGATATTACGTATGTAGGAATGAGATTATATTGTGGATGGGGCTCATGTTTGCATGGTTCCTGTCAAATAGCATATATTGATCAAAGGCTTTATTGTCTAAACTTTTCTGGAGCTATCTAATATTTACACTGGACAAATTTTGTTAGCAGTATTATACAGGTAGTCATTGGCTTGTGACCATTGGCTTAACAACCATTCAAATTTCAGTTGCAGTGAAAAAACTGACATGAGAAGTCTTCACATTTACAACTGTTGCACCAGCCCTACAGACATGTAATCAAAATCTGGGGGCTTGATAATTGGCATGTATTTGAAAGGGTTGCAGTGTCCCAAGGTCACATGATCACCATGTGTGACCATCCAAGGAGATTCCCAACAAGCAAAATCAATGGGGGAAGCCGCCAGATCATAGGTGAAACACTACCTGTATTATGGTTTTATATTATGGAATGATTTTATCTTTTGTGTTTGTTTATTTTGCTCATATATGTGTTTATGACCACTTTTTAATATCCAAGGCATGTTAAATAGAAAGGTGGATTACCCATGTTTGAGGTAGACAATTCAGGAGTGGAAATCTGGGGCACAAGGAAGTAAATATTGTCAAATACGTTGTAATGTTTGTAAGAAAATTCCAATTCCCCACCACTCCTCCAAAAAAGCTTAACTTGATTCTCGCTTAAGCTGTATCTTTTTCATAAACCTGTTGAGCAGCCAACTGCTTATCTGCTCCAGTGTCATTCAAGACATAAACAGATTTTACATTCCATTTCTTTTTGAAAGTCTGAAGTCAGTAGATATTTGTACTAAAGTATTCATTTATTTTATGAATTCGGACCATAAAAGATAGCCCCTTGCTGCTGGAACTTATGAAAAGTAGAGTTTCATCTGTTCTTTCCCAATTAAATATGTTGTAAGTCCATGGCTTCCTACAAACTGTAGAAGTTGCAGTCTGAACACATCTTTGTGGGACCAGGTTGGACCACAATGGTGTAACCCTTCCTCTATGTCTTGGTTTAACTGGTCAGGTTACTTAATACTAAGAGGATTCTGCAGAAATATCTGATCTGCTTTCTTGTCTTGTGTTTAAACCACTCAGAACTGGTTGTACTCTGTGCTATTTATAGTTGAGACAATGCCTGCACAAGGCATAATGAAATTGAATATCTTTGCTTTCCAATTGGGTTCCTTGGCAGAAAACAGCTGAGGAACATGATGGGACTAGAATTGGAGGTTAACATATCAATCATATCAACAATTTATGGTTGCGAGGATAATAAACACAGTCATTCATTTCTTCTTTCAGCCCGTTAAACTAGCAAGTGCTTGTTGGTTGCCACAGGAATGAATTCAGGGTTTCACATTGATTTGTCAGCTGATTTCCATATTATTCATTCCAGCTTAAAAGTGCATCTAGCTTCTGGATTTAATTAGATTCCTCAGAATATTTTGTGTATTTTAGCTGGCACCAACTAGGTACTTAGCCTATTTCTTGGGTCCTGCACTGTATTAGTCATACAAACACAGGCAATAATGGTCAGATAGGATGAAGACATTTCCCCATTCAGTTGGTTAACCTCTGCAGTTAACTGAGTTTAATTTTTTGTTTTATTGTTTTGCTTTTGTTCTGTCAACTGATGCTGTTGACAGACTGTGTCGGTTGCTCCGTTTGGAATATGACAAGATCTCCAGTTCTTTGTCAGTTGAAAAAATTATGATTGAGAAAGATGCTAATTCTAAAACATCTTTTTAACTAACGAAAGATAATATTTGTAGTTCAGGGTTGAAGCATCAGGTGTAGAAACACTAAGAGTTTTTCATTTCAGTTTTGACCTTTTTGACTACTTTGATGCCCCTGCGACTGGTCTGTAAACATATTCTCTTCTGGCCTGTTTTTAAACACTTTTCTTCAGAATGGCAAAGCAGTAGACTGGAATAGACTTGGGCAGTGGAATTGGGGACAATGTGATTTAAAATTTGTAACCGTGCTTATTGTATTGTGTGTGTTTTTGTTGCTGTTGCTTTTAGACTACTTAAAAATATAGGCTAACAAGGAAGCTGATTGAATAAAACAAAATGCCCTCTAATCTGATAAATTTATTCAATGCAGGTCAATGTTTGTGAGTCATATGTCCTGGGAGCATAGATATCAGCAAGGTTCCTATATATAAGCTGATTTATCCCTCCCATATCAGCCAGCATTTTCAGCGAATTATCTTGACTTTTCAAGGTCACTTTCATCTTAACCTCACTGTATGGTCCAGTGGATTTTTAAGGTATTTTTTAAATTGTTCTGTCTTCTCTTTCTCTTCCTCAATGCCCTTTTTATTTTGTGAAGACTGTTTAAAAATAACATTACTAGGTAGTAAGTTGTATTTATCTCTGAGATGGAAAGAGGCCTATTAATGTTGCAGCTGTTTTGTCTCCTGTCTTCAGTGGTGGGTCTTGTGTGGCTTCCATTCTCAGAGTGGCTATTCCTGGATCAGCTGAATCAGCTGTTCTTGTCGGGTGTGAGTTGGAAGCCAACAACTCTGACACAAAGGGAGATGCTGGGATGTTAAGATGCTTAAACTGATTTGTGTTACTTGCATTGCAAGATTTTGTTTCATGTTTGCTGTTGGTTTTGGAAAGGTCATCTATGTTGTAACTTAAATACGTATACATTCAAATGGAGGGCACATAGTACAAACATTAGCAATTGTTGATTGTATGAATGGATTTTTCTATACCTCACTAATTCCTATGTGCGGTTTTGTTTTGTTTGTTTTTTAAATCTGGCTCTTGAAGTAATAATTCTTACTTCTTCCATAGATGTTACATAGTTATCAGAAATTAGAAATTGGAGATGATGTCCTAACATGGCTTCTTTCTTTCTGTTTTAGACATTTAGAACACATGCAAACCATTTGCACATAAGACATTTTAAAATCCATCTCCCTAAAGTGAAGCAAATATCATTGCTTCAGGCTATAGCTTCAAAAGTAGCATGACCTTTTGGAGGGAGGAGGTAGGTCTTTGAAGAACACTGAGCTTCCTGTTTCTTAGCAGGAGGAACGAACAGTGCTGCTGAAACCAATTTTCCACTGTATTGCAAGTAAGAAAAAAAACAACCAACATGATCTCTGACCTATAGGCATGGTTAGAGGGAAGCAAATTCAAAGCAGGAAGTGACCACAAAATGTATGCTTGTATACAGTATGTGTGTATATATGTGTGTGTGCATGTGTATAGTGTGTGTGTACTTATACATATGAGAGAGGGATGGAGGGAGGGGAAGGAAAGGAAAGGAAAGGGAGGGAAGGAAGGAAGGAAGGAAGGAAGGAAGGATCATCTTGCTCAGGAGCTGACAATGAGCTGTGAGTATATGCTGGGGTTGCAGTACCAGATCCACAGGAACAAAAATAAGTTGAAGTACTTTATTTTATTTCTAAAAATACTACACGTGCAAGTGTTATGTTTTGTTTCAGCAGACAAGACTACAAACCTAAAAATAAGAATTTAGTAAGAGGAGAAAGAAGCAGACAAGCAGGAGGAGGGAAACCATATAACTTTGTCTTGAGCTCCTACACAAAAAGATGAGATATAAGTGAAACAAATTAAAATTACTAGTAATAATAGTACTGTCTTAAACTGGCATAACAATACTTATGGCAGTTGAGAAGTGTGTTTTGGAAGCTGTTCTGCTTCTGTTTTTTACACCAAATCTTTTAAAAATGTAGTTCCAGTTTCCAGGGGAGTAGTCATTTTCACCATAAAAACATATTTTTTAAGACCAACAAATTTATGATGGCATAAGATTCTATGAATTACAATCCATTTCATCTAAAAGTCAGAATATTATTATGAAATAGGAATATGTATATGTGGACATGAAGAGAGAATAGCTAACATTGAGGTCAATTAACAATGAAGAACAGATGGCCCAGTGATGATAATCTATTGATAGCTACTCAGTTGTCAGTTGTGATAAGAAAGCTTTTTCTTTGTTTAATCCATGGGAATCGAATTGAATTTTTCAATTCTAGCGAAGTTGTTTCACAATGGAGCCTTTATCAGTACTTTGCTCAAGAGTATACATTTCACAATCGATCATGAACTGTCCTGTGAATTTAAAAGTGTTCTCCTGCATTGGGTTTGACAGCTTTATATCCAGTTTGTGGGATGGGAGTAAAAAAAGATATATATATATATATATACTAACTGTGAGATTGCAGACAAATTATGCATTAGAAATAATGAACCCCTGATTTTCTAGATGAAATTATTAGATAATCTCTCTAATAGTATTGCCAGAGGCAATGGATGAATAAAAATCATTTTAAGGAGATAAATACAAGATTTGGATCTTATATCAGTGTTGTGATGCAGTGCAAAGCTGTCGGTTACCTGGAATGGCTGTCCATATGGAGCCTATCATTTAAGTTCTATTAAAAGGAATATCATTGTCCAGCATGATTTTTAATTATATGTTGGAGTGAAGTCAAGATAATGCTACCACCATGTCTGGCGTACAAAACTCCAGATAACCACTAGAATAACAATAAAAAACTAGAAAATAAAAATCGGTATTCCCCGTATTTTTGAAACTCAGATATGCTATTTCTAGATAATACATAATGTTCTTTTCTCTCTTCTCAACCTACCTTGTAGGTTATTCTTGAGTACCAATTTGGTCTCATTGATAAGGATGCTATATTGTATTTATTGCTTTATGATTGTAATAACTTTATTTTGTTTACTGATCAGTAGGGTCATTTGACATTTCTAAATGAATAACAGAAATAAAAGGGTTCAAACTATAAAACACTATAAATGCAAGTAATAAAATACTAAATATTTAAACTGATAATTATAAACTACTTTGTGAATTAAATAAATTTCTCTATCTATTTTTCTATCATCTATCACAATAATATGCTCAATATGCAACAAAAAGCATAATAGAGCA
Source organism: Oxyrhabdium leporinum (assembly GCA_032468155.1). NCBI lineage: Eukaryota > Metazoa > Chordata > Lepidosauria > Squamata > Cyclocoridae > Oxyrhabdium > Oxyrhabdium leporinum. Next base: position 114,881 of record JANHFL010000530.1, read on the forward strand.
TACAAAGCATAAGAATATTTTGTATATAGATAAATGCTTAAAATTTGGGTAGTGTTTTAAGGTGGAGAGCTGTGGCAGCTGAAATTTTTTTGCAAATCTTCTAGAGATGTTAAGGTTCAGGTCCAACAGTAAAAACCAAATAGAAATCACCTACTAGCTGCTATAGGAAGAACGATTGAGGGAACATATGGAGTACAGTCTCAGATTCCTCTAGGTCAGGGGTGTCAAACTAACGGCCCATGAGCCGGATGCATCATGTCCTGGCCCCAGCCCCGCCCGGTTTAGTGAAGGGGAAAAAAGTCCTGATATGTCACGTGATGCCACCATGACGACGCGAGTTTGACACCCCTGCTCTAGCTTACAGGGGAGTATTTACTGTTTCTTTGCTTGTGATCTGTGTGTGTGTGATCAAGTAGATATAGTTGTTCCATGGTTTGATAAGTGCAGGCAACCGGTAGTTTCATGGAGAGTTGAAAGAAAAATGAGTAACCATTTTTCAACCAAGGTTGATTCAGCCTTCCATCCTTGTGAGATGGGTAAAATGAGGACTCAAATTGTTGAGGGCAATATGCTGACTCTGTAAACCGCTTAGAGAGGGCCGTAAAGCACTATAAAGCGGTATATAAGTCTTAAGTGCTATTGCTAATGCTATCATATTGATTTGTAAATCTAAGACCTATGTTTGTAAACTACCTAAATACAAAATACAAATTTAAAATAACGCTGTTCCCAGACCCACTTTTTCTAGTAGGGGAAAAAACCAACTTCCATTTTCGTAGTAAAGTTAGCATAGTTCCTGTATTTGCAAGCATGAATTCCAAGAAGTTAGGTTTTAACCCGGAAAGCTCTGGGTCTAACTCATGTATCTTCCTTGCATGGACTTGCCTTGTTTTCAGCTTACAATTGACCTGGAGATGAGATGAGTCAAGAAGTTTGAGTTTCTGATAATAACATTCTTTTTGTTGTTGTTCAATTGTGTCCCATTCGTGGAGACTGTCTGGACAAGTCCCTGCAGTTTTCTTGGCAAGATTTTTCAGAAGTGGTTTGCCTTCACTTCCTTCCTAGGATTGAGAGAAAGTGACTGGCCCAAGGTCAGCCAGCTGCCTTTTGTGCCTAAGGCCAGTCTCGCCTTCTAGAATTCATGGTCTTTCTGTTTCTGACCTGATGTCTTAACCACTACACCAACCTGTCTGTCTTCTAACATTGTAGTAGAATATTAATGCTGGAATAATCCTTTTCAAAAATTCTGGCAGGAATCCAGTTTTGAAGTGTTGGCTCACTTAACATACAGCAACCTTTTCAGGCAGTGAATGCACTGTGATTTCACTTCTAGGGATGCCAAAAATATAATTAAAAATCAACAGAGTGTTTTAATTACAATTAATTGACAGACGTGGACATGCCATCATGTGACCCCAGCCATTTCATTAGAAATACAACAAGGATTTCAGTGGATACCATCTGGCAAAAACACAGCAAAAACACAGCCACTAAGGTACAAAAGAACAATGCTTCACTTATATAATATTACACTAGAAGGTGTGTAATTGTTTGGAAATCTGAGCCATACCAACCAAGTAATCTTGGGGAGAAAGGTTGTCAATATACTATCACTGAAAATCATTGTTAGAAGCATGTTTACATAAAGATCTTGGCTTATTGTATCATTAATCTGGCAGTCTCTTGAGCTCTTAGGAGTTGCTCAGAAAGGCATGGCACATTGGCCTTTCCCAAATATCTCCTTTTCCTAAGAACAATCTTTGTTCCATGGGTAACCACTCCCTTACTGCAAGAGAAAAATCATCTTACATAGAATTATTCTGTGCACAATGCTCCGTGAGCAAAAAAACAACAACCCCAAACACCTCAAAAATCCAATTTTCTAATAAGAGACATCCATAGAGGAGTGTCAGAAAGTCAAAATGGCAACCACAATCATATGAGTGAAGCTTTTTTTTTTACATATGTTACATGAAACCTATTTGTAAATCTATATCATAAAAATATATGCATTAACTAAGTGTCCCTGATTTTAAGGTACCTTGTTTTTCTGACTTTATGCTGGGTATTACATTACCATTGTTTTTAATTGCATGTTTCCAGATTATGGAAAGACACAATCCTGCGCATATCTACTCAGAAGTAAATTCCTTTTGGTTCAGTGGATATTGGACTACATCTTTTAGCAACAGAAGCTCAGTAATTCTTCTTCCATTCACTTTTTAAGTTGCTGCTTAATAAGTTTCTTGATTCCAAAAGAAATGTTGCTCTTGCCTATATAGGTAGTTCCTACTTAACAACAGTAATTTGGACCAGAATTTTCATCACTAAGTGATGCAGTTGTGTCTGTGCTGCTTAGCAATAGCAGTTAAGTCAGTCCTTGGTTACCTTTGTCAAGCAAGGGCCTCACATGATTGTGACTTCTTATTTCCTGCCAGTTTCCCCATTGATTTTGCTTGTGGGATTGTGGGATGCTGCCATGGTTGGAAATCCGGGCTGGTTGTCGAGTGTCTGGATCACACCCATGAGGGCTCTGTGAAGGCCAGAACTTTGAGGATCAGCACCGTCGCAAGTTTGAATGATCACTGAACAAGTGGTTGTTAAATGAGGATTGCCTGTATTTACACTTTTTCTTTAACCTTTTCAATCATTTTTTCATCATTCAATGAATACACATCCTTTTCTGAATTTGTTGGTCTCTTTCTTACCTCGCTTCAAGATACCATATTCATTATTCATTGGTTGTTATACAAAAATGTTTCACTGGAAGCAATTGGAATTTTATAACTGAGAATCTTAGACTGTTTTGGAGATAAAATAGTTGCATTCCATAATATAATTCCAAAAGAGTAACAGATTTTTCTTGGAAGGATTTATCACTTATCCTGTAGATGAACATGTAGTTTGAGCTGCAGATGTACCCAATCTGACCCATTATATAATACTTTAGCTTTGTCTGAAAGAGATTTCTGTAGCTACTCATTGGAAAGTAAGGTGAATTTCATTTGAACATTTTTTTTACAAAATAACTTTTTTTCCTGGAAGATCTACAGTTTTACCAAGTACTAGGATTGTACAAATTGTGAAATAGGACAAATTTGATTACAAAATCTAAGATGCAATATATTGTTGTAATCTTGTGGATCCAAGCCTTGATCTTCCCCTTCCTTTAGCATCTTAACTGTTAGCTGAGAGATTTCTTTTCCTTATCTCCTTTTTCTAGATTGGATCTCTTGTCTTCTCTGCAGGAGGAGATTCCGAGCAATCTATGTCCTTGGCTTCTATGCCAGCAGTTTTATATTGACACTATAGCAAATTTTACTGGATGGATTATTAATTATCTTGCATTTATCTTTCTGGTTCTATTTCTTCTTTTAAATGATCTATTTATTATGTTTAAATATTAATACATATTGTATTAACTATCTTGATTTATTTGTGTTAAATCAGGCCTTTCCTAACTTGATACTCTCCAGATGTGTGGGTAATTAGCTCCCAAACAATATAGCATTCTGGAAGTCATAATCTCATCAAGTTGGGAGAGGCTAGGTTAAATAAATCATTTAGTGTTTCAAATGGATTGGGGTGATGGTAGTGGAGATTATGATGGTGTTGGAATCTTGCTTGGTATTTGGGAAGTGTATTAATAGATTAAATAAAATAAATGCAAAAAAGTGATTTTATCTCGTTTCTTGCTTCTTATTTTTTCTTATTTCTTCTTATTTTTGAATTCAAAAATCTTATGAAATAGATCATGAAGAACTTTATCCAAGATCAACAAAATGCTCACATGGCAGATCCAAATCTAGAGAATTATGAGAAATATAAGAATCTTCTCCATTTCTACTCTGTGCCAAGCACTCATGGGAAATATTTTTAATTTGGCAGTACAAGAAACACTGCTTCAATCCATACACATCTGGGAAATTATTTAAATCCATTTTTATTAGCAAGTAAGCGTTCCCTCCAAAATATCCATAATTTGACTGTATAGCTATATTTTAATCAATGTATAAGCACTATCATTGTTATACTATTGTTTTATTTAGCTAAGAGCAGTTTTCCATTTATTTCCATCCAGTAATCACCAGATTACTTAAAACAGTCATATTTGAAACAAGCATTTGATGTTTATAATACATGTAAGATTTCATGTTTAATTCCTTAAAGATGAATCAAGTTGCTCTCAGTGTTTGGATATTAAATCTGCTATATGTATTCATGAAATCAATGAAATTTGTTTATTTTGCTAATATACAGCTCATTTCTATTGAGTTGGGTTTAGTTTTGTATTTACTGTGATACAGATACTGTATTTTTTGGAGTATAAGATGCTCCAGAGTATAAGACGCACCTTAGTTTTTGGGGAGGAAAACAAGAAAAAAAAAGCTCTGCCTCTACCTAGCAGCATCCCTCAGTATTCATCTGGCTAGCGTCCTTACAGCAGATAGCAAACAGCCTGGTCAGCTTCAGCATCTTATTGCAGCCCGATTCAGCACGAGCAGCTGATTGGCATGTGGATCGGCCTCCTGGAATACCTCCAATCAGCTGTTTCAGGCTGCAGGGATTGCCACAGACCATCGCTGCTTCCGTGCCTCATGTTTTTGGCCTCTGTGCCTTGCGTTTATGGACTTTGTGCCTTGCATTTTCAGTCTCCAAACGCCCCATTCAAGACTGCAGGGATCACCACAGACCATCGCCGCCTCCATGCATCGCATTTTCGGCCTCCACGTGTCGCCTCCACGGCCTCCACACACACCATTTTTGTCCTCTGCACATCGCATTTCCAGGCAGTTCCAGGTGGCAGGAATCAGCAGCGATCCCTGCCACCTGGAACCGCCCAAAAATGTGACGCTCAGAAAATGCAATGCGCGGAGATGGTGATTGGTGGTGATGTGCTGTGGTAATCCCTGCAGCCTTGAACAGGTCTGAAATGGAGTGTTCGGAGGCTGAAAATGCGAGGCACGGAGGCAGTGGTGGTATGTGGCAACCCCTGCAACCTGGAACAGGTCTAAAACACGACGCATAGA
>JANHFL010000530.1:128509-143709 GCA_032468155.1 Oxyrhabdium leporinum
GGCCTTACTAAGGCTTTATTAAGCAGTATTAATACTTCACGTGATTTTGATTCTATGCTGTGAAGTATTAATACCGCTTTATAAAGCCTTAGTAAGGCCACACCTAGAATACTGCATCCAGTTTTGGTTACCACATTACAAAAAAGATAATCAGAACATAAGCTATTATTGGGTGGAATTTGTGGTTCATAAAATGTTCCTGACAGGTAGATAGATTCTAGCTCTCAAAAGTTTGTGTTGCAATAAAACCAAGTTTTAAGATGCTAAAATTTATATTTGTTGCAGTAAATAAACACAGCTTTCTTTGTGAATGCAGTACATGTCTATTGGAAAGTTAAATGGGATTTTCTCCAAGGTTAATGTATTTTGCGAATATTATTTGCTTCCAGTTTCCAGTATCATAAAATCATAGAGTTGGAAGGGGCTATTTAGGGCATTAATCCCACTGCTGTCTATTCACTGCACAAATCCAAATTAAAGGTCCTCTGTGTGTTCTGCTCTATTTTGAATAAATCAAGTAAAGGCATCTTTTTAGATAATTGGCTCTGTTATTAAGCAGTTCTTATTAGGGACTTTTTTCTAACTTTCAGTCAACATTCATGTTCTGGTTACTCAAACCTCTTTATGATGGCCAGGGCTGTCAAACTCCCGGCCCACGGGCTGGATGTGTCACGCGCTGACCATGCCCATGCCCAGTTTACTGAAGGGGGGGGAAAGTCCCGATACATCACGTGACGCAGCCATGATGACGTGAGTTTGACAGCCCTGATCTATAGCTTCCTGTCCATCTTTATTGCCTTTCTACAAACTTGTTCAATTTATCTGAAGTAGATATACAGTATTTCAGATGGGGTTTGATCAGTGTAGAATAAAATTAGTAATTTAATTAGTAACTTAACAATAGATCAGTTAGCATGGTCAGTGATGAGGAGTTGTTAGTATCTAGAGTTCTGTACATTCCTCACTCTAATATTTAGAAATGAGGTTACTTTTCTTCTGTTTAGTTTATTGTGAATTTTCTAGAATGTCTGGGTTCCAAAAACAAATTTATAATTTGTTACATATTGATTGGTTCATTAAGTATATTGATTAACCGGATGAAGCAGACAATCTTAGTGAATTGTTCCTTTTAATGTTTTTGCAAAAGCTTTTCCAAAGCACTTAATCCCTCTTTTCAACACATTACACCTTGTTAAATTGTACACCTTGTTAAATTGTGGTCATGGTACAATCATTATTCAGCATTTACTGAATTAAAAACTTATTTGTATTTACGCACTCACAGTGAGTGACAGCAGGTTGGCTGAACTTTAAAACAATGATCTTCGGCATAGTAAGACTAGGTTTGTACTTGGATGAAAGTCTATTCAGGAATCCTAGGACTTGGGATTTTTTAAAAAAATATTGGCATGACAAACCACTTCTCTATTGCTGCCAAGAAATTTACATGGACTCTTCTGTATAGCCACCGGGAGTTGTGTTCAGCTCAAGAGCCTTTGTCATAGAAATGAAATATGTCATAGTTTATAGTGAGTGATGGTTTAAATTTTTAAACATCATTTAAAACATTCACTAACTATAAGTAGATCTACAGTAAGGAGGATGATAATACAGATGTCTTTTAGAGGATAATTGCAATAATTGTAACAAAGTTGAACTATATTGTGTTTAAATTGATATTAATTTTGCATATTGTTTGTAAGCTATGATTTATGTGTTAGGGTATTGAGGTAAAACCATGTTTGATGTTTCTTTTGTAAGAATTGAACAGTTAAACAATCTATAGCTTGGTGCGCTTGTGAACCCAGTTAATATGAAAAGATTTTGGTGTATCTGAAGAAAGATAGGCAATTTGAAGATCAATCTGCAGGTCCAGTAGAGTTTTAAGTTTAAACAATTTAAAAGGTTTATGTTGCTTATTATTGCTGTTGCTGTAAGACCTATAAAAACTAAATTCCCGATAATGCTCATATAATGTATAACTTATTTATGATCAAAAGCAAATCTGAAGCTCCACAAAGCGTTTGAACATAATTTATGAACTTTGCAGAGAAAATAATTTCTTTTCCAAATATCAGTAATTCCACTGATGGGAAGTGATTTACATCACCTTCAATACAGAAAAAAAACCCTGATTGAAACTTCTCTGTAAAAGTATATCTCTGCGGATGCTTGTGGATTAAATCCCTAAACAGTTGTCAATGATCTGTTCATATTATAGAAATTTAGTGAAATTGACGGAGTTATGGGAATATGTGGGTTACTGTTCATATGACATGCTATAAAGTATTGAGTTACCAAAATTGATTGTTCAAATGAGATAGTAACACATTACAACCCTTGTAGTTGCGATTTTCAATATATAATTGCTAATTGTACTATTTGTTGTGCAAGTAATTATATTAAAAAAATGTTTAGCAAATCCATATAAACAGTAATTTTTCAGAGATACTATAAAACTAGTTTTTGTAAATGTAAAGCATGTACTATGGCATATTTTAAAATAGGTCTACTAATTTGGCCTCAGCATGAACGATTATTTCTTGGATGTAAAATATTCTATATTTACTTTGGATGTTTTTAGTGTTTTTTGTTTTAAAAAATGTATTAGTGTTTTAATTGTAATATATTTTTGAATTGTAAGCCATCCAGAGTCATTGACTGAGATGGGAAGCTATAGTAATTGTATAAACGAATGAATAAAGAAATAAATAAAATATACAATCCTCTTTAGTTACTAAAAGAGGAAAACTTCTGAAGCAGGCTTTCATGGAAGAAAGCTCTGCTAAACTCAGGAGACTAACTTGTTTGGAATAAATGTCCATAAAATCAGTGTGGCTGTTGTCTGTTAGCTAATTAGTCAGATTTGTATCCCATTTCCCTACAAGAAGTCAAGGTAGTATATATAACAATTCCACCTCTATTTTTAATCTCTCAGCAACTATCCTCTCAGGTAGGTTGAACTGAAAAATAGTACAAAATGGAAGTTCACTGGTCCAAAATGACCTAGTAAACTTCCATAGTGGAGGGTGTGGATTTGACATGATCTAGTCATGAGCCAACATTTTAACATGATTTTTTTTTCTTAACATGATTTTTTTCTTCTCATAATTTATTGTTGCCTTGAGGCCTTGCTCTCAGCTCACTGTTTTCTTGTTTACAATGTTATTTTAAGAATAGCTTCAGGGTGGAAACTGAGCAGATGTTGACTTCTCTGTCTGATTTTAGGCTTGCAACTGAAATATTTATTACTACTCTTGTTTAAAAAAGTTAAATGAGTTTCATTTGGGCAACTTGCAAATTTGTAGCTCCCCCAATTTTCCTTTTTCCTTTGGATAGATAATGCAAAAGAAAGGAATTGGGGAATTTAGGATGAAGGTTTTTCTTTCTTTCTTTTGCTCAAAAAAGAAGCAGTGAATTTATGAAACAGGAAGTGGTTATTTTGAAACGAGATAGTCTTTTGCCATTGAATCTGCCTTCATATGTAAAAGGTTGAAAGAAGATGGGAAGAATACAGTTGAGTACAAACAAATCACCAACGGGTTAAAGGAATATTTTGATAGCTGTTTAGATAATTTGTAGTAGACATTCCCAAGGCTTTCTATTCCACATGTATGTCAGAAAGAATAAACTGTACTATCTGGGATGTGAATGAAAAAGTGAATCTATACAAGTAGTCCTCAATGTATAACCACATTTGAGCCCCAAATTGTGTTGCTAAGTGAGAAATTTGTTGAATTTTGCCCCATTTTATGACTTTTTTAAGCCACATTTCTTAAGTGAATCTCTGCCGTTGTTAAATGAGTAACACGGTTGCTAAGTGAATCTGGCTTCCCCATTGACTTTGCTTGTCAGAAGTCACAAAATGAGATCATATGACTTTGGGACATCGCAGTCGTCATAAGTGTGAGTCGGTTGCCAAGCATCTCAGTGTAAATCATGTGACCATGGGGATGCTGCAGTGATCATAACTATGAAAAATAAGCCTCTTTTTTCATCACGGCAAAAAAGTCTCTTTTCTTCAGTGCCGCTGTAAATTTGAATGATCACTAAATGAAACGTTGTAAGTCAAGGACTATCTGTTTGTTGCTGATAGTTGCATGTTAGATTCCAGTGAATGTTGACAATAAAAGAGCCAGATGACAGTTCTGGTTTTTTGATGTTGTTGTTTTTTTTTAAATCATTTCTCTGAGTGAATGTGTTTCAAAAGGGGGGAAAGCCAGCCATCATGAATGGGTGGGTGGGAAGTTCAGAAAAGGCGATCTCAATATTCAGAGAATGAATGAAAATGCTATATCTGTACAGGAAAAGGTCTGTTCGAAATATATAGTTTATACATCCAGTATATGAAGACGTTTCATTGATTGTGATGAAATATGGAGAGAAGTAGTGAAGATAAACAACATAGACATTTTGGAAGTCTCAAGAAAGAAGGAAAACAAAAAATAATAAAAGAGAACTACAAGAACAATCACAAAATGAGTTTTTCTACCTAAATCAAATATTTTGCATTTGTTGCTGAAATTCATCAGCAACATCTGGAAGGGTGTAAAATGCAAATTTGCTACCCATGACCTCCTATCTTAGCAGAAGATGGCCAGTAATCTTACCTACTGTACTTTTTGCAGCTGCACAAATCAGTGAAAAGGGTGGCTTATGCCCTTGCAATTACAACTGTTGCAGCATCCTTGTAATCATATGATCAAAAACTGAGCACTTGGCAACTGGCCCGTATTTGTGATGGTTGCAGCGTCCTGGGGCCATTTGAGACCTTTCCAACCAGCTTCTGACAAGCAAAGTCAATGGGGAACCCAAATTTGCTTAACAACCATGTGATTACAACTGAAGTGATTCACTTAACTGTAACAAAAAAAGTCATAAGATCAGACACACCTCACTTAATAAATGCCTTGCTTAGCAATGGAAATTCTGGCCCAATTGTGGCCACTAGTCAAGGACTACCTATAGATTACCAGTTCCTGTGCAAAAGACACAGGAGGCGTTTTGCTCTTTATGGCCTAAATAAATCTGGAAAGAATATTGCTATAAGGCAAAATTCTGAAGAAGAGTTGAGTAATAATCTATTTCCAGGAATCCCATCAACAGCTGAAATATTTTCATACAGGCTCTATGAACTGAATTGCTTCTTGAAAACACCTTATGGATTTGTGATTTTTGAATTTGATGATTAGGAAGGATAGATTATGGAAAGAAGAAAATTATTATGTAAATTTACAAAGTGTAAAATATAAATGCATTTATAACCACTGCTTTGAATATACATTTATATTTTATGCACATGCACATGTTATATAAAATATTTTCCCCCTTTTTTTCTACTTCACTCTATTTCTTCTTTACTTACTACTTTTCTTAATTCTTCTTATTTTCAATTTAAAAATTTGTACTGCTTTCACTCTGTAGAAAACAATGGATGGATGGATGGATGAGAGAGAGAGAGATGTTTCCCCTGTCCAGTCGTGTCCGATTGGGGGTGGGTGGGTGCTTTTCATTTCCGTTTCTTGGCTGAGGGAGCCAGCATTGTCTGAAGACATGCTCCTTGGTCATGTGGCCAGCATGGCTATATGCCAAATATCACTCACACACACACACACACACACTATGTATAAAGCTGCATTTTTAAATAGTCATTCAGCCATAGTTTATGTTCCATTGTTCTCTTTCCAGGAAGAAAGAAAAAAAATAAAAATTACTTAGCTCTTTCTGTCTCCTCACTCATACTGATAGAGAAGAAATGTAACATCAAATGACAGAATGAATCAGGAAATGAATACCAAGTACTTTTATAAATACAGAAGGTCGGGGAGAAAAGGATGCTGTTAATGATTCAGAAGAATTTTCTGCTTTGGCAAACTAAAAAATGTAGAAAAATGTCCATTTTCTGTTCCCGTTTATCTGCACAGATGGATCTTTTGCCCATGGCTTTTGGACTGTTGGATTATCGATGGTGCTGACAGTATGGTTTTAATGTACATTTTTCATTTGGTAAGATGCCCAGAGTTATTTGGGATTGGTTAGTGTATGGATTTCTAATAATATTAATATCTTGCATTACTCCACAAATGATTTTGGAAAACTATAAAATAGGAAGGCTTTTATGTATGACTTTTTATGGTATGAGATCATTACAATTCCTGTATTCAGAAGATAAAATACCCAGCACATTTCTCTAGTAAAAGGACAAGAACATATTACCTTCTCCAAAGGAGACGGATAATCTACTTTCCAAGGAAATTGAGGACTGAGGCCTTTTAGTTCAGGGCCTTGTTGGATTTTTATCTAAAAAGGGTGAATCAATTCCTGCCCTTCACCAGACTACAGAATACTAGGAATGGGTTAAACATTGATAACAACGTCCATGTGAACTATTTTATCTGGGAGGACTATAAAAACATGCATGCATTTCATTTTTTTCTTCAAAAAATATTTTTTATGATTGCTTTTTCAGGAATTTTTTTCCAGAAACTTGCTTTCAGAAACTTCATCCCTTACTCCCTGCCATTACAGTGGAGAAAGATCCATTTTTCTAACCAGCAGAGAGACTAGAATATTGTGGGTTCTTTTAGGGGTGACACAGCACACGTACACAGGGTTTCTTTTTTAACTCCCAAGTTGGCTGTGGTTTATTGCTTCAGAGACTAATAATCATTTTCTCAGAAAACATCTGCTTATTTCTCATTGGTGTTCTTGCCTTGAACTCTTAATTATTGCCATTAATTGTTCTTCTGCTGTACCTATATAATTCCTGAGTGTTTTCTAACCCAGTTTTTTTCAGCTTTGGCAACTTTAAGATGGGTAGCCTCCAATTCCCAGAATTCCACAACTAATAAGTTGCCAAAGTTGAGAAACATGTTATCCTTTTTTTCTATTATTCTGTTTCTTGTATGTCTGTGTTCCTCGTATGTCTGTGTTCCTCTTTATCTATTATCTACCTAACCCATTACTCTGTACTTCTGCTTATTGCTCTTCAGACTACTTATTTACTTAATACTACCGATTTATATAGCAGTCTGATTTTAAGTACTCTAGTGCTGTGTTTTACTCTTTTAACACTGACATATGTTACACAAGACCTCTGTGTGAGGCTTGCTTTGGGTCACCCTGGGGCTGTGTATGTGTGTGTGTGTGTGTGTATGTGAAGAAAGAAGTCCTATTCATTGTGATCCTCTTACTAAAGGGAGTGGACTCACTTTCATGTGTTCTCAGTATCAGTCCTTTTGACAACATTCCCATTTATCTTTACAGGGATTTCTATATTTTCCCCCAGAATGTACTACAGTTGAAAAAAAAATCCATATTGTAAATTATTTTTGCATCCCTATACTAAGTCTCCTGCTACTCTGTATAGCTCATAAAGTTTTCTGCAATAGCCTTTTGATTTATTGCTGAGAAGGGTTGGGGTATTTCTTACAGGCTCCCCCTTTCCCTCATTCCTTTCTGATATCTCCTTTTTGGAGTAGGGAGGGTGCCTTCAAGTCAGTGTGAACGCCAGGCAATTGTATAGACAAGTCCCTGTAGTTTTCTTGGCAAGATTTCAGAAGTGGTTTTCCTTGCCTCGGTCCTAGGACTGAAAGATAGTGACTGGCCCAAGGTCGCCCAGCTGGCTTCATGCCTAAGGTGAGTCTAAAACTCCCAGTTTCCTGGTTTCTAGCCTGGTTCTTTAACCACTTCACCAAACTGGCATGCCATCACTTTAACCCTTTTCCTATCTTCACTCCTTGCTACCCAAGTTTCTTCAACCTTCTTGGCATGAAGTAATCTTAAATCAGGACTACTACCTTTTTCTTGGATTCAAGACGATCTTTTCCTATACCCAAAATCTGACCACTCTGGTAGCATGTGAAAAATACATTTTCATGTGTGTGAAAACAGATGGTGTGGATGCATAAATGCAGATGTTCAAATCAGGAGAGAAAACATTGGCAAAGGGGGCAGTGGCCTAGCAGTTAAGATGCTGGGCTTGTTGACCAGAAGTCAGAAGTTCAAGACCCAAGTATTATGTCACTGGGTGAGCTCCAGTTCTTGCCTCAGCTCCTGCCCAACTAGCAGTTCGAAAACATGCAAATGCAAGTAGATAAATAGGTACCACTTTGATGGAAAGGTAATAGCATTCTGTGTGCCTTGGAGTACAGTCATACTGGCCACATGACCATGGAAGTGTCTTCAGATAATACTAGCTCTGTTGTCCAAGAAACTGAGATGAGCACCTCCCCTTAGAGTTGGACACAACTAGACAGGTGAAACCTTTACCTTTACTTGCATACAGGTGTTGGCATCAGGAGAGAAAACACTGGCAATTGCAATGCCCTTGTCCTTCATAGTTCCAACTCCTCCTTCTAGAAACTGGCTCAGCTCTTTATATTCACGGAAGAGATTTATTACCCATCCCTGTGTTATGCCACCCCATCTTTGCCACCATTTTGCCCTAAATTGTTTTGAGCAAGACATACAGTGGTGCTAAAAACTTTGTGGACCTTTTTGAATTTTCAGTATTTCTCCATAAATGTTAACTTGAAGCTGGATAAAGAGATCCCAATTAAACTAATGAGTGAAAAACATTAGATTTGTTCATTTATTTTCTAAGGAAAATGACACAGAGCTGCAGAGTTGTGTGTGTTAAAAGTTTGTAAACCTTTGCTTTTAGTAACTGGGTGCTCCCCTTTGACAGCAATGGTTACAACTAAATGTTCCCAAAAACGCATGTTTTAGATCATTTTTATGCAGAAATACGGAAAAGTCAAATGGATTCATAATCTTAAGTACGCAGGAAAAGTTTTTAACTTCCAAACTGATGTGATTTATTGCTTCAGGGACACATACATATTTTTTTTTAAATTAAAAAATGTCCTTATTCTTCTTTGTTGAAGTTTGTTGAATACATTTCCTGCCTTTAGCCTCTTGCCTCTATATTTCTTTGTATTTGTATCCAGAGTAATTTTCATCATTTATATATCCCTGTTTTGTCTTATTCCTATTCCTTGCATGTCTGTGTTTGTAATTATCCTTTTCCTATAGTTCTACCTATATAACTGTTCTTATTTTTTAGTATTCTGCGGTGCCTGCTCTAAATTCTCTTTATGTCTATTCCCCCAATCATCAACAGAGTCACATATTAATTTCTTGCAGGTGCTTTTCATTTCTTGGTATTCTGTTTCCAGATGAGCGGGATGGCTGAGCAACTTCCGTTCTTGTGCTGCTGTTATGCTGACTTGACTTCTTCAGGGTTTGTCCTGAATCTTTAGACTTCTGGATAGTCTCTGCTAACTGCCTGGGTCTCTTTTCCAAGGCTTGCCCGGATGCTGATAGAATGTTTTGTACTTCTGCCCTACCAAATCATCCCTGTGGTTTTTGATGCTACATCATGATTGCACTGGCTGCTACCTTTTCCAGGTGCTGCTGCAAGCATCTCTGAGGTTCTCAGTCATTGGTGCTGCTAACCTTCCGAGCTGTTTCTTGGGGTTTTCTGGATCTATTCCTCAACTATTTTAAAACCTAGCCATTGAGACTGATCATTCTGCTGTTGCTGCTCTTGTTGAATGTGTGCCCGCCAAGTCCTTCTAGCTTAATGCAATATCTAGATTCATGCAATATCAGGGGTTCTCAATTCAATTGTATATAATGTGAAGGATGTGTGTTCATGTTTTATTTTTATAGTCATAACGTACACTGAAGATGGCAATGACAATAAAGTAAAGTAAACTAAACTAAACTAAACTGCCTTCAACTCCTTCCTCTCTTTCACTTTCCACACCTTCCTCATGATGATGTTCACCGCACAATTGCTTTTTTTCACCTCCATGTTATGCTTGCTGGCACTCTAGACAAGTGTGGTAGCCTTGAAAAAGAGGAAGAGGTAATGTGGCTGTTTCCTGCTTCCCTCAGGGGCTTTTACACTTTCTGGAGATTTAGATATGCATATAAGAAAGAAGAAGCAAACAATTGCAGAAAATTAGTCTTGTATTGCTCTCCACATCATTTTGCAAACAAGCCATTATGTCTGAGGATCGTTGTGTAATACCATCATTTGCTCTGCTGATTCTTTTCCTGCTGTTTTTGGAGTCAAACAAATGAGTTTATAAGATTTGGTGGTTGCTGGCTTGTCTCTATATCTCTGCCCTTGGATATTATGAAGCCAATTTATTGGCCTTGTGCACAAAGCCTACAAGGTCAATGATACAGTCTAAATTCACAGATCATTCTGACATGCTAAACTGCTGCACTTTGATTTGCCTTGTTTTGTTTTAAACTGCTATGCTGTCTACTGAATTTTGTTTGCTTAATGGAATTATCCTTAACACTTATTTTTGGTAGTGTTAATTGGGACACAAGAATGATTTTCTTCTGAATGCTAAATGAAGGAAATCGGACTGTGAAATAGAAACAGAAATATGTAGCGTGTATGCTACTTTTTGTTTATACAACCAATTAATTTTTTTTGAGGAAAGAATGTATGAAAGAAAGAGACCAATATGATGGACAATCTAAATTGGGAAAAAAATTAAATTGGTTTCATACTCATAATTCATACTCATAAGATCTTACATTTTCTAGATAAGTTGCTAGATCTATTTTTTCACAATTGAAAATTAACTCCAAGCCTATCAGCTGTTCTCAGCATGAAGCAGACAGCCTTTTCACGGTAACAGCTTACTTTGACCACTGAAAGGAACACGGTCCCTGAAAACAGACAATTGTCCCTTTCTCATCTTACAATTGCAAGGCAATTTTCACAGACTCCATTGTTAATAGACAGTTGCAGTTCAGCTGCTGTTGCTTCTGTTGACATACACTAATCTCAGTTTGACATGCCTCACACCTCATGGTTCTGTTGTCTGAAAAACTCAGCATTTTTAAAAAAATAATTTTAATGGAAGAATCTGTCTGGGGACAGCAGAATGAAGTGCACTTGAACGGTTTTGAGATAAATCTTTTAAGCTAAGAATTATAGGAATTGTTGGTGAACGTGTCTGGAAATCATCAGGTTGAAATAGCCATGAAATTTCTAGGACAAGGACAGTTTTAAAGGGGGTGTATTTAGATTTGCATTGAAAGTAGGGAGCCCTGGCACCATATATGAGGATATCATTTTTAAGGCTATTTCTGAATACCTTGGTTGTAGATTGCATTGCCCATGCCGTATAATAAAGGTGGGGAAAAAATAGCATGAGATAGAAAGTATAGTCAAAAACATATTTTTATTCAGTCTTTTACACTATTAAAATCCAAGGTCATTTACTGAATCAGATAAAAAAATTAATAAAAGGAAGCGTTATAGTGTAACAACATATAATTAAATTATAGCATTCACTGACTAGTTGTGCTATGGTGATACTCAGCAATTTAGTTGAATAACCAAATTCATTGCAATAGACATTGATGCATGTTACGATTAGAATCAAAGGCAGCAGGTCCCAACTTCCAGCTGTTAAGGAGAAACATTAGAAAAAGATTGTCATCCCCATGTGCTGCTTGTGAGTTCATGGATCATCTGATCAGATGCTGTTCAAGACAAAGTGGCTGGATGATCCAATCTGAGTCAATCACCGAGACCAAAAGTTTATTCTTTGAAGCTTTTGGGAATGGATCCCTTGTCAGTCAATAGGAGTGCTGATTTACCACAGCTTACAGGAGCTGATGCAGTGGCATAAGGAAACCACAACTAATGATACCATATAAATACAACGCATAGAACAGCCCAGTGCACACATTCTGGAGAGAGAGAGGTTCCCTGAGGAAGGGTTACAGCACAAGCCTGAAAACGTGGAAGACTAAAAACTTGGTCCCAGTTACCGACTCAGATTGGATCCTGCAACATTATCCTGGGACACATATATTCACAGGAGTGATTGGGTTTGTGCTACATATGAGCCAATCTTGACCGAACTATCAGTCCAATTTTCTAGATTTGTTCAAAATACAGCACTGGGCTATAAATTAATCATACATTGTGACTTCATACATTATACCGCACCACACCACACTATACTACACTATACTAAAATGTGATTCACTACAGCAGTTACGATTTAGCTTTGATTAGATGGCCTGATCTAGCTGGGTGTGCAATTTAATTCTCTCTTATAAGAATACACAAGTGCAAACTTCAGGAAATTTCCTTTTTCTCCATAAATTCTATTAGGTTACCTGCTATAATTTGTCACCAAACTACACGATTTTTTTTAATAAATGTAAACAACTTGTCAAGATTAATTCTTTCATAAAATGTGTATTTTATGTTGGCCAGAAAAATCCTCAGCTCTAGAAATGGTTCCCGTAGGGATGATTTGGAATGAAATCGGGACTACTTATTTTTTAAAATTAAACTTCCTGTGAGTATGTTTTGTGGGCCAGAATCCACTTCTTCAAATTTATGAAATTTTGATGTGAGTACATCTGGGGCTGTGTATGTAAGGAAGTGAAATCTGGCCACAAAAGAGGCAGCAGATTTACCCAGCTACTTTCCTCAGTTTTGTTTCCAGAGAAATCACTTTAAAGTCACTTTTGAAGAAAAAAAAACATTTTAAAATAATGTGTCCCAAAACATACCTTCTAAGTTGTGCAGGCTTACTTAAGGTTATCTGAACTTAAGCAGACTTGCTTGAAGATATTTTTTCTCGACAAAGTTCTGAGTTAACAGTTTGAAATTGGATTGTAACCAAAATCATAGATAATCCTGTTGATATCTCTCCTGGGTTTCATTAATTGATCAGGAAGTGAATTATTGAACAGATAGTTGAGTAAGTTATTAAAACTGGAAACAGTAATTCAGTTTATTCTTCTATCATCATGGATGAATATTTCTTGATGCAAACAATCATGCATACAGCTTTTCAAATACCACTTTTTATATGAAAATAAACATAATACAGTTTGTTAAGCTATAGGCCACAATTCTCTTGATCAGCAGACATATTTGCAATGTTAACATTATGCTACAAGGTCAGTCACAAAATGGCTGCTATGATGAGCATGGCCAGGTATAAAATATCTATTCTTTAGCAAAAAAACATTGACATTGTTCTGTGGTTTTTTTTTTTAATTGGTAGATATTCGTCTCAGCAACCATACACCATTTTGTTTATTCTATCTTCCTGTTTGTTTGTTTATTTACTTAATTAAAATTATCTTTAAAATAATGATTACATGAGACAGGAAGTCTGGTGCCAAATCTGAGGGTACTTTGGTAATACCCTTCAGACAAAACTCAGTCTAGTGCTTCCTAATGGGAAGCTTTACAAAATATTCTTCGAACAAAAAACTGTTAGTGGACTGCCCAGCACCTTTTAGGAACACAGGATACAGTACAATCCTAAATTTAAATCATTTTTCTGTCTAGTTCGGTGACTTTTTTTTTGTTTGGAAAATGAAGACGACATCCGTTGAATTCTTCATTGGTGACATTAAGTTAGAAGGAATAGAATTAGCTTCTGCTAATAATTGATAGTATTAATTCCAGATCACCGTATATCAACCATCCTGAATTCAGCCTTCTGAATGCATTTTGAGATGAGTTTCTCCAGTATTCACAGCATGGCCTTTTGAGTGTTACAGTCTCAACACATATAGAGGGAAAGATTATGATAATGGCAAAGGTCATGTTGATTTAAAGTACGTGATTTATAAGTTAATGAAAATACATTTTATGAAGTTGGATCATCATCCAAATAGGTAACAGCAAATTTGTTCTCCAGTTCAGTTACTTTAAATTCTTTGAGGTAGAGATCCCATATACAGGTAAACACTTTCATATACTGCAAGCAAAACATTTGTCTTGCCATTAACCAGTGGCCTTTGAAGCTATTTACAAACTTCACAGCATATATTTCACCATGTCAACTCACAACTCTATTTATTAACAGATGGAAAATTATCAAAGAGAGATCCAACCTAGAACTAAGGAGAAATTTCCTGACGGTGAGAATAATTAATCAGTGAAACAGCTTGCCTCCAAAAATTGCAGGCGCTCCATCATTAGAGGTTTTTAAGAAGAGATTGGACAACCATTTGTCTGGAATAGAATAGGGTGTCCTGCTTGAGCAGGGGTTGAACTAGAATATCTTCCCAGACCCTTCCCTTCCAACTCTGTTATATTCTTACTGTTATACCTTGAAGCTATACAAGTTAAACATTGCTAGAGTATTATTCACATCTACTTGCTAACTATCTGTATTTTGCACCTATGAGGGTCAGTCTTATTAGCATATATTCAGATACTGTCTCTTTCCTATTTATTTTTGCTCTGCCTAAACCCCCCAGATTCTCATACAGTATTAGTATGAAACAAATAGGTTGCCTATAATTTCTTGTTCAATAAAACTTTACCTTTATATTACTTTACTTGCATTGTTCTAAAGGCAGCCAAAACAAGAGTTATATAGTTTCCAGGCAATCCTTAAATGTCTTCAACAATTTTCCAGCAGAGGGCTATTTTACAACACCCAACAAACAGGGGTGGGCTGCTGGGGGTTTGCGGGGGTTCGGGCAGACCCTTAACAAAGATTCTGCGGGGTTTGCTGAACCCCCAAATCCCACTCCTGATTGGCCCTGCCCACCCTGCCCCCCCCAGGAGTCTCCACGGGGCCCGTTGTGGATGCAGGGCACACACAGAGGCTCAGGGAGGGCAAAAAACAGGCCTCCCGGAATTTCGGGAAGGCTGGAAATGGGCCTGTTTCCAGCCTCCAGAGTGCCTCCGAAGCCCGGGGAGGCCGTTTTTGCCCTCCTGGAGGCGCGAGAAAAGCCTCCAGACCCCAGGGAAGGTGAAAATGCCCCCCCCCCGTGCAGGAGGCTGACTAGGCCACGCCCACCATGGCCATGTCCACCCAGCAACCGGGCAGTAAACCGGTTGCTGAAATTTTTTTTTTATTTTTTTTTTAGTAAGTTTTATTTTATTTTCATACAACATCTTCTATTACACGGTGTGTCGTCTGGGTACAAATGCTTGTAAAAATAATCAAAAATACAAATCTATACTTATCACAATATTTACCACATTGTATTTGCAAAGATAATTAAAGATGCAATTCTATTCTTATATTAATATTTACTGATTTACTGTCATTCATTTTATCAATCCTCACACATTCTAGTATTTTCCTAATCACGCTTTCTTCTCTAGAAATCATTTCAATTTTCCAATTCTGTGCAAATACAATTCTAGCTGAAATTAGTACATACAAATT
>JANHFL010000530.1:203176-228570 GCA_032468155.1 Oxyrhabdium leporinum
AGAGGGAGGGAGAGAGAGAGAGAGGGAGGGAGGGAGAGAAGCATTTGTTGGTTGGTTTGGGCGATCTGGGGCATGTTTGGGAAAAAGCAAAAACAGTTAGAATAGCATCATATACCCTCATTAGCTTAACAATGCTACAGGTTTGCTGACAGTCTAAAAAATCCTTCTGCACCTTTGTTACACAGCTTTCCACTCCCTCGCAGGATAGTAAAGAGGCCCCAATGATCAGAAACAGAATAATTTGAAGAGGATTCCAGTAAGAATATTTCCCTGCAGCCTAACATTATTTCACTGCAAAAGCTCCATCTTCCATGCCCCTGAATCACCCCCCAACAGGAAAAATACAGTCCTGACTGCAGCATGTTTGGAGGTCAAATAAAATCAATAGTGCTCTCTTTTAAACGGTTTACGCTAAGCCTCTCCCAACAGCATCAGGAGGAAGAGGGGCCTTCCTTTATCATTTCTGCCTTGATTCTTTTTTAACCACTAAAGATCCAAACAGATCTCAGCAGTACAGCTTGTAAAGTCATCTCACCCCTTTTGTTGCACAATGCGATTGTTTCCTTATTTTGGGAAGGAGGACTGGGAGGAGACAAGAATTTAAATCAATACACCCCCCAATGGATCAGAAATTATATTTAAAGCTGGCATCAATTAGTTGAGCACAGTTCACAGTTTAAAGGACATATCAATTTAGCCCCAAGAGATGAAATTTTCTGCACTTCCTCAGTTACTTCCCTGCTGAGAAACGTATTTGTTCAAAGCCATAAAATACTGTAAGATTATAAGGATAGCTTACAAAGCATTGTAAAAGACTGAAAGATGTGTGTCTCAGCAGCTAAAATCCTATCCATGTCTTTACTCAGAAATTCCTCTTTTACTCGTCTCTTTTACTCAGATATTGAAACATAACAAAGATGTGTTTGCAAAATTGCAAAAAGTAAACATTTCAGGAGAGCCATCCTCCCGCCACATACACACACACCTTTTTACGTGATAAAGCAAGAAAATACGCTTATATTAAAATGGTGCTTTCTGTGATGCACTTTCTTTCAGGAAATTTGTTTTTTTTCTTTCTCTGTAGAATTATTGCATTATTTTTACACAACTAGCTACCCACTGTATCTGTTCCTGAATAATCTCATTGAAATTAATTGAAACTGATGAAATTACTTATCTAAGATTCCTTACATTGGATTTGTAGATTTCAAAAGAAATCTACAAAATGTACACAGTGCAACATTTTCCTCAATTTTGAATTTGCTAATTACTCCATTTTATGGTGTCTGAATCCTGACTGAGGAAGGAGAGGAAGAACAGTTCCGGCTCTAAGCATTCAGGTCCTAGCACTAGAAGTGAGATGGAGCATGCCTCATTGCTCCTATTTGCTGCTGCCATTTTGAACCTGATCACCTAATTTATGATGATGTCATCACTATTGCATAAAAACCCAAAGGGCCAGAAGGTGAGAAGCATTGGGTTGCATGGACAAGCACTTTGAGAAGCACTGTCTGCTCAAGAATAAATTGTTGCTCCTGACGAGTACAATTCAAGCAATCAGGAGTTACTAATGGCTGCCGTCTTTGAGTATATACCAGAGTTTCCTGGATAAAAGAATATGTGAAAGCAGTCAAACATTGGAGAACGTTCATACGAATTTGACTTTGGGTATCTTTGTTTTGACTTCAAGTTATGTCTGCTTTCCCAGAAACCTCAGTACTTCATCTAGTCCAGACAGGACTGTTCTCCCCATTGAACTTTTGTTTCCAGTAAGGAACTTGGTATATCTTGAATCTTGGACTGGAGATGGACTAAGATTGTGGCCATGTCTTTATTAACAAGTGCTGTTAGTCTTCTTGACAAGGATGGGTAAAGACTATTCAAAGAAAATGCAAGTGAGGCCTTGAAGATACTGTCATAAAACAGATTGTACATATATGTACAGTTTCTACAATTTTTGCCTTCCTTCTTTGGCAATGCATGTGACTTTGCTATTTTCAATTGAACCTCAGCCTAAATTTTTTGCAGTTATTTTCTTTTCTGTTATTACAAACCACTTAAAAAGGGAATCCCCCTTTCTGTGTGTAATACTCTAGAGTGTATCAGGTACATTGTGTCAAAGAAGATCTACAAACATATTTTTGAAAATAAAAGGAGTTTCAAAATCTTTTTGTGCAATAACCTGAGGAATAGCTGGTTAAGCAAGCTATCTCTGCAATCCTAAACAGTTACTTGGATTGTGCCCAGTGAGACAATATTTACACTTACAGATGAAAATGTTTCTTTTAAAAAAAATCTTACGAAAACAATTGAGAAACTTGGATCTGTTTAGACTAAATAAAAGTGTACTTCAAAGTAAAATACATGTAGTCCATGTGATTTACTCCCAGGAAAGTGCTATGGGTTTGCAGATGTAAAGAACAAGCCTATCACCAGAAAATTAATCTGTGTGAAACACTCTGGTTAACAGATATCTTAATTTTTTTTGTATATGAAACCTTTTACCCAGCAGGGAAGCATTTTCGCTAAATGCTAAAACCCCTTAGATCCCAGGATTGCACTCTAAGTTATTTCCTTTTTATCTTTTCAAAAATTGAAGGGAAACCATTGCCCACTAATGTCATGGCCAAAGAAGACCCCTTTAGATTAAACATTTAAAAAAACAGACCAAATTTTAAAATATTCTTCCAGTAGCAAGTAGGTTTTTTTTTCTCCCGCAGAGATATGGAGTTCTAAACTGGATTAGTCTAATTGTCTCCTTCAGCAGTTCAACTGCTTTTGTTTGTATCTGTATAATTCTTTCTGTCATAATCCAACAACAATCTGAATTATGATATAATCAGGACTGTGTTGTCCTACAGGTAGTTCTCAACTTATGACAACAATTGGGACCGGAATTTCCATCATCAAGCAATGTGGTACCTAAGTGCGTTAAGCAGCTCCGTTTTATGATTTTTTGCCACAGTTGTTAAGCAAATCCACCTTATCCCCCATCGACTTCACTTTTCGGAAGCTGGCTGGGAAGGTCACAAAGTGGAATCACATGACCCCAGGACTCTGACACTGTTGCAAACACATACCAATTGCCAAACGTCCTAATTTTGATCATGTGACCATGGGGACGTAGCGACAGTCACAAGTGCAAGGATCAGTCAAAAGTCACTTTTCTTTAGCACCGCTGTAAATTCGAACAGTGACTAAACAAACAGTCATGGGTTGAGGGCTACCCTGTCCTATGGCCTCTTCGCATAGAAGACTGATATAGAGATATTATACCGTAGCTTGTCACAGCCATAAATATTTCAGATGAACTTTAGACAAACCACTTGCAATATTGGAATTACAGAAAAGGTAAGAGCCAGTTGGTGTAGTGGTTAAGGCATTAGGCTAGAAAGAAGAGGACTGTGAGTCCTAGACCTGCCTAAGGCACAAATCCAGAGGTGACCTTAGGCTAGTCACACCCTCTGAGCCCTAGCAAGGAGGTGATGGCAAACCCACTTCTGAAAAACTTTGCCAAGAAAACTGCAGGGACTTGTCCAGGCAGTCTTCAAAAATTGGACATGACTGAACAGAATTTTTTTTAAAAAAATAGAAAAGGCACTATGAATAAGACATGAGTAGCCAATGTAGTAGTAGTAATAGCAATCTCTGCAAGGGAGCAGTGCATTTAAAAATAAATAGGCATGCTTCAATGCCACCTATCCAACCTAGACACTGTAATGCATTAACGCAGCAAAGAATACATTCTGGAGTTTTTTCAGGAGGCAACTGGATTTTCTTGTTTTTTCTTTGGAGACGTTTCACTTCTCATCCAGGAAGCTTCTTCAGTTCTGACAGGATAATGGGGAAGGGAAGGATTATTCTATCCCGTCAGGGCTGAAGAAGCTTCTTGGATGAGAAGTGAAACGTCTCCAAAGAAATAAATAAGGAAGTCCAGTTGCAGCTTTGGGATAACCATGATCTGGATGACTGAGAACCTCTACAGACTTCTAATACATTCTGGAATTCTTTGTAGCCCCTTCACAGCTGCTCTGCCCTGGTTCCTGCAACTGGGGGGCGGGGGAGAGAAAAGGGTTTTTTTTTAAAGAATAGAGCAGCCGCAGCAAGGTACTGCACAGCTGCCTCTTCTATAGCAATGCATTGGGGGATTTTTTTTCTCCCCCCCCCAAAAAAAATCTAGCCCATTTTAAACTTTTGTTTTGTTGGGCTTTTCTTTCCGTCACAAATTAGGTCCTGTTCCATCCAGTTTTGGAAAGGCATCTTGCTGACAGACTGATGGATGGAATGACAGAGTCCCAATTCCCTTTCTACAATTTATTTACAACATTTCATTGGGATGGAACAACTATAAATCAGTGGTCAACTTTGGGCATCCAGGGACCAAATTCAATGTCATTTGACTTTCGAAAGGCTGTGCTCTGGAAGTGAGTAGAGAAAGAGAAAAAAATACAAGCATCTTCCAAAAAGAAGTGAGGGAAAAAGTCTTGGAAAGATGAATAGATAATTTCCATTGGTATGGTTGATAAGGTGATTAGAGTTAAAACAAAACCATCAAATATAAAGGAAAATTATAAAACAATATAACATATCCTGTGTTCTATAAGATGACCATTTAAAGGATAAGACCAGGAACATGGCAATCTTGTCAGATTTATAGGATAGGCATAGATAACTGGAGAAAGATAGGCACACAAATATGCTTCTTTATTCATGCTACAAAATCCTGTGGTGGAATATCTTAGGATCTTGTGCTGGGAGGCTACAACCCTTTCAAGATGTGGGCTGAAGTGGCTGAGGAATTCATGGTAACCATGGACTTTGCTGAAGTCATCGAGGGCCTAGCACACATCAAGGGTCACATGTTTGATCTGTACTTTATCTCAGAGAAGGGGCAATGTGATGTAACTTCTGTCTCACGTCATAGCCGGACCTCTATCTGATGGCTTTGGATGTCTCTGATGCCATTTCCCACTGCAGGCAGTAGGAGCTACTTATTTGGTCAACCCCTGGCACTTAAGGGATCCAATTGAGTTTCAGAGACAGCTTGGGGAATTTGCTGAGACTCAACTGAGACCTTAGTCATCCCTTTGAATGAGAGGACAACAAAGGCTTTGGATCAGATTACACCAGTGTAGCCTCATGGATCCCAGGAAACTCTGAGGGGATCAAGTCAGACTAAACACATTTAAGACCTTTTATTATGGATTACAATGTGACTATAAGAATAACAAAAATAGGATTATTTATCCATTCTTATTGTATCTGTAGAACACCAGCCAGCAGCCTATTCAGGGTGACCCAGTTAGAGAAGGAAAGATCAGAGGAACATCTGCAAGACTTTGTGAAGCTTATTCTAGACATCTAATGCATAAAATTGCTCAGATCTACTCTGACTTGGATTCTGCCTATGCATCTCCTGTTGAGGTGACTAACCGACGATCTTTAGTCTGACTTAGTTATCTGGAAGAGTTTGAGTTTAAGTCTTGAGGGAGCAGATATGGACCTCAGCACTGTTTATTGAGCCTTGTCCCTCCCGACCACTCAATGCCTCCTGAAAAATGATGTGGTTGGGTCCAAATGATGGTGAAGTCGTCCTTGAGAGAGGAGATGGTTCCATCAGCCCTGAAAAAAGTGGTGCTCTGCCACTTAGACAAGAAGCAGTCATTGGCACTAGATAATTTCTGATCAATCTCCAATGGGAACTTTTAGGGAACTTTGTAGAGAAAGTGATCACAGGTTGCAGTTTCAAGATATTCCAGAGGAAACGACTGCTGAAAACAATTCAGCCAGGCTTTTAGATTGTCTTTTATACAGATTTCAATAAAGCAATTAGGAAAAAGAGGTGCAGTCTAATTAATTCTGCAATCCAGGATCCCCCATCTATCTCCCCTCCCCCTAATGAGGATAGGCTTGCGTAGTGGCTTACAAAGTCTTACATTTAAGCATCAAAAATAGGTACAATAGTTTGCACAGGAAAGAAACCCAGCTTGATGTACAGCTGACATTGCTGTATGTCAGCTACAGTATGTTCCATAAAGAATGGGAGGTAGATTATGCACAAAAGATAATACAAAGTATTTCCTGTTGTTCTATCCTCATCAACATAAGGAATTTTCTTCAGTCACTCTCTTATTCACTTATTCAGTCACTCTCTTTCAGTCCAACTCACTTCACAGGTTGTTGTGGGGCAACTAGGAGGTGGAAGATATGTTGGATATGTTTGCCACCTTCAGTTACTTGCAAAAACAATAAAGGCAGGAGTCAAATTAAAAAAAAAAATAAGTTTCTACATTATTTCAAATCTTTTAGACCATAAGGATAGTCTAGAAAATGCAATACCAAGAAAAGTTAAAAGGTTCAGGAATAAGAGCACAATAACAAAAATTATACATAATCCAGTCTTACGAATCTTTATTAAGGGAAAAAAATCTCCAGGTTTCTGTGACATTTCCTCCCAAATAAATATGCATAGGATTGTAGCCAAGCATTCCAATCCTCTTACTTTCTACTCTGAAGTAGGGGTAGCCAAACCTGTCAAATTTAGTTTCTCTGAATTGCTCATTTTTCATTCCACCCTCCATTCCTCATGCAATTTCCAAACAGCCAGCTTAAAAAATATGTATACATTCTGTCAACATTTTTCTGATACACAGTTGTTTATTTCTTACAAGTTAGTCCAATGTATACATTTCTGAAGGATAATTTTTTGAACATTTCTCTACCGGTACATATATTTTCTATTCCATTTTAACCAGGAAACACCATTACAGAATTTTAAGGAACAGTGAGAGTTAACTGCAATCTAGTTAACCTACTTATTCAAAAAGAGGCTAGTCCACCCTCCATACTTGTCCCAAACAAAAAGTGCTGCAACTCTGAAATAGTGTTGATGTGATTTACTGTTAAGTGATGGCACATAGAATGTTAGCCTCATACTGCAATTCTTTCTGAATGTACTCAAAAGGAAAGCCTATGGAATTAGGTAAGTTACTTGCCCAATCACCTGAATTGTCCCAAAAGTGCTTCTGCAGGAGGCAACCAGACTTTGCATCCAAGAAGCAAACTGTCTTCAAAAGAAAAAAAACAAGAAAGTCCAGTTGTCTCCCGAAAAAGCACCTTTGGGACAACCATGACTCTCTACAGACTTTTAAACACCTGAATTATTTTTAGGACCACAGGCTACATTTTTAAAAATCGCTGTTTCTGAAGTTCTCATTTCACTAACCTTTTTTGCAACCATTCGGACAACAGTCCTCAACAGTCCTAAGCCTTGGTTAATTGCATTTAGGTCAGTAGATCCTACTTCCAAGCAACCGTGTATAGCTAGACAAAGGTTCTCCACTCCGAAATTAGTAATCCCAAAATGAATGCATACACTCAATCCTGACTTGTTTATCAGCTATGGTTAAACATCTGCTCAAATAAAGAGTGGTCTATTAAAAGCTTTATAAGTTCTATCAAAGTTGCATTAAATCAGATACCACTACAGTTTTGTGGCAGCTATGCTTCTCAAGAGCATTACATTTTTTTTCCTGATTCAGCATTCAAGGCTGAATAAGCAACCACATCATTTCCTGCTGCAACTAAACTACAAATGTTCTTCAGAAGACAAATGACTCTAACCCATGATCGCTTCACAGTGCTCCTCAGCCCTCTCTCAGTGGTTTACAGAGTCAGCCTATTGCCCCCAACAATCTGGGTCCTCATTTTACCGACCTCGGAAGGATGGAAGGCTGAGTGAGCTGG
Organism: Oxyrhabdium leporinum; assembly: GCA_032468155.1. Lineage (NCBI taxonomy): Eukaryota > Metazoa > Chordata > Lepidosauria > Squamata > Cyclocoridae > Oxyrhabdium > Oxyrhabdium leporinum. The sequence goes on from JANHFL010000530.1 coordinate 210,923, forward strand.
TGAGACTCAAACTGCCAAATTGCAGGCAGCCAGCAGTCAGCAGAAGCAGCCTGCAGTACTGCAATCTAACTACTGCGCCACTGCAGCTCTTAGACATGATTAGCAACAAATCAGTTTAATTGGTAGTTCACACTAGAACTGATCTTTCCCACCTTACAAAAAGCCAATTCAAACATTTTTTTTCCCTTTAGGATACAGAAAGACATGTTTACAAAGGATTTGCCTTGGCCCACTCTTAAACTTATTGGACAACGTTACGAGACTTCCATTGAGAGAGAAACATGCACCAAATATATAGTGGTACTAGCTAGGATAACCAGAGAATAAGTTCATAAAAGTCCAGATGGCAGCTCCAATGGTACAATACACACACACACACACACACACACATATATATATGGGTCTTAACATGGTGAGGATCACACCATCATGATTATTATCTTGCCTTTTTTTAACTATATCCTGCAGATACCCCTGCTAGCTACCAAAAGAAGGTTTCCATTCATGCGCATTCTTACCTTGATTTCAAAATTCTCATGAAGGCTAGGTATAAAAACTTTTTCTTCCTCGTCCCAAGTTTGACTGTCATCTGTCAGAATCTTGCCTTTTATTTTCCACTTTTGGCGCCCCAGCCGTATAAACACCTACAGCAATATACAAACAAGAGACAGGACAATTATCATAAATGCATTTGGGTTTTGTTGTTGTTGTTTTGCAGGAATTGATGGGAACCTTATTCTTGTTGGATCAAACAAAATGCATTAAAAAAACCTCAGCCAATTTACAGGCAGAGTGCACTCCATATTGCATGCTAATGATAGTTTCACCCTTGAGTGGAAAGAGCCAATAGAGAAGTTAGTTTACTTTATTGGGCCATATCAAAGTGCAGATTTCCAGACACAAATTATTACTAAAAACTGATAAAAACAATTGGAATTGGATAAAATAAAATTTAAAATGACACTGGAATAAAATATAGTTTAAAATAAAATTGGCATAAAATACAATAATTTAACATATAGATAAATAAAATATGATAAAATTATATTTCGGTGTCACCCCTACAATCTATCTCAATCAGTCCCACATATGCCGATCTCAACCGAACCATTTTGCTTAAGTACTGTGCTATGTTAAATGTTATTTTCAGATTCTGGCAGTACATAAGTTACAGTAAGTTGTTTTGATATGGGGATCCCAATGGGTCATTTGTGTAGTATATAGACCAAGGTACTTGCCTCTCACCCTCTTATATAGGCAACAATCAAATAGGAAGTGAGCCAGGTCGATAGAGAAGGAAAGTGAGGAGGAGAAAATAGGTGCAGTGATTCACTTAACAACTGTGGAAAGGTCATGAAATGGGGTGGAACTCACTTAACAACTGTCTTGCTTTACAACAGAAATTTGGACTCAGTTGTGGTCATACATTGAGGGCTACCTGTATCTGTTCAGCTGCCTAATGAACCAAGTGCTGCTTATTTATATTTGTCAACTAGATTATTTCTAAACATGGGTCTAGAGCTCGTCTTAAAGAGGGCAAGATCCATGATTAAAAATAGGCTAGCTGATTGGTCCTCGATATTTGGGATAGAAACAGGAGGAAGTTGTGGGGGAGGAGATTTGGGGAAAAAATATGTCTACATGGACTATTTACAACTATATATGATTTCAGGCAGGATTTTTTTTTCTTTTTATCTAGAGATGCCAACAGTTGGGAACAAATGACCTCTCACTAATACTAAATAGCCAAGTATCTCTTTTCTATAATTTGTTAAATACTATACCTCATATTGATCACCTGGACAGAGACGAGCATAACCCACCAATCCTGGATAAAGAAAAACAAGAAAAACAAGTAAGAACCTAAATTCATAGATTCTGAGAAAAGAAACCAGTGACATAAATTGTTGGTGATCCCCAAATACATAATCATCCCTTCAACTAAATGCCAGAACAATTATTTGAGGTCCAGCAAATGAGTTGAAATGGTAATACCAAAGCTTCTGTTTCAACACCTCTCCAGCAAATGAATTATCCTGATTGTAGCCCATGCCAATTTCATTCTCACACAAAATACAAACATGCATGATCAAGCCCATCATTACGATAGATCTGTCTTAGTTCATGAAATGAAGGCCAAACAAGCATCATTTCTATAATTAACGTTTTGATATGGAAAGATGCCTTAATGCTTTCAGCGATTCTGCCCAAGACGCCAACAAGAGCACAAGCACTAGGATAGGATCAGACAGGAATGAATTCCAAGGTAATCTATAATTAAAGTAAGGGCAGCTAAAGCTCTGTTGATATTGAGAAAGTCAATCTATAGAAGAAGGATCTCGGTAGAGGTCAGAAGAAGGCAATGGCAAACCAGTTCTACAAAGTTGCCGAGAAAAATGTATCAACATGGCTCAGAAAATTGCAGAAATCTAAATGCCAGTTAACAATATCTCAAGGTCGGAAGGCATTCCTTTAGTTGCTGAAGAACGCTGAACTTTTACAAGGAGATCTGGCCAAAGCAAAGCTAGAAAGAACACTGGTTACAGTTGGTGCCGATAATGAAAATAAATTCCTCTTTTTACCATGAAACTGGAACCTGAGATGTGAGTTTTATTGACCGAGGAAAACTTGAACTGTGAAGCATGCTAAATTGTATGTTTAAGAGATAAGTGAATTATTATTGCCAGTCATAGGCCACTTCTTAAGCATTGCTTGGGCATAAACTAACAAGTGAGACAATATTAGAATTGATGACTATAAGAAAATATTGTTTTCAAGCAATATTGGCTAACCCAACATCACTCGTGTAGGGGGCGCCTGTGGTGGCCCGAGCACTCTGCCAATGAAAACAAGCTCCCTAGCTCTGTTTCCGGGTGTGACGGCCTCTTGCAACCCTCTGCCAGTGAAAAAGGAGCTCGAGAGGGCTGCACACGGCCTTCCCGAGCTCCGTTTTCACTGCCAGAAGCACCATGGGCCGGTACTTCATTGTTTCCAGGGCAGCCCTGCAGGCCAGATCTGAGCACACTGTGGGCCGGATCCGGCCTACGGGCCTTGAGTTTGACCCCACTGTGTTAGGGTAAAGATGTGTATCTTTCTGAATCTATGATTTATTCTTCATAACTAATGTCATATATCATCTCCTTCCAAGCATTTCAACAATTCAGCTCACCTTTCATCTTTAAGTGAAACTCCCCCAAATGTATTTCAAGCGTCCCCTCAATCAAACACATATCCTGAAAGAAAAAGAGCAATGAGACTGAGCGTATTCTGCATTAAAAGGACCTGATCTTTACAATCTCTCAACATGATTATTGGCTATTTGATTTGTCTCCATAATTTTGGGATAGTACAAAAGAGAACAGCTGGCTGATCTGAAACCAAAAACAGAGAAACACCCTTTCATGGAAGTATAGTAACCCATTATCATTAACATCTCATTATCACTTGTGTAAAATTGTTGTTTTTTAAAAAGTGTCCTGGAAAGGTAGGGTTTTTTTTTAGTTTATCTACATCCAGGTTTTTTTAGTTTATCTGGGTAGCCTTGTACTCTCTTTGCTGGCAGATCCTTTAAAAAGCTTCAAAAATGCATTATATGCTCTATCTTTCCCATGCATTGTTAAGAGTATGATGGATTAAGGAGTGATTAAATCTGTTTGTGGGGACAAGGATTCTGCAATCAGAAAAGTACTTTAACACATTTCTCAGCAACTTCATTAAAATACAGTGCCCATGATTTGGGGGTAAAGGTAACTATAATGGTTAGATTGATAGAAATCCAGAGATTACTTCCAAGTAAGACTTTGTTGGATAATTATTCCTGCCTCATTCACAACGAATTTAGTGCAGGCAGTCTTTGACTTATGACCACAATTGAGGCCAAAATTTTTGTTGCTAAGTGAGATAGTTCTTAAGAGTAATCACTGTAGTTGCTAAGTTAGTAACATGGTTGTTAAGCTAACCTGGCTTCCCCATGGACTCTGCTTGTCAGAAGGTGGCAAAAAGTGAACACATGACCCCAGAACACTGCTATCATCATTACTATGAGTCAGTTGCCAAGCGTCTAAATTTTGATCACGTGACCATGGGGATGCTGCAACGGTCTTAAGTGTGAAAAACTGTCATAAGTCATTTTTTTCAGTATCATGGTATTGTAAGTTGAGGACTGCCTGTTTATTTCACCATTAATAACATGCTTCCTCTACATATTTTCTTTTCACTTTTCCTTGCGCCAAGTCCATCTGGAAGCACCCCCAACTCAGTTACTTAACTCAATGCAAACTCTCTGGGATCCAACCAATGTGAATGGCATGAACTTCAAACCAGTCTCGTTAGGAATGTTGAATGTAGATATAATATTTATTTCTCCAAACCAGATTCCATAATGACTTTCGATATCTAACCTGAAGTACAATCAAGAAATATAAAAATAGCAGTACCTCTGTACATTCTTGGAGATTTTTGTAGAGTTCTACCAGGCTCTCTCTTGATGCTTTAGAGGAAGGAGACAAGGAAAAAGCGTGTTTCATATTTGAAGCACCATCTCGCAGTCTACACTGGATGCTGTATGCTTCATATAATTCTTCTACCTTTTTAAGAAAAGAGCAGAAAGATATAATGTGTGTGCGCATGTGTGTGTGTATCTGTACCAAATATATGCCATATCATATATTACTACTACGTGGAAAGTTATCATGATATTTCCAAAAGTTGTTCCACATACATATCCCAAATTGCAGGAATATTTTAAGTTTTTCAACTATCCATAATGATTCAACCAAGCCATAATGCTAGTAAGACTCAGCCTTGGAACCCACATATGGACTTCTATCAGCCAACCAGCCATTTCAAGTGGGTTCCTTCTACTTGATCCCTGAAGGACCATTATCACTATCATGTGAGGAGAATCCTAGAAATTTGTTTGCTTTTCAGCAATAGATATGGCAATTTTATTTACAATTGTTTATACAGCTTAAAGGTTCATCGGAAGGAGTATTACAATTACAGGATTTAAATAATAGAAAAACACTGGACTAGTGACCTGTTGTGCCACTTTTTCACAGATATTTCCCCATCTGCCTAAACAGAGAAACAGAATGACCATGTTCTGACCCAGCCTTTGCAAGTAATGATAAGATGTTTATAAAACAACCCCTTTTTTATAACAGGGCAGTAACAGTCTTTTATTCACATGGATAAACAAAAAATCAAATGTAATTCATCCCACCAAACCTGGGTTTAGCCAAGAAATCCAAATTGCTTACTGTATACTAGAAATGAATGGTTGTCTGTGATAACTGGCCACTCCCAAACCCCTATTTATTTCCCAGCCAGGGAGGGGCTGGCTATCATCTGAGAGCCGGCTTATTGTTTTCCTTTGCTCTCCTCTCTTTTCCTCTCTGCACACATGCGCATCTGGGATGGGCTCCATCTGTTCCTCCCCTCATTCAGCTCAGGCACAGAAGACAGCTGCCTCTCCACCTGTGGGAGGACAGAATCACCCCGGCTCTTCCTCTGCCTCTGATGCTGTTTCCTTATCAGACCCTTCCAAAGGCTCCGAGGCTGGAACAGGCTCTCTGTCCACCTACTCCTTGTTTGACTCTGCAGCTAGCTCTGCTAGCAGCCAACAGGCCACAACAGACCAAGGGCCAAAAATAGTGGGACTGGGAGCATCTTCCAATTTCCTGCTAGATTGACTGTCCCCGACCACCCTCTAACAGCCAATGCTACAACCAGGCTCCAGAGGGATAGGGTGGAACTGGCCTAATTGATCTCCAGCAGCTAAAGGAGGGACCACTCTATCCAGCCTCTACAAGTCTGATCCATTAACTCTCTGGGTGGCAGAGCACCACAATGATGCAGGATTGAAGCAAGCACAAATTTGCTAAATCCACAATGATGCAGGATTGAAGCAAGCACAAATTTGCTAAATTTCAATTCCACAGCAGTCAATGGGTCCTGGGGGTTTGCAAGCATTCTGTAAGTTAGCCCATTTAAGGTAACTTTGTTTAAAAATGGTCGCACTATGGTTATACTGTTTTGCCCACTTAAAGGTTACAGTCATAAGAATTTTAGTAGTATATATAGCTAAATCCAGATTTCTACAAAAATATTTTTAGATAAGTGAATTGTGAAATGTGACACAAACATTCTGAATTAAGCATGATAGGAAGAGTGCCATTCCTTGAATGAGATTATTTCTCATAAACACAGATCCAGCCTTATATTATTGCTGAACCCTTCAAGCATGAAAGTGATGGGCATGTGAACTCACCTTTTACAGTCATAAAATACAATGAGTTGTGGCTTCCTCTTTTTCCTTACTCAAGAAATTTAGCAGGCATGGCAGAAAACTGGTTTTACAGGCTAACCAAGGACTGTGTTCAATAATCAGTCTGAATGCAGACATCAAGAAGAAAAGGCCCCTCCTTATACAAGGAAACTTATTAAAAGTTTTTCGGAAAGCACCTAATACAATTTCCCCACAATCAATCTAGGGTGGGGAAAAATACTCTCTGTCAAGATTTGTTTATACCACTGCAGTAAACTTGCAGTCAGAGAAACTAAACTCTTACCTTGCTTATTTGAAATTCCAGTTTCCTAATATATCTTTCAACAGAGCGGATTTGCTTTGAAAGAACAGAAAAAGATGAGCCAGAGTTATTTATACAATTCCAGATATTACACTGATATTTATTATAGAATGTAGTTTCCTAACGCAGACACTCTTGTTTAGGAAATGTAAGATGTTCCTTATCAGTGAACATTGATTACATTGGTTATCACTATCACTGGCATATACCAACTGAGATTAAAAAAGAAAGGAATTAGGGCTTTCCATCACATTGCATATTCTAGAACTTGTTATTATTTCATTCTAATTCTCTATTATGGTCTAGGTATTCTCTAGATTTTGAAGGATCAGGTTAGGGACAGATCATCATGGAGAAAATCTACCTATGTGATTTCAAGAGGACAACACCAGCTTGATAGTACATAATCAGAATAACAGAGTTGGGAGGAATCTTGTAGGTCATCTAGTCCAACCCTCTATCCAAGCAGGAGACCCTACACCATTTCTGACAGATGGCAGTCGAGTCTCTTCTTGAAAGCTTCCAGTGATGAAGCTCCCACAACTTCTGAAGCCAACCTGTTCCATTGGTTGATTGTTCTCACTGCCAGGAAATTTCTCCTTATTTCCAGGTTGAATCTCTCCTTGTTCACTTTCCATCCATTATTCCTTGTCTGGCCTTCAGGTGCTGTGGAAAATAGCTGGACCCCTTCCTCTCTGTGGAAGCCCCTCAACTATTGGAACACTGCTACCATGTCTCCCCTGGTCCTTTTCTTCACTAGGCTAGTCATGCCCAGTTCCTGTAACCGTTCTTAAGCCTCCAGTCCCCTAATCATCCTGGCTGTTCTTTTCTGCACTCTTTCTAGAGTCTCAACATCTTTTTTATAGTGTGGTGACCAAATCAATCAATCAATTCTATAGATGCTTTTATAGTATTTAAATACCTGGGAAAGAGCACATACATCATGATGCATTTGGAATAAATAAGTGCTCTTATTTATTTTCCAAATATGGACCATTATTTCAATGGAGATAAGCAATTGGGGGGGAGCTATACTTGACCTAGGAGGCAATGACAAAAAAAAAGCGTCCAAAGGACTCAAAAAAATTGTCCCTGGGATACTCAGAGTCATACAAATGCCCTAGAGATAACTAGTAGTCATAAATGCTTCAAAGGTTTGTGAATCAATAGCTAGAAGAGTCGATAACATTGGAACTTTAATGAGGTAAAGTCATCCTTAAAATCGCACTAGAATCTTTGGGTCTACAGAGACATGTGCAATTTTTTTTTGTATTTTAGTTCAGAGATGATTTGTCACTACCTTCGCCTAGAATGTATTATTTTTACTTCCCAGTCCTAGGTGGTTCTGGTAGCCTCTCACCTAAGTAGTAAACAAAATTCAGCCCTGACTGGGAGAAGTGGGATGTCACAACACACAATTGGAAGAAGAGTCTAGAGAGGGAAGTTTGGTATAGTGGCTAAGGTGCTGCCTAGAAACTGGAAGACTGTGAATTCTAGTGCCACCATAAGCATGAAAGCTGGCTAGGTGACTTTCAGTCAGTCACTCTCTCTCAGCCCAACCCACCTCACAGGGTTGTTGTTGTGGGGGAAAAGAGGAAGAGGGAGGCATACTAGGCATGGTCACTGCCTTGAGTTATTTATAAAGTAATAAAGGTAGGATAAAAATCTAATAAATAATAAGTAAACCATTGGATTTCGTATCATATCTAAAACTCAGGTTTTATATTATTATGTTAATAATATTATTATGGGCTTCTGTTGTGTACCCTAGAATCCTAAAACATCAATTTTCCTGATCATGAAGCTAACCAAAAAGAAAAAAACCCCATTACCGCACAGATAAATTTGGATCAATATTCCACTATTTATCAAATGAGGCTTAAAGATGATCAAATAAGATATAAGATATTTGATTTGAAGATGAGCCTCCTTCTTTTGATTTCACTGTATTCAGTCCCTATTGCTTCCTTCCGTCTTTTAACACTAAAATTCCATTTCTAACAGATGTTTTCTCACATTGAATGAATCAAGCGTATTAAATTCATAAATGAAAACCTGAATAATGTATCCCAGATACATAGGGTGTGATTCCTGAAAAGAAAACATAGCATATCTCCAGAGACCAAGCATCTTACAAGAAGAAAAACAGTCAAGAAAAACAGGTAATAAAAAAGAGTTAAGGGAGGAAGAAAAAGCAGTCTTTAAGTATGTTAGAGTTACATTGCAGCCATTGCCAAGACAATTTCTTACCTTGTCTAAATCATAATAGAAACCCTGAAAAAAAAAAGGTAGCAATTTAATGCATGGATCAAATGCAGACCAACTATTCAGGCTTTTTCTATGAAAGAGAGAATCACGCCTTGCTGTTCTTAATCTAAAAATAAACACTAATGACTCAAATATTATTGGTTGGTTATATGCCATTTGTTTACAGTGCTTGCTTTTACATATTCAATACAGGTAGTCCTCGAACTTACAATTGTTCATTTAGCGACCATTCAAAGTTACAACAGCACTGAAAAAAGTAACTTATGACCATGTTTCACACTTATGACTGTTGCAGCATCCCCACGGTCACATGATCAAAATTTGGATGCTTGGCAACTGGTTCATATTTATGACAGTGGCAATGCCCCGGGGTCATGTGATAATCTTTTGTGACCTTCTGACAAGCAAAGTCAATGGGGAAGCCAGATGCACTTAACAACTGTGTTACTAACTTAACAACTTCATTAATTCACTTAAGAACTTAAGCAAGAATGGTTGTAAATTGGGGCAAAATTCACTTAACAATGTTTCACTTACAACAGGAATTTGGGGCTCGATTGTGGTCGTAAGTCGAGGGCTACCTGCATTATCTTCTTCAAATACCAAGTCTAAGGCTAGGGACAGGGTGAGAAGCAAGAATTTTTTAAAAAAGCCAGAAACAGATAACTCAATGTACTGGCAAACTGCAGTTATTTGCACCTCAATTGTTTCACAGTCTTTGTACTTTTATAAGGTGTGATACTGTTTGTTTCATGACAACAATTGCTGGATGAGTCATCTGTGCAAGAAGGAATCCAGGTTCCATAAGGTTCAAACAAGAGAGTGCCAGTTGGTCACAACCGATCTGCCTGAGCTCAGTTCCTTTGCAAGGACACATTTATAAAGAATGCATTGTAACTTAACAAGTTATTTGTATATGTGACTAAGCTGCATAGCGACACATTTTGCCTTGCGCATTAAGGCTAAACAGCTAACTTCATTGATCCGAGTTTGCTCCATAATCATAAGAGTAACAAAATGGATGCATTCAAGAACCGTGGTGGCACAGTGGTTAGAATGCAGTCATTGTTAGTCACGAAGTCGTGTCCGACCCATCGTGACCCCATTGACAACGTTCCTCCAGGCCTTCCTGTCCTCTACTAACCCCTGGTGTCCATTTAAACTCACGCCGAGTGCTCCAGTGACTCCATCCAACCACCTCATTCTCTGCCGTCCCCTTCTTCTTCTTTTGCCCTCAATCATTCCCAGCATTAGGCTCTTCTCCAGTGAGTCCTTCCTTCTCATTAGGTAGCCAAAGTATTTGAGTTTCATCTTTAGGATCTGGCCTGATTTGATCTCCTCTAGGACTGACTGGTTTGATCACCATGCAGTCCAAGGGACTCGCAGGAGTCTTCTCCAGCACCATAGTTCAAAGGCCTCAACTCTTTGACGCTCAGCCTTCCTTATGGTCCAACTTTCACAGCCATACATTGCAACTGGGAAAACTGTAGCCTTGACTATACGCACTTTTGCTGGCAGGGTGATGTCTCTAGAATGCAGTACTGCAGGCTAATTCTGCTGACTGCTGACTGCCGACTGCCGACTGCCAGCAGTTCAGCAGTTCAATTCCCATTGACTCAGCTTTTCATCCTTCCCAGGTCAGTAAAATGAGAGCCCGGATTGTGTGTGTGTGTGTGTGTGTGTGTGTGTAGAAATATGCTGACTCTGTAAACTACTTAGAGAGGGCTGTAAATTACTGTAAAGCGATATATAAGTCTAAGTGCTATTGCTATTCACAGCAGGGCAGTTAGGAACTTTCTGTTTTGGTAGCAGAAGTTCCACTTTTGACTGTTTAAATTTTATGACATATTACCCAGCAACTCTCAGAAGCCAACCTAATGAGGATCTCATCTGAAAAAATCCTAGTTAAAAGAATTAAACTCCATTGCTCTTTGCTATTCAGGAGCTAAACTGCAGCAGGGATGAACAGGGGAAAAAAAACATTTAAAATCTGCCATGGGTTTTGGGGTGATTTGCAATGCATTGGGAAGGATTTTCTTCTCAGTAACTTAACAGTAACAATAAAACAACTCTCTTCCAACTTTAAATTGTTCTGCTGAAATGAAGAAAGCTTTGGATAAGCCGAAGCAGACTTTCTGTGTAAAAGGACTAAGAGTCGCATTTATTTCCTCTATTCGTAAGCATGAACTCAGGAGCCTTCTGTGCCAAATATGTGCATTTATTTCACACCAGATTACAATTCCTGTGTCTCAGAGTTTGAGAAAAGAAAACTGCACACGGGATAAACTAAACATCTAACTATCTCTTTGTTATGAGAATATTTTTGGGAAAGCATTTTCTTTCCAGAGGTGGATATGGGAAGGAATAACCCCATCAAACATTGATTGCAATGGACAAAAGAGAAATTATAGTAACACAAAATACAATGAGAAGAAAGCCAATGGACATTCTACCCAGGACCTCCTCTACTCTCCAAAATGGACCACTGGGAAATCACTATTCCAATTGGGCAAACTGAAGGCCCAAAGGCCAAAAGGGCATAAAGGGCATTTAATTAATTAAAAGGGAATACTGATGCCCTATTGATTTCACCGTAACTAACTTTTCTGCCCAACTCCATAAAGTTTTTAAATGATCATTTCTTCACTACACCATAATACCTAGTGATTTAGCATAATGTGAAAATCCTGGTGACTGTATTAGACAATAAGCCATGATTAAGGCAACCAAGGCTCCTCAACCTATGTGTGACCCTATTCAGTTTCATCTTAATATTAAATTTAAAAAAAAAGAAGAAGAAGAAACTTCTTACCAATCTGGAATTTCTTCTTCTGTCTCGGTGGCACTCTGATAAATAATCCAGCTCCGTTTGATGCATTTCCAGATATTCACTAAAAGGAAACATTAGATACAGACCAGATCCATTTTCAGAAGTCGGGGGGGGGGGGAAGAGACATTTTCTAGTCTCTCACCACACTTACATTAAACACAATGGGGTCTTAGTTGAGAGTAGTTTAGTTTTCAGATGTGTGCAAGAGATAACAATCTGTTTATTTACTGCTTTGCAGTAGAGCCTTATCCTGTTTATTTCGGTCCCTTAACCCTGTGTTGGTCCAGACGCATTCTAACTATCACCAGAAGTACATATATAGATACATATGTACATCACTACAATAGTTGCAGACACAAACTCCAGCAGCCCACAAGGACAAAACCCCATTGGCTTACATTCCTATAAGCTTGTGGGTTAATTTAGACCAGACACAAATAACTTAATTTTCTCCTCATGTATTTAAAAAGGATACAGTCAGCATTATACAAGATGCAAAATCTGAGCAGCTCATTGTGTTTATATTAAGCAGTGTATGCTTCTTCCAACTTATTTGAGGGATGTTTTCCTCTAAAACCACTGCAGTCCCACCCATCCACCTGAGGCCCATTGTTCCTCTAAAATTCAGCCATTTGATCTTTTGCCAAGACTGTACAGTAATCTCTCAGTCTAATTTAAATATTTCTGCACATAGATGTCTGAAATCCAGTCTTAAATTTTATTGAGTTGAAAATTTTCCTTGCCATAATTGTGCCAACTAATATAAATGAAGTAGCTACCTGCATCCAAAGAATGACTTTTCCCAAATGTGTTAACATTCCATTAGTGATTTATTTAGGTCTGAAAGATAGCTTGACATCTATTTGATATACAGTAGGAAAAGAAGACATGTGCTTGTTTTCTATGCAGAATTAAGTGCAGCATTCCAAGTGTGGTTACACCCTGGTTTGATATAAAGATACTGACAGATGTTTGTTAAAAATCCTTTCTTAAAAAAAAAAGCTATTCCATGCCTTTAAAAAAAAAAAAAGAGTATTGACACTTTTGAACTTTAGTTTAGAGATGACTCCTGAGAGTACGGAAAACAGCCAAGAAATTAAAACCAGTGGATCATTGAACAAATCAACTGGAATTCTCTCTTGAGGCACAATTGACCAGGCTCAAATTATCCTATATCAGACACATTATATGAAGACTCAGCTCTTTGGAAAAGCCTCTTATCTGGGGAAAGGTGGAAGGCAAATAAACAAAAGGCTGAAAAATTCCCCCAAATACATATGATTGGTTTTGGAAATGGTTCTTACTTAAGCCCTTTCTTCAAAGCTTCAAAAATCTTCTTTACTTGTTGCGGTTTGGGATCGCAGAGGACAGCCCCTTTCTGGAGGGAGGAATACATCTTGGCAGATTTTACTGACATTTTGGATCTTGTGGATCCTTTGCTGAGAGATTTTCTGTAAAAAGCAGTGAAAGGGTCACATTAGAGATAACTCACCAATTTGTTTGTTTCCTTTATTAGTGGTTGTAAAATGAGTCAAATCCCAATCAATAAATGTTCATGAGGAACACAGTGGCCATAACCGTTAGCATAGCCCTACCTGTCTAAAGTCTGGACAAGTGATCCATGTAAAATAGGAGAGGAGCTTTGATAACATGGTCACAGACATCATTTTGACCTTGTTGACTTCTCCACAGACCTAGAACTCAAGTCTTCCCACATTCAGTAGAGCTTACTCATGTATGTATTGGTGTGTATGGTATTCCAGACAGAGACCTAACTGTTATCATCCAAACAGAACTAAAGAGGCTTCTTAGATAACAAGTGAAACATTTTCAATGAAAAAGAAACAAGCACCTTTGGGAAGGATGTTCTTAGCTGAGGAAGCCAGCATTGTCTGAAGACATTTCTATGGTCATGTGGCCAGCATAATTATAACTGGAAGTGCATGGAATGCTTTTACCTTCCCGCTGAAGTGGTACCTATTTATCTACTCACATTTGCACGCTTTCCAGGTGGGCAGGAGCTGAGGCAAATACCAGGAGCTCACTCCATTGTGCAGAGCTCAGGTCTCAAACCTGGGCTGTCAGTTTGCCAGTTGACGAACTCAGCATCTTTAACTTCTGAGTCATTGCAACCACCTGTGTCTCAATAGACAAGCTAAAATCACAGCAGGTGCACAGCTAGCTGACCTTGACTAATCTCTGAACAGTTAAGCAAGTTCACACCTGATGAATCCTTGGACCAAAGATTGCCAAGAAATAACACAGCTGTGGACTAAAATTGGAAATGGAAGAAGAGAACATGCTGGAGGAAAGCAGTGGCAAGACACATGTTATCCACCAGAGAACAATAAAAAAACACGTTGCCCAAACTTTCAGTGATAAATTGGTATCCTTGGAAATAAAAAGCCAATTTATTGCAAAGCCACCAGGGTTTCTTTTTCAGGTTATAATGAACAGATGTATGTTTAAACTTTAAAATAACATTTTACTTGGCAAATGAAAATATTTCTTTGTAATGGCACCATTTTTAAAAGTCTTAAACACAGTATTTCACTTCTATCATCACATTGAATCAGACAGCTCCAATAAACAGGTAAGAACAGGGAAAGATAAAAGCAGTTATAGGTGGATTGTGAATATTCTCCTACACAATCTGTTTTCTGCTGCTACAGGCAATGTGATATGTATAACATTAATCTGTGCCTATTGCTTATTTCCAAGAATATTACTGGTAATCTTCAAATTAATTACACAAGGAGCCATTAAATGTTATTGGATTATCCTGAATGTTTCATATACAAGTAGTCCTCGATGTATGACCACACTTGAACCCAAAATTTCTGTTGCTAAGCAAGACAGTTGTTAAGTGAGTTTTGCCCCGTTTTATGGCCTTTTTGCCATAGTTAAATGAATCATGCAGCTGTTAAATGAATTAGACTTCCTTCATTGACTTTGCTTGTAGGAAGCTAGGTGGGAAGGTAACAAATGTTGATCATATGACCCCAGGCAGTGCAACTGTCATAAATACATGCCAGTTATCAAGCGTCAAAATTTGGATCAGATGACCCATGGGGTGGGGCGGCATACTGCAACTGTCATAAGTGCAAAAACAGTCATAAGTAATTTTTTCAATACCGTTGTAACTTCAAATGATCACTAAATGAATGGTTATAAGTCAAGGACTCCCCGTATATAATTTACCCTTTTAGAAAATACTTTATTAATAATAATTTCAATTTTATTTATGGAACATCATTGTTAGTATATTTATTTTGATCCATTTATTTTACTATTTCTTATTCTCTTAGATGGAAATATTCAAAGTTGTTTCTTGAAGGGAATATTCAATATTTTTTCTTGAAATAAAAAAGTATTTGATTTTCTTATACTTGCTTCATACCAGAGCCCTGCCTTAATCTGGGGTCTAATCTTTTGGTCCACTGGTCACATCTGGAATTTTGAGATCATATTATGGGCACCCTTGCAAAACAGGTGCGGCCAATCAGGTGTTGGTACAAGGCCAACATTGGCAAGTAGGTAAAGAAATATTAAACATACTTTCTTGAGAATAAACCCTACTGTGTAACTAGTTGAGAGCTGTGGTGTAGTATAGTGTTTCTCAACCTTGGCAGTTTGAAGATGTGTGGACTTCAACTCCCAGAATTATATGCTGGCTGGGGAATTCTGGGAGTTGAAGTCCACACATATTTAAACTGTCAGGTTGAAAAACACTGGTGTAGTTTATAAAGAGTTAGACTGATACTGGGGAAATCTAGGTTACTTCAGCCACAGGTAGCTTATTGAGTAATGTTGGCCCAACCTACCTCACAAGCTTTTTGTTGTGGAATAATATGGAAGAAGGAGTTCTATGCAAGCTGCTCTAAGCTCTTGGTTTAAAGATGGGTGATAACTCTAACAAATAAATAAATCACAATACTTCCAGTGAAGCAGTCATATCTAACTGGAAATCCATTAAATCAAGGTAGCAAATCACTTTTTTTTGTTAAAAAATAAACTTCTTGTTTAAAAGAACAGCTCTTTCACTCTTTTTTCACTCTTTTTTTCAGTTATTTTTTTAAAGGAAGACAATATCAGCTCAAATTTATTTAAATACTTAGCCATCTTTTTTATTTATAACTCTTACAGAGTATTTGGCTCTTTACGTTTTTGCCCTCTCTGATAAATCAATTACTTTTTTACCCTTTAAAACAGAGAACAGAACAAGCTGTACTGATTCAAAAACCATGTGAAAATCCAACTCGAGGAAACAAACTAACTAAATCTCAATTATCTTCCTCTAAACTTTAGAGTCTAAAGCCTAGTTCTTACTAAATAAAACAGAGAGAAAAAACACACCACTGAATATTCTTCATCTACCTGGATAAAATAATAGTTATTGACAGTCTAAGATTTTCTTAGAAAAGTTGCTCCTTAGTTACTTGTGACTATGGCTAACTTTCTTTTTAACCCTATATTTGTTTGTTCAAAGGTTTATCATTCCTCTCCTTTGAGGTCAATAGGTTCTCTTACTACAACCACATTCTTCTTATTGGTTAATCAAAGCATAACTGCTGGAATAGGCACAGCTGAAAAACACTATGCGCTACAGAAAACAAGAGTTTGGTGGCCCAACCTTAGCCATGCTTATTCAAAATAAGTTTCACTTTCAGAAAAGCAGGTTTCCTTTTGCATTTTCTTTTGGACAGGACGAAGAACTGAAATATACACAATGGCTAAGTTCACACACTGATTTAATCAAGGTTGATTGGACAAACAACTTAGTGGGATGTGTGAATCCAGATTTTATGGCTTGTCTACAAGTATGGGTGGGTGTGCCTTCAACTCAGTTGACTCCTTGCAATTGCCTGGATAAGTTCCTCAGTTTTCTTAGCAAGATTTCAGAAGTAGCTTGCTATTACCTGCTTCCTAAGGCTGAAAGAGAGCGTGACAGGCCCAAGGTCACCCAGGTGGCGTTGTGCTTAAGGCAGGACTTGAATTGATGATCTCCCACTTTCTAGATTTAACCACTACACTAAATTGGTCTCCAATCAATGGTGACTTTAAAAATTGTGGCTTAATTTAAGGCTATAAAATTGCTTTCATCTCACCTAGATGTGAGCAAAGAGCTACCTTTTGGTAAACCTCTAAGTATTATCCATATTATCTCATCTAAGAGGTGCAAGCTCAAAAACCTATGGTGAAATGACAAATAACGATAGCATCTGTTTTCTGGAAGTATTAACCCATAATTGTAATGCAAATCAAACTGTTTTCCTAGTTAACTGGTAAAGCACTTGGGTATTTGTTTTCTGTCCACCCCTCTAAAAAAAATGCATAAAGACTTGATTGTTGTTTTTGTTAATGCTTTACAGCTGAAAGTAACTAAATAAGCTTCAGGGGAAAGTAAACTTTTTTTTCCCCCTACAAGCATTCTTACCCGGTTGGAGGTGATTTACTCCAAGTAACATCTGTTTGACTCCTTTCCCATCGTCATTTCTTCTCAGAACTCCCACTATGTGTGTTAGCCTCTAGCCTGTTTATTCAATTGCCTGCTTGGGGTCCATCCCCCCCTTAAAGAGTAAAATCAACCAGACTTCAGTTAAATGTCTTGCAGGCAACTGGTGTCTTTGATGTTGTCTAGGTTTTATAATGAAAGTGGAAATCCGTGTGTAATTATGGATGTGTTTGAAATAGGTCCCACATTGGTGTGCAGTGGAAATTGTGCTTTGGCTATTCTGAAGGTTCATAGTTGCTTTTATACCTTGGTTGCTGTTTGTCTTACATGGTTTGTATGTTTTCTTAATATTTATATGTTTTCATATTGTATTGCATTTGTTTTGTTTTTAACTGTTGTACGCCACCCAGAGTCAGAGATGGGTAGTTATATAGGAAGGAAGGAAGGAAGGAAGGAAGGAAGGAAGGAAGGAAGGAAGTAAGGAAGGAAGGAAGGAAGGAAGGAA
>JANHFL010000530.1:238059-255305 GCA_032468155.1 Oxyrhabdium leporinum
AAAGGAAAGGAAAGGAAAGGAAAGGAAAGGAAAGGAAAGGAAAGGAAAGGAAAGGAAAGGAAAGGAAAGGAAAGATATCTCTTATTTTCAGTTTCACACTTTGCCTTGAAAATAACCTTGGGCGTTATCCTTAGAAAGAAAGAATTTGTAGATTATTCAAAAAGCATGGATCAGAGACTAATTTCAGTAGCAAATGAAAATTAATACTGCAGCACAAGTAACTTCATGAAATTTCATGCAACACTTTGGAGATGGGAAGTATGGAAAATTAAGAATCTGTTGCATCAGACAAAGGCAGATCCAGTCCATCATTCCATTTCTTCTTTCCTATGAACCAGATTTGAAGAACATTGTAAATAAAACTTTCTCTTGGGTGTTTTAGGAACTGAAAATCCTAAACCTGTGGTACAGATAGTGTGCCTACTTGTTATTGATTTCGTCATCCCGTCCCTCCCATCACTTTGTCTAACCCCCTTTTATTTAACAAATTCTATACTTTAACAGCATTGTGGAAAGAAGGAGGGCTTTAAACACTGTGCTTATTGGTAGTTCTCAAATTATAACCACAAATGGGACCAGAATTTCTGTTGCTAAGCAAGACAGTTGTTAAGTGAATCATTCCTGATTTTATTATCTTTCTTCCCAGGTTGTTAAGCGACTCATTTCCTTGTTGGAAGCCTGCTAAGAAGGTTGCAGATGGTGATCACAGGACCCCACGATGTTGCAACCATCATAAATACATACCAGTGGGCAAAGCACTCAAATTTTGATAATGTGTCCATGGGGATGCTGTGACTGTTGTAAGCACAAGAATCATAAGTCACTGTTTTCAGTACCATTATAACTTTGAACAGTCATTATGTGAATTGATGTAAGTCAAGGACTACTTATATCTGGTGGCCTGCAGAACCTTTCAATCATGGTATAATGGTCCGTGTACTGTGTATACGGTAGGGAAAAAATCAGAATCACTAATAGGTTAGTATACAATAAAAAACTGGGAGCCTATTTTTTTTACTGTCTAACAGGAGTGCTTTCTAGCAGTAACCCCATAAGAAGAAAGTGGTAACTTGAAGCTGTAGTCATTTTATTTTCTCTCCTCCTGCCCCCAGTGTATTTGCAGAGGAAAGGTAAGAAACGTCTACTTATGTATGATAAGTATGATAATCACACATGAACCGGTTCACTATGGCCAATGCTCCCATTTCAAAATATAAAATTCCCATACCTTGTGGGATTCTTCCTTTGCCACTTCTTCCGTACCCTGTTCCATTAGTCCTGGCACACACAAAAATTAAGCTAATGCAGAGGAGCTGTGCATATAATCCTTAACATCCTAACTGGGGGCTACTTTTGGCAATATGTACACACTCTGCTGAATGGAGCATTTACCATGAGGTTTTGATTCAGGATTACGCGCAGTGGTAATGGGGTGGGATCTGATCGCCCTTCTTCAGACTGATGCAGAAACATATGACACCTGCTCCCAATTAAATCAGAATCTGGCTTCAATTCAAAAGCATTTGTCTCTCAAAGACCTCCAAGCATGTATGGCTGGCTGAAATGTACTTGCCGAGTTAGGCTGGATAGGCTGAATCTGAGCATCAAAAACATTTATCACCTCTGGCTTAATTAAGGCCCCAATTGGGGATCAAACAATAACCATAGAGAGGTATTAGGGGCAAGTATGACCCCACTTTTACATCTTTTCAAGGCATGATGTGGAAACTGTGCCTGATGTTGCTACCTACCAATTCGTTTCCCTACGTTACCCCAGCACAAATTTCTCAACCTTGGCAACTAGGATGGACTTCAACTCCCAAAATTCCCCAGCCAGCCATGAGGTATGCCATGTGGGCTAAGGAATTCTGGGAGTTGAAGTCCCACATCTTCAGGTGACCAAGGTTGGAAAACTCTTATCCCAATGAAAATTTTACAAGGTAGTTACTTACCAAGCACATTTAAATCATATTAATGTAACCAAAATAACAATCCCCAAACTTTTGGGCACTCCTAATGTTTGGAAATTGAAAGTTGAAAGTTGAAAAATTTGACACATCCTAGGCAGTGAGCAAATAGCAGTTAAAGAGAGAAACACTCAACTTTGCAATGTTTTCCAGGAAATGAATACAATGGAGACAAATGATTTAATGATTCATGTACATGATGTTTAAATTCCCTCCATCTTAAAAAGATTCTGCGCAATAACGACAGCTAAGAGCCAATGGAACAATAAACACATAAAAGTATGAAAAGTACATTATTATTAAACAATTGCACATGCATGCATCTGGCACTGATGGTTCCCATCATAAGGACCTAAGGCGTTCCAGATCAACCACGTTTTATCATCTTCTGGAAGGCCTTAAGAGTGGGGCCCATTCTTCCTTTGTGGGCAAGCTATTTCACAAGTGGGAAGCCCATTCACAGAATGCCTCGTTTCAGGACCTCTTTCCCTACTGTTCAAGAATTCTCGCTTCACTTGGATTGGATGGGCAGATCAAGTCTGGAATAGGACATCTTGTAGACAATCAGACCGTGAGTCACAGAACGCTTTACAGCTAGCAAACACTACCTTGCATTGCACTTGAAAAGAAATCAGTGGGGAACTATAGGTAGTCTTTGGGTTATGATTGGGACCAGAATTTTCATTGTTAAAAAAATGTAATCATAAAGTGCATCATAAATCACATGATTGTGTCACTTACCAATAGCAGTAGCAATTCTGTCAGTACAGGTTGCCATCGTAACCCAAGGACCATGTAGATCAGGGGTGTCAAACGTATCATGACTTTTTTTTCCCTTCATTAAACCAAGCATGGCATGGCCAGCGTGTGACACATCCGACCCACGGGCCACAAGTTTGACACCCTTGATGTAGGTCATTAAGTGAGGTTCTCATATGATCAAAAATTCTGACTTCCTGCCATCTTCACCATTGATTTTGCTTATGGAAAGCCCGTAGGAAATGTCTGAAATTGCAATCATGCGACCATTGCTCACTGTGACATCATAATTGTCATCCAGGTGTCCTGATTATGATAAACGTGACAGTGGTGATGCTGGGGTGTCCAGAATTACAAGGACCCATCAGATGTATCATTCGATCAGTACCAATGCAATTTTGGACAGTCACTGAACAAATTATTGTAACCTGAGGACTACCTGTATTATGGTACCCATTTTTTTTTTGGTCTTACATGGTAATAAGGAGACTGTCAGATTAGCGGTAGACAGACACTACATTTTGACGTTGATGTTTCTGGGTAGTCTTGAAGGACAGCCCTATGTAAAACAAATTACAGTGATCCACAATGGCAAATAAAATGATTTTATATAAGGACACTGGAGAAAAATGAAGCAGTTAACAAAAAAAATATCATCCTTTATAAAATGTGGACAGTAAAAGCATAAGGGAGATCAAAAATAGTGTTTTGCAAATGCAGAATGCAAAGTATATCAGTGGAACAAATTTCCTGGAACTTTTTAAAATCCCTTCAGAGAATGAGTAAACAAAGTTTTCATACCATCTGTCTACACATGGCCATGGACAATGTCCTTTTTAGCTGTTTTGGAATGTGGCTCTTCAATGAATTGGAGGAGATAATTTTGTAGAAGTTCATATCTGAACCAAGCACAGGACAAGATCAGAAGACAAGCCATGCTGATTGAAATGGACTTAAAATCACAGGCTGAAAGATGCAGAGTTTTTTCCTCTCTCTAGGGATAGCAAAGGTACACAATAAAACACATGCATGTCTTGTTTTATAGCCTGTCCTACAAAGAAAATCTGGGCACAGGGACAGAATCTCTGGCAGTGCACTTCAGAACACCTTCTGGGATCAATTTAATGTGCTACACAAACTTGGAAACAGAAAAGCCAATGTGGCGGAGTAGCTAGAATAAGAGTCTTGGAACAGGACTGAAAAGGCACAGGTTCAAAAGCACTCTGAACCTGAAGCACACTGGCTACAGCCAGATATTGTATTATCTGCATAGCCAGGAATTGTATTATCTAACCTTCCGTGCAGGTTTGATGTCCGATTATAGTAAGGGTGGGAGAGAATCCCATGACTCGCTTCCAGCTACCAATAAGAGAGAATATTTGCAACTCGGGGTTGAAATGAGGGGTCTTTGGTGCTCTCTGAGCTTGGTTTTTTCTTGCAGGCGTTTCATTACCCAAGCAAGGTAACGTCATCAGTGCTCTGAAGTAGCACTGGTACTGTTCCCTAGCTGCAGCACTGATAACGCAACCTGGTTTGGGTACTGAACTGACTGCAAGAAAACAACCAAGCTCAGAGAGCACCAAGGCCCTTCCCTTTGAGCTTCTTAGAACATGTATATAAATAAGATAAACAACTTTTTTTTTTTAAAAAAAAGAGACTGCCTGAGAATACAAGGGTACTATTATTCACTTTGCCCATTGTTTTGGAACCGTTCTTGGTGACAGCTGGCATTGAAATATTTTTAAATAATAATTAATATTAGTTTGGTGCAAGTATCACCATAATTGCTGTGCAAGTGTCTCATGTTTAATACCATGGTGGCGCAGTGGTAAGAATGCAGTACTGCAGGCTAACTCTGCCGACTGCCAGCAGTTCCATCCTGACCAGCTCAAGATTGATTCAGTCTTCCATTCTTCCAAGGTCAGTAAAATAATGTTGGGACAATATGCTGACTCTGTAAATGGCTTAGGGAGGGCTGTGAAGTATTGTAAAGCCGTATATAAGTCTAAGTGCTATTGCTATTGCTAATACTGATGAAGATTGGCTTCACTGGTTTCCAACATCCATTCATTCCATCCACCAGTAAAAATGCCATCCTGCAAACTCAGGATCAGTGGTCTTCAACTTTCAGGGACCCAGGAAATATCTGGAATTTTGAGAGCATCATACAGATACTCTCAGAAAATATCTATAGGGAAGGGCTGCCTAATTATAAATATTCATATCTTAAAAGTCAAAGTGATGGCCACCAATCACCCACCATTTCATTTTCTAAGAATGTTTTTGTCTGGTATTTTACTTTGTAGCACACCAACTACTCAAGCACATTTTAAATAAAATAATCTTTAAAAAATAAATTTAGAGCAGCAATCTTGAAATGAACTAAAGTACATGTCAGCATACCTAACGTGACTCTTGGTAACTAGTTGAGCACTGGCATTGTATTACACGCCCCACCTTCATTATACATTAGAGCAGTGTTTTTCAACTTTGGCAACTTTAAGATGCTTGGATTTCAACTCTCAGAATCCCCCAATCAGCTTGTTGGCTGGAGAATTTTTGGAGTTGAAGTCCACGCGACTTAAAATTGCCAAGGCTGAGAAACATTGCTCTACAGCAGGGGCGTCAAACTGGCAGCCCGCAGACCGGATGCATCACGCACAGGCCACACCCACCCCAGCTCCGCTAGAGGGAACAATGTTGCGAAGCGTCATGTGACAGCAACATGACACCATGAGTTTGACACCCGTGCTTTACAGCATGCAGATAATCTAGATCAGAAGACAGCAAAGGTCACATTAGTACACCCTTGACCTGCCCTACTTATTTCACTTATCCTTGTAGGAAAGATCAGCTTGAACCTCCATGATCTTTACTACATCTACCCACTAGGATTGTTTTCAATGCTTTGATTTGCCACAAACAATACATACTTTTGCATATCTCGAAGAGCTTCACCTGCTGATTGTACGATCTTATTTAAATAAGAGGTATAGGCTGAGGTGGTTTCTGACTGGTTTACATTTCTTCTTCTTTTAAGAAAAACAGGAGTTCCATATTCTGGAAGCTGCCTGTACTTTTCCTCTCCGCGCTTATTCCAAACAGCTAGTAAAGATACCACAAGGCATTTCTTTACTGTAGACTGGAGAGCACATGAATGAATGGGCCTTGCCATGAATTTTCTCTTTGCTTCCAGCAGTGGAAACAAGCATTCCAGTGTCCCACATTTAGTGAAGGCAAGCTGGATGATATATTCTGCTGAGCTCCCAACAAATGCTTCTTTCAGAAATGAAGTGGCCCACAGCTATCCTCAAGTCACATGACCCAGCCTGTGGATTTCAATGCACTCCACAGCAACCATCATACTCTAAATGTAGCAGTCTTGACCAGAGTGTTGAGTTCCTGAAATGCATTCCCTGGATCTCTGCTGGAGAAGAGGTTTATTCTAATAACTTCTCCGAGTTTATGCCTTGGTTCCAACCTGTACAAACACCATTCCCTAACCTGGTGCCCTCCTTTATTTTTATTGCTTTAAGAAACAACAAGAAAGGCTACAAAGTATTCGCTAAACCATCTAATTTTCTCCTTAGTACAGTATGCCATTCTTCCTTTGCATTTATTTTTGAACCATATATTTTCTGGGCTCAACAAGTGACACTTTTTATGAGGCAGGCAATGCATAGCCTGCCTCTCAACCACTGCAGCTATTTTGAGATCATTTTCTTTCTTCCTTTGAATTATGAGTTAAAATAATATTGAATTTAGTTAACTACCTCGGTGCATAAAAATATCAACATATTCCCCAAAGACATTAGGATTGTCAAGTGTCCAGGACAGACCTGGGGAAAACAGGACTGAGTTTGCCCAGAGAGGAGGATGGTCCTATTCTGGAGCTGAGGTAGGTCTTGATTATAACTGTTTTCATTGTGAGTCATTGTGAGATCTCTCTAGATTGCTGGAAGTAAACAGATCCCTGGGAACTGTCACATGGCAGAAGTGGGCAGACCTTATTGTAAAACTCTAATATCCATCACATTAGTTGTTAACAATCACAAACAAATAGAGTTTGATTTTGGCTTCGCATATTGTATGAACCCAACTGTTGATTTATGGACTTACTCTTTTGTATGAACTTAGAAAGCAATGATTTATTCAATAGTCATTAATTAAACTATAGTTTTCCCAAAGATGGTTTTTATTTTTCTTTGAAGATATTTTGCTTCTCATCCGAGGAGCATCTTCAGAATTGGATAAGAAGAGAAATATCTTCAAAGAAAATCAAAGTCCAGTTGCCTTTTGAAAAACCATCTTTGAAACAACTATGACCTGGATGACTGAGAAACTCCATAGACATTAAACTGTGGTTCCATGTAATGTGTGAATCCATTACACTTAGAAAGAATAATTTCTGGACACGTCAGAAGGTTAGAATGAAAGTTAGAATCCTTCTCCTGATTATTCCCAAACCCATAAATAGAAGGGAGGGGGGATCTGCTACTAATGATAAAGAATATCAGAAAGTTCTTCCTGATTGACTACAAAGTATTCAAAGATTTACGAGGATCAAATTCTACCTTCAACTCATCCTCTCCCTGAGGGAAGAGATAGCCTTTCTTCATCTCTCTTTCCCTTTATAAACACATTACTGACTTTCAGATGTTCCCACCAACTTGAATGCAGGTTGTGTGGGACAGTTTCCAGATTCTTCTCACAGATTTTCCACAGCAATGTGGAATGGACTAAAAATGACATCTCAGTGGAAAAAAAAGAACTGAGTCACTGTGATGATCAAAATACCTAATTCTTGGGCTAATTAGGTTCCAGTCCTTAATTTTCAGTGCAGAGTTAAATATACTGGGAAAATAAACTCTGCATTTAACCCCTGCCCTTAAGCATTCTTTAAAAAGACTGTCGACTTCCATGGCAAAGTCACCCTAACAAGAGATTTTGTTACATAAACATTCCGAAACTATGATATTTGGAATCAACATTCTTTGTTTACTGCTGGCATTCTTGTGATGCTACTTGCACTAACATTAAACTGGAATGATCTAGTTACTTGTTAAATGTTTGAAGTTTATTGATTCCTTTTTCTTCAATTGCAACTTGAAACCATCATGTCAGGGCAAATTCACAAGTAAATATGATTTATTTTCAGGTGTTTCTCTTGGTTTTCATTTTGATAAAGTTGTTGGTATTGTAGTTTGTAGAGTCATATTTTAAACTTTAGTATTCTAGTAGCATTTGAAGTGATCCCCAATAAGCATTGTGAACTGCCTAGAACTTGGAAAAGTTATTTGCAACCCTATTTAAAACTGCTTTTTTGCAATGCACTATTTTTCTTGCCTTGTACATAAGCGAGGTCAAACTCTCATGCAAGTAGCAAATCTTCATGACCTTAGCAAAACTCACATTCTTTACTATGTAATGTTCTTTCTGTGTCTAAAGGAAGTTTTGATATGTAGGTCAGCTGTCCTCCAATTATGCTGATTTACTCAAGGATAAAGATAAACTCATTCAGGATTTGCAGAATTTAGAAAATAAGAGGAAAATTGTTACAATAACCTGGAATGGTAATTTACTTCATATCCAGGCATCTGATAAGCTATTTACTAATGTGGTACAATTTCTCTTCTCTGAACAAACCTGCACCTTCTGCTTCCTTATTAGATAACTGTCAAACAATTATTCAATTAGACTGTATCCTTTAGAATTTAACATAATCTATGCCAGATCTTCCTTTACCTCATATCAGGGTTCTTTGCATTACTTTCTGTGAGTCTGCTAATCACTATTTCTTCACTAGCTTAATAAAGAAAACCAGTTTTCTGGATGTCTCCAGTCTATTTATTTATTGGTTTATATATTTATTGGTTTGATTTATGTGCCATCTACATATGACCACAATTTAGCCCAAAATTTCTGCTAAGTGAAACATTGGTTAAGTGAGTTTTGCCCCATTTTACAACTATTTGTGCCACTATTGTTAAGTGAACCATTGCAACTGTTAAGTTAGTAACATGGTTGTTAACTGAATTTGGCTTCCTCATTGAGTTTGCTTGTCAGAAGGTCACAAAAGGGGATCATATGACCCCAGGACACTGCAGCCGTCATAAATATGAACCAATTGCCAAGCATCTGAATTCTGATCATGTGACCATGGGGGTGATGCAGCAGTTTTAAGTGTGAAAAATGACCATAATTTAAAAACGACCACATTTTCAATGCTGCTGTAACTGCAACAGTCACTAAATGAACTGTTGCAAGCTGAGGAGTGCCTATATGAGTTTCCTTTAGAGAACATTGTTTCTATCACAATGAATTCAGTCAATTATGGCTCATTCAGCAAACTGTGGATTAGCAAACCATGGATGAATTCAGTGTGTGAACCAGCTTAATGTGATTCCCACAACTTCTAGCCAACAAGATATTGACAGAATAATGTGTGTGGATAACAAAATACATTCCTTTAATTTCCTGATAGAATTGTTTAAGTAGAGTTCTCAGGGTAGATTGCCTGACTTATAGCTCTTAACAGCTGATAAAAGCCTGCTGAAAGCCTGATACTCACATTAGAGCTGATATTCAGATAAAGGATCTTAATCAACTGCTGAAATGGTCCAAGAAACAGAGATGACAGACAAATACATTAAAAAAATATATGAATGTTGCCTGATAGTGGTAAAGGAGCTTGCACATCTTTAGGATATGTTGGAACTGTGCACTGACCACAATAATAAATTAGAGATTAGAGAAAATATAACCCACTGGAGAACAAAATAGCAACCCACTTCCATTATTCTGCCAATAAAATCCAATGCCTATTCATAACCAAGATAATGTTAATATACTGGAAGATTAGCCTCCGAAATAAGAATATATCTAAGGAGCTATCATAAGGATGTACTGGAAACGCCATTGAGCTGCTATTGTGGCTAGAGGCAAGAGGAAACCTCAATGGTGAGAAGGAAGGTAAGATTGTCCCAAAGGTGTTTTTTCCAAGGGCAACTGGACTTCCTTTGTTTTTCCTTGAACACATTTTGCTTCTCAGTCAGAAGACGCTTCTTGGATGAGAAGCAAAACGTCTTCAAGCAAAAACAAAGGAAATCCAGTTGTCTTTGGAAAAAACACCTTTGGGACAACCATGACCTGGATGATTGAGAATCACCATAGCAATAGCAACAGCACTTAGACTTATATACACAGTGCTTTACAGCCCTCTCTAAGAAGTTTACAGAGTCAGCATATTACCCCCAACAATCTAGGTCCTCATTTTACCCACCTCAGAAGGATGGAAGCTTGAGTCAACCTTGAGCAGGTAAGAATAGAACTAGCGAATGGCTGGCAGCCAGCAGTCAGCAGAAGTAGCCTGCAGTACTGCATTCTAACCACTGCACCACCACAGCTCTTAGATATATGTAAGATTAGTATATGGAATGTTAAAATCATTGTCCTGGGAAAATTTGGTGTTGACAGAGCAGACAGAATGAATATTGACATTCTGGGAATCACTAAAATGAAAGTGGAATCCTTCATTTCACATCAAGTCCCCATCGGCTGCTGTTAGTATAAACAAAATAGTATAAGAATTGATACATCTATGCAATCCAAAATGAGTGATTGATCTGAATTTGAATTCAAGACAAGCCAGTCAATATATTACAGGAATCCAAGCCAGTCCTCCAGTCCTTACTGTTTAGAAAACTGATGTCTGTTTTGTTAAATTATTGGAAGCATCACTACTCAAAATTTGGAACAGATATTTTATTTACTTTTATTTTGATGATTTAAGACCAGAATAGTTTATTTCCAAAGTATTTTGTGCCAAGGTCAAGTGTTAAGAACTCTGAAAACTCCTATCCATAATCCTTACTTAAATCTTAAAGGCTGCCAATGGTACTAGCCTGTTTTCTTTAAAACCCCAGGACTGAAAATTGTGAACATAGTGGGTTTGTGCATATACAAGAGATACAATGATTATCAGAAATATTTTTTAAAAAAAAACTAGCAATCCTCCTAAGAATATGTGTGTCCTTTTTTCCACCATAGCGATACTATACTACTGGAATATTAAGTGCCAACTGGAAGGAAAGAGGAGTAATTTGGGGTTGAAAAGATAGGATGCAAATGATTGTATAATTAAAGCAATAGTCACAGGAGGGGGTGAAATGGGAACCAAAACCACAATTAGACTCCCAGAAGGGAAGTGACTTATGAGTGTGGGGAATCTGCAGTTCTGAATCCCTCTCCCATTGCTTCTGCATTTTAATTCACCCCGTCTCAAATTTTCATCTTTGAGGATAAAGAGCCATGGCAGATGATTCAGAAATATCTACAAATAATATGTAGCTTGGCCCTGAAAGCATATGGAATCCAGGGGACTCTATTCAACAATTTAACATCTTGGAAACTATTATGCTTCCATTAAGAAAGATGTGCCTCTTTTTCTATTACAAATAACCAAGCTTCAGCAACAGACAACTTAAGTATGATCAGTTACTGTTTGCCAGACACTGAAAATGTGAGCGCATGACTGCACATTTCATTTTAAATTTAAGCATTGTCAGTTTTTCCTCTGCATCAAGCTGTTTCGTGGTATCAGACTTTGTTCTGTTGGGAGTTTCTAAATTCACAGCCTTCTTCATGGAATCCTGCGCAATGAGAGTCTGTGCAATTTAAGCAAGCACATTTCTGTGAAATAAATGGTGTGATTTTGATTCAAAGATAGAGGGATTCATAAAAATCTAAGAAAATAGCCTCTTTGACAGTGCATAAAGATCTAGTAACACACTGGGAGACTATGCAAACATCATAGTAGTACAATGTAGCTTGGCACGGTATAAAAGAAAATTAGCATGTTTTCAAGTAATGGCCTAAAGCATAACACTGAAAGTATCCTGTTAACTGTTGTTCATTCAGTTCTGGTTAAGCAAGCCATGGTTTTGCTTTAATGTATCACAATATAATGCCAATATAAAGCTATGTACAATAAAGCTATGTTGAAAAGCCCTGGTGGCACACTGGTTAAAATGCAGTATTACGAGCTAACGGTGCCCACAGCCTGGAGTTCAATTCTGACTGGCTCAAGGTTGACTCAGCCTTCCATTTTTCCAAGGCTGGTAAAACGAGAGCCCAGATTGTTGGGGGCAATATGCTGACTCTGCAAACTGAGTGGGCTGTAAAGCACTGTGAAGTGGTATATAAGTCTAAGTGCCATTGCTATATACGAGTTGGGTACCTGTTTTCTATTTTAAAAGTTTTATCTCATGATCCTAAAGACAATACGGCAAAAATTCCTTGGCTTTTGCTAAGCTTCCATCTCTCCCTAATTTTATTAATTTATAGACTTTAAATCCACAGGAAGGCAGCAAAAGGTTCAGACTGATATTAGTATCATGGCTTTGTAGTGCAACTTCCAGAACTTTTCACAATGTCAGGCGTACTCAAAGAGAACAGAATTTGCAGCAAAACATTGTAACATGATTTTCATCATTATGGTAAAAGTTGCAAACTCCTTTGATCACCATTGATTTCTTTGTGGCTTTTAAAAGAAAAACAAAAACAAACAAACCTCAGTTGAGAATTACCATGTGCATCACATTCAAGCATAACATGCATTTCCAAGCATGCCACTGGAATGACAGAGTGCTTTAGTTGCGAAGCCGTCCTATTCTTCCCAGTCCAAGACCAAGAGGCAACGGTCACAAGATTATTCCCTATTTAGCTCACTCATAGCTCATTCACTGAGATTTGAGGTATTCTGAAACACAACTTCTTTTTTTTTAATGTGTCCTCTGGGCAGTCCATAAAGCAGCACAAGAAATATACCATTGTATCACAAAGGGGGGGGGGAAATAGATGACCCAAACTTCCCCATCCCCAGATTGCCTGTTATAATGCTTCCCATTTAAGAGACTTTAGTGCTAGGGGCTCTGCTCTTCTCTGGAAGGAAGGGAGTCCTTGTGTTCATGCCATAATGGGGAGCTAGGGAGCACAGTTGCAATTTTCCATGTGGTCTGCAGCTCCCTTTTTTTCTTCCCAGAAACCAAGTAGCAGGTAGTCTGTGAGACTAAAGGGGACTTTGGGGCTCTCCTGAGGGTCGTGGAGGGAGGGGAAGTGACACAATCCAAGTACTCCCTTGTTCTTTCCTCACCAGTCATTGCTATTAAGAGATTTCAAATTTCAGCCTTGGTTCCAAAGTAGCCAATGATGTCTCATCCATTGGGCCTTGCCACCAGTTGATTGAGATTAGAGGGATTGAGATTAGAGGGAATTAGCCAAATTTCAATCCTACGGATGTCATGGCTCTGGAATTTTGGACACATTCTGTAAATTAGCCCCAACTGAAGTACTTTGATTCAAAAAATGGTGTTCTATGATGCCCCAATTGAAGGTTACAAAAGTACCAAACTGACACTAAAGTTTTAGTAATATATAGATATCTGTAAACTGTTGAGTAAATACATACTGTATCACATACATTCACTGTAGTAGAATGGTATTATTTATTAGTATTATTTATTCATATTAAAGAGAAATGGGGCTACTTATGGGAAGCTGAACAAATTATAAAAACTTGCAAAAGTTTTTTTAAAAATAGGAAAAAAAGTTTTTAAAAACCAAGGGGGTAACTACCCTCAAACGCTGTTCAATTATGGCTATTCTGAGAGTCATCACTCTTTCCCTCCCTCCCTATCCCTCCATCCTCCCACTCAGTTATATTGCTTGTCAGCAGAACACTCTTTTGGCATGGACCTAACTATTAGCCCATTCTCTGGATAAGCTAAAGAGCTTGTCCAGGTTTTCCGCCATGGAATTATAGTGCCATCACTACTGCAGGAAAAAAAAAAAGAGCGAGCAACAGAGGAAGAGACTTCATAGAAAATGCACAGCAAACACTAATTAGCAAACTCAAAACCACTCTTTCAAAAAAGACCCCCCCCCAAGTCCTGCTCAAAGCCCATGCTTCACCACAAAATGTAGCAATGACCTCACACATCTAACACAGGCCAATGTGGGTTGCAACATAGCAACCAAGTTTTATATTATTAGAGTCATATGTCTACATGACATACTGATTTTAGTTTTAATTAGGTATTTAGTTCAAGTTCTATAAATTTTGTTTTTCTTGTCCGAAATAGTTCCTGCTGTATCCAAGAACAAAGCCAAGTTTTGTGCAACTGCTATTTCTATTAGGGGATTAATTTAAGAGAGCCTGCAAAACTCTTGTTATAATACATTTAATGCCATTACATTTATCCTTTGTTCACCATATATCGGACAGAGAATCTGAAGTTAGCCATGTTCTTTTACCTTCTACACTACCTATGGAACTTTATAATGTATTACTATGTTCTATACTTTATTTGTATTTTATTTGGTCTCGTACCATGAATAAAGTTTTATCAGTAACCCAGTCTTATTTAATATGCATTCTTTGCCAAGAAAACCTGAACCCATACATCACAAAGAAATTTGTACTAAGAAACTATTATTATACAATTTTGCAGAATTTGTCGTGGCTTCATGTTTATGAAGACTGAACATACTCTTGCAATTGTAATTTTAAATACAATTTTATTGAGAGGGTTGGTTTTTTTAAAAAAAGGAGTCAAAAATTATTACAAGACAAAATAGAAAAAAGAAATAAAAAAGAAAGGAAGAAATAAAAGACAAAGAGTGCAAAATGTCCTTCATGACATGGGACCAAGCTATTTGAGGGATCAACTTTCTCCATTTACATCAACCCACCACATCAGATCTTTCAGAGAAGACATCATGTTGGTAGAGGGATCTCCATTTTCCAACTATTATCCATCAATTCCAAGAAGAAAACTTCTGGTTTCAGTTCTTTAATATCCTACGAATCAGTGTATGCATTTGAACCTAAACTCTTACAGCTTCTTTGCATATCCACTAAACATGATAAAATGTCCCTTCTTGTTCACATTTCCAGCTTAGATTTGAAGTACTAATATACATTCTAGATAATTTGTCTGCTATCATATGCCAACAGTATGTCTTTTTATAAAAGTTCACTTTTATGACATAGTGTAAATCTCAATTCTTGCAGTTGCAAATTTAAATAGCAGTAGTTCTGATGTATGCATGAGATGCATCAATTTCTTATGTTCAATAATTCCAAAGAATTCTGAAGTTGTATCTCTAATACATTTAAAGAGGATTGGATTGGGAAAAGCTGTACTACTGTTTAATTATTGCCTATAAAAGTTGTGTATCTGGGATACCTTATTTCTATCCCCTCTTTAACTTTGAAGTTAAGACTCTAAGACTCCAAGGGGGAATTATATGCCTGTGGAGATTCTCAGTCATCCAAGTCATGGTTGTCCCAAAGATGTTTTTTTCAAAAGGCAACTGGATGTTCTTTGTTTTTTTCCTTGAAGACATTTCGCTTCTCATCCAAGAAGCTTCTTCAGTTCTGCCTGAATCAAGGAGGATGGAAGGATTTATATTCCTTACAGTCATCTGGTTGTTAGCACTCTCTCTGAGAATCATTGAGGCGAGTTGGAGGTTTATCTGTGCCTCAGAGTCACCTGAATAGTGCAAATGGGAGTAGGACCATCTTGAAACTGCTGAAAGGGTTTCAGCAGTTCCAAGAAGGTTCAGCAGTTTCAAGAAAGTTCCACACCCATTTCAAAAATTTAGTGTCAATAAATTTTGTTTCACAAATCAGTTCAGACAACTGAATATAATTAGACTGATTTTCCAAATTGAAGTTCAAACTAAATCAAAGATTGAATTTTATTTTGCTGCTTTTCACACCCCTCTGAAATTATATATTGTACTAATTTAACCCATTGGCCTACTTAAGTCATTATTTTGTTATCAGCCTTCCACAACTTGACAGGCCTATTTTTTGATAGGTCCAGGTATGTTGGGTTATAATTCCCAACTTCCTTAGTCATCAAGGTTAGCCATGAGGATTGCAGTTACTGGATTTGTGGTTCACAGATTTGATGAGTTTTATATTGGGGATACTATTGTAGAAAATATTTCTCACTCCACATTGATTCTTTTTAATCATATGGCTCAATGATGAGCCTCTTTTTTTTTTTTGCCAAATAGAAAATTGCTTCTCTTTCCTTACAACTGTACTGTACCCATGAGGAACAATGCTGCTACACACCATTCAGAGAGTGTTAATGGGATGTGCCAAGGATTCTGCTGAGAGACACACACACACCATCCATCCAAACTAGAGAGCCCAGAATAAGTCAGTTTACTGTCAACATATTTACAAGTTTTAAGAACTCTCTATTGTTTCTATGGATTTGGTTTCAAGCCAATGATCAATTCAACTGCCTCAATTGCTGATTCTAGGATGTAGGAGATTCTAGCTGGACACATAATCAGCTCATCTTGGCAGAAACCAGGACTGTACTTGGCTGAATTCTAGTGAGCCTTTGAAAACTAAACAGGATATTTCAGGAGAAAATCAAAGGAAGAAGGAAAGGAGATTTGAGACAGAACAATTTATTTCCCCAGCATAAACTCAATTTACTATCCAGATAGTAGATACCACAAGACTAAATAAGAATCTTGATTGCATACAAGAATGAAGAGCTTCTAAAGCATTGATTGTCCTCTGACAATCAAATTTCATTCTTTTCTAGTACTCCCTATAGTTCAAACCTATGGCTCCCCCCCCCACCAGACTTTCTCAAAGCTTAATGGACAATCTATATCGCATTTCTCAGTTTTGATGCTAAGTTGCAACTGATCTCTAACATAACTGACATTCCTACCTTGAAAAAAGTCATTGGTTTCCCCACCAATATATATCATGCAAGACTACAGAAGCTCTTATTGATAGACACACAGATCACTTAAGGAAAAATGTTTTGTTTATTTACAGGTTGTCCTCTATTTACAACTGCTCACTTAATGACCATTTGAAGATATGACTGACCTCTTGGATACTTACACCCAGGTTCCACAGCTGTGACAGCCAATCACCCCTCTCCTCACAGTAACATGACCGCATGTCAGGCAACCGTCAAAACCAGGCTATAGCAAACTATTGGTTTACTCTGCAACTGCAGCATTCACTTAATGACCACCACAATCAAGGTCCTAAATCAGATCAGTCATATTGGTGATCTGATTTATAGCTGTCACTGACCACAATGGACAGGAATGGCCTATAAGGACCCCAGTAAACTGCATAATTCTCAGAAGAGAGACAGATGAGGTTGTGTGCACATGCACTCTTCTCAAATTATGTAAATGTCACCTGGGTCAATATCTCTTGCCAGCTTTGGTATGCTCTGTGTTCATCCAGGATCACAGTTCATGCATTAATATGACTCCTTTGAACTTTGACTCATTTGGGGTCAAAGCAGTTGCTGCCAGGATTCCTGATTCTAGTTTGATTTTCAACCTATGAAATATACCAGCTGTTTTGTCACAATTTTAGAAAAAAAGAGAAGAGCTGTTCCACTTTCTCGTCCTCCTCCTCCTCCTCCTCTTCCTCCTCCTCCTCCTCCTCCTCCTCCTCCT
>JANHFL010000530.1:258605-290339 GCA_032468155.1 Oxyrhabdium leporinum
CTTCTGCTGCCTGCCGGCTGCCTGCAATTTGGCAATTCAAATCTCACCAGGCTCAAGGTTGACTCAGCCTTCCATCCATCCGAGATGGGTAAAATGAGGAGCCAGATTGTTGGGAGCAATACGCTGACTCTGTAAACCACTTAGAGAGGACTGTAAAGCACCGTAAAGTGGTATATAAGTCTAAGTGCTGTTGCTATTGCTATTGTCAATTATTCTTAATAATATCTGCTGCTTGGATTCCAAAATTGAAAATAGAATCTTACACGTACTGGTTGGAACCTCATCAATACTTAAGATTCACTGATTGCATTCTCATAATACAGTAGCTAACCCTGGGGCTGTTCTAAGCTAAAATCAATCCTTTCTAACTTAAATGCTGACTGACCTTTCGTATTAGCCAGTCAGGATTTAAATTAGAGGGGGGTGACATTAACTCAGAAAAGCCACAGGGTCACCTAGCGCTACATGTGCCTCCCCCATTCATCCATGTTGTGCAAAGAAGACCAAGAATGCTACCAACATGAAGTCCTAGATTAGCATTGTAAAATGGAGTAATGCTAGGGAATCCATCTCACTGTTTAGCTTACTTTTTACCTTTAGTCTAGCAACCCCAGGGGGTACGGGGTGGAATGGGGGAAGTAGTGGTAATGATAAATCTCTCCTGCCTCTGTCCATTATTGCACTGAGTCTGATGAAAACCAGGCTAGGATCACATATTTAAGCACTACAACATAAAACCTGGTTTATATTGGTATCCACAAGTAGACAAGTGAGGTTGCGTGTACCATGACATCATCATGCAATATTGTCTGTCCTCTGCACCTATCCTGTCAAGATTGACGTCAGTGATTCTACTTGTGTAAGTTATCATTTGCATGATAATGTCATGATATCAGTGGCATCCTCATGGTTTTTATTTAACACCTATACAATACTGGGTGGTCAATCACTCCAACTGAGTTCATACAACAAGGTAGGCAGCCATAAGCAGAAAGTCCCATAACTGTCCCTTAACATATTTAGTATAATTATGTGTTTTTGCAATAGGATGTATCTGCATGTGAAACATCAGAACTATGCAAAACTCTCAAGGGGTGATTCACTATGATGGTTCATGCAAAATGCTCCCTCCTCCCACTTTCCTCCTAACAGTGAACCAAACCTTGTTGCTCTTGTCTTGCCCCAGTCTTCTGTTTTTTCCAACTAGTGGGAGAGACTTTTGCAAAGACATAGCAGATGTGCAGAAGTTTCGTCCAACTATTAGATCTGGAACAGTGTGAATGCATCTCAGCCAGAACACATCATCTCCTTGCCTTAACATGGCCCATTGGTTAACCTCCATTGTGCAAAGCACCTCAATCAGGAAAACCTTTAGGTACTTCACAGAAGCCCAAAATAAATCACAGGAGGGGCAAAAAAGACAGAAATGCCCACAGAGAATGCTGTTGCAGGAGATGGTTATACAACCAGCTAAAAATGATTTATATGTGTTTCACCTGCAGGGCTGAAAATGGAAACCACATCTTGTGAACACTAGACTCATAAAGCATCAGTTGTTTAGCACGACGGGACTTCCCAAACATCACACTTGTCGGTTCCCTCTGTCCAGGCTGGAAGGAGTCTGTGTGAGACTGTGAAATATAGGATGATGCCAACAATAAATCAAAGAGGTTATATGAGTACAATGAAAAATATGTTTTGGGGGGGAGGGGGAATAACTGTACATGGAAAGCATCCATCCAAATGCACTGAAATAATCCCAAAATAGTACAGCAGGCTATTTAAACTTTCCAAAAATATTTAACTTCTCAGCTGACACCAAGCCCAAGACATTTTTAGCAATAAAATGATGGGGACAGGGAGCTTGCACAGGGCAATTTAAGACTGAAAACATTTCCTCATCCTGGAGGAACATCTGGGCGATTCAGTGAGGGGAAGGCTACAATCAGCTGCTATTCCAGCAAGCGTGCCACAAAATGCCAGTCTGTTGTGTACTTCCCATGCAGATAGCAGGTTTGGAAAATCTAAATAGGACCTTCAGATGGGTTCCATTTTCAGTTTGCCAAGAATTTCATGTCCTATTTTCTGTGCTCAAACAAAAAAGCAGTCTAACCTGGCTTTTTTCAATCTCTTAACATTTCAGTTATCTACTTTAACTGAGCACATGTGAGTGATGTGGACTCTAGTCTTTTTAGCTTCCCCCTTTCCCATATGAAGCTTCATTTTTGGTTTGCCTTTTGGCACAAATAATTATATCCAGACTGGCAATCTAAAGGTTCTTATTCTCGTTTGAAGGACAAGAAATACTTTGTGGTCTGGAGAAGGTCTGCATGGAAAGAAGAGCTTTCTGCTTAGAGCTGCCCTTTTGTGAACCCTATTGGAGTGATTTATTACCCAGTGTTGTATAGATGTCAGGTAGAAACCATGAGGATGCCACAGATATCATGGCATCAACATGCAAATGATGTGAATTAGATAACTTGCATGAGTTGAATCATTGACATCAATCTTGGCAGTACTGATGCGAAAGAGAGACAATCTTGCACAGTTGATGCCATGGTGCATATATCATCACTTGCCTACCTGTGGGTACCCATATAAGCCATGGCTTGTTTTTAGTGCTTAATTATGTGAACCCATCCAGTTGTGGTTTATGCAACAAATAGTGACTTAAAAGAATGACTTGGTACTGTATGTGAACTTAGCCAAAAACGTTGTTTTTCCCCATGTAATTGAATGGTGGCCACTTACTTCAATCAAATTAATTCAAGTCTTTGTCCTTAAGAATACAATTAGAACTGCTTGCTCTTCAATGTTACCTTCAGGTTTTAAAAGCCTTGGGCATAAGCCCTTGGCTGAGCCTACTCAAAGTCTTCCTCCTTCTAGCATTACCACCATGGGTTCAATTCACAAAACTACCCAATAAAGAAGCATCATTTGTTACAGAGGGCAAAGAAATAGGTAATGATAGCAAGGAGAGGGAACAACCAAGTTAGAAAAATTCAGGAAAATAATTTACACTGAAGGAGTATCAGTTTGATAGGTGCCTAGCATCCTGGGGCTGATCCTGGGGCTGCCTTGGTCTTTGTTCCTGATATTTGGTAGACCAGGACATGCCATCAATGATGTGTGGCCAGGAGAATGACAAAAAAGTCACGATAGCTTTGCATTAAAAAAAACGGTGGAACTTGAATTGTGCAGTCACAAGTGACTGTTGTCTTTTTTTTTACTTCCGTGCAGACATCCCTCCATGCCGTTTTCATCTTCTGGAAGTTATAGAGTAGTAACATATACTAAAGTAGTAGCATAACTGGAATCCCCTTTGGGAGAATGCCTTTCGCAAAATAAACATATAAAGGTGTCTGTGGAGATACTCAGTCATCCAGGTCATAGTTGTCCCAAAGGTGCTTTTTCAAAAGGCAACTAGACTTTCTTTGTTTTACTTGAAGACTTCTCATCCAAGAAGCTTCTTCAGTTCAGATTGAACTGCCCGAGTCAGAACTGAAGAAGCTGCTTGGATGAGAATCAAAACGCCTTCAAGCAAAACAAAGAAATTCTAGTTGAAACAGAGCCTTTGGGACAAGCATCTATAAAGGATTAGAGAGCTTACCACGTTTAAATTACCCCATCTATTTGATGTCTTCAGCTCAAATCTAGCAAATAGCGAGGTTGAAATTAGGCAATTTCCACCAAATTGAAATGCAGCCTTGGGTGAACGTTCTGGGATCTGCAAAATGGGTTTCAGGGGCTATGCGCTACTATTGCTGGTTCAGAAGGGAATTGACATTTTAAAGGTTTGCAAATAGACAGGGATTAGAATGCCTTTGTTTGAGCACAGAAAACAGGGCATGGAACACTTGGCAAACTAAAAATGGAACCCATCTGAAGCTCCTGTTTACATTTTCAAAACCCGCTATCTTCCTGGGCTGTACATGGCAGACCAGCACTTTGTGGTGCAGCAGCTGTAACATATACCTGTATAAATGTAACAAATACGGCCTAGAAAGGATATTCAGAATGTAGCCTAGTTATATTTACTTCTCTCAGGGTAAGAATGTCCCAGAACGGAAATGCTTCCATTTTAAGAAAAAAAATGTAAAGTTGCTTTCTCCTCAACATCCAATACCATTTAGAATTTAATGTGTTAAGATTTCATCAACTTAAGGCTATTTCAGGAGTATTTTCTTGCTTTATGTCCCTTTGCCACTCAGCCTGTGGAGTGTATACGGCCACAATAAAGCTGCTTCTACAAAAGGCACAATTAAAAAAAAAAGTTTCAAAAATCATTCCAAGATTGAATAAAACTGTCTCTCGGGGACATAAATCATGTAGCCAATGCAGCATATTTTAATTGTTGCATGAGAAGTTTAAAATGTTAACAGATGTAGGACAGTACAGTCCACCTAATTTCTTGCACATTATTTACACACACACACACACACACACGTAAATTCTGAAACACAAATGCAATTTTTCTAATTACCAACATTGGGGGAGAGCAAAAAATTGGACAACGTGTTTTTCTATTTAGATTGTTTCTGTAGTGACATATCTGGCCATGGGATTCCCAGTCAGGATGCCAAACATTATAGGGTGCAAATCAGAATTGTTGTCCATGAAAAGAGAAAGTGAACTACAGAGGTTCAGTCAAGATGTGTTTGAACAGGAAGAAGTTTATCCACTATTACCATCTTCACAACAGCATGAATGTTTCTTTTGAGCCTCTTGTATTTAAAAAAAAAAGTAAGCTTTGGGAATGTTTAAATTTTAAACATGTTTCAAATAGTTAGACTTACACTTTAATGCTGCTGCTTGTACAAACATAGCTACTCAGTTGTGATTGTTACCATTTCAGTGTAAAACAATGACAGAAAAGCTTAGCTGGTGAAATGAGCAACAGCAGCCTGGCCTTTTTCCTGACTACATGAGACACTTAGCAAAAAAAACAAAACACCACCCAAACCAAACTAAAGCTGTTGTCAAATACCAATCACCCCTGTCTTTCTGAGAGGCCTACAATGAGGTAGGTAGGTTGGTTGTAAATGCGAAGTGTATTGACTGCCAATACACTCTCCTTGTTCTGTTCCCTCTTTCAAAGAGCCAATATTGAAGTCCTTCTCTTTACATGCGACATACAGTACATGAAAAATGGGCAGAGCCTCAATCACACCATTGTGCCAGCCATCTTTATTTTTTGTCCCTGGCTGCACAATCTGTTGTTGAGCAATCACAACTGCTTACACTGTTGCATGCTGGACCAGCTGTAGCTTCCAGATGGTCTTCCACGGCAGGCCCTTTGCAAAAGTCCCACTGTGAGTTGTATTGTGAGTCAGCGATCATCTGAACAGCCTCCTAGTTATGGAAGGGACACAACTGGTGCACCAGCTAAACCTCCACAAAGACCTTCCTGGCCACAGGTGCCACCAATTCACAGCAGGAATTGTGAGTCCAGGAAGACTCCCCAAGTTGTGCACCGGTATTGCCTGATCCACTGAAACAGCCTCGTCAGGGTTGAGAAAACGTCCCTTCCTCCTCATCCACACCTGAATAGCCTCCAGATATTGGATCAGTACATTGACAGTATCACCTGTGCCACCCAGAATAGAGTTGTAGAATTGTGTACCATTCACATATTGATGATCTCACCTAGCAGTTTCTTGAAGATGTTGAATGGAAGTGGTTGTATTGAACCCTGAGGCATTCACAAGTAAAAAAAAAAAAAAAACACTTGCAATCTTCTTCTGTCTCTCAGCACAAAGAAATCTCGTAATGCATTAATGCCCTTCAGGGACGGCAACATGTTCTGCAGTGATTCCTGACATGGGCTAGGTCCAGTTTTACAAGAATCAGAACAAGCACGGGATTCTTACACTTTATGTATGAAACACTTCCCATTTGAATTATTTTGAAGCAATCCATTTCCCACTGGTACCAGCTATGGTTCACATTCAATCCCTAATGAACATGTGATTCTCAGACTCCACTTTGTTTCATACCACAGAGATACTAATTTGCACAAGAGGTTGCACCACTTTGACTCGGTAATTTCCAGGTAGATCTATCTATCTGTCTCATCTATCTCATCTGTCTGTCTGTCTGTCTGTTGGTCAGTCGGTCGGTCGGTCAGTCGGTCAGTCGGTCGATCAATCAATCTTCTCAGGAGTCTTCTCCAGTACCAAAATTCAAAAGGCATCAATTCCCTTCCTATCCTCCTCCTTCAATATTTCCATTAGAAAAGCAAAAATGTAATTACTTCTGATCCTTGCCAAAGTCACTTCTCAATGGCTGACCAAAATAGATTTCTACTACTACTTTTTCATTGTTGCATAGAAATTAGGACTGTACAGCCTTTAAAGCCACCCTGAGAATTTCCAGAATAGAAAATCAGCTTGTGGAAAGCTAATTGACAAATGGAATGTATTTGAAGCAAACAGCACATCAGAAAATTGATTTTCCTAACTCTGGTACTAAAGTCTCCGAGTACAACCCTGTCTTCTTGAGAAAATCAACCAATTCCCATCTTGTGTGTTATCTCAGTAGCTGGGTTTAGATATTCCAATGGGACAAGGCAGTCAACATGTCCAATAGATTGTCTGCTATCTATAGACAGGAGTACTGTGACTTGTGTGGTTAAGATGCTAGCTTGACAAGCAGCAAGTTCATGTTCAAGACCCAAGTACTGCTGTGGGGTAGGGTGAATTCCTGTCCTTCGCTCCAGCTCCTGCTGGGGACATGAAAGGATCCCCCAACCAGTGTGCCCTGGGCAACGGAGATGTCACCGTCTAAACCTTTCAACCCGGAAGCACCTTGGTGACCCCGACATGAGTGTGGTGAGATCTACAGACACAGATTAAAAGAAAGGGCTTTGCATCTCAAACTGGTCCTTATTTAAAGGTTCTTTCTTCATAGAATATCATATATTCCACAGTTCAGACTAGACCAAATAATTGCCTGACTTTCTGCCAATCTACTTCCCGTTAAATTTTTGCTAAAGTCACGTCTGTAATACATTAAGCAGATACTGCAGACATACATGATGCTGTATGCAGATCTTTTTCCAGCCTTTTCTATATGGAATTTACCCAGAAAACTCCTGAGTAATTATATTCAAATATATTGTTTTCATGTCCTGATTCTTTGCTCCGTACAAGCCGTTAGAGAACTGGCTAAACAAATGTCAAACATTCTGGAAGTTGATTGTGAGAAGCAGAGCTTACTATACCCAAAGCTCACATCTCAAATTCTATTCCCAGCACATCCATCCATCAAAATCCTATAAAAAGGAAAAGGAAATGCCAGTCAGATTCCCCAGGTGCATTAAAAATATCCTAACAATGCACAGAAAATTCATGTTGCAATTGGAGGAAAATTTCTCCTGCTATGACCCGTTACTGGGTTCACATATTGAGCTGTTTACATATCACAACAAACCATGATCTGTTTATCTATATATTATTATCATAATGACCACAAATATTTGTATTCACTGCCTACATAGACATAGACTTTTTCTATTAGTAAAACTGAGGAATGGAAGTTTTCCAAAAGAGTCACGCAACTAACAAATGAAGCAGTTCTCTGTTTTTCTGCAACATTTATCAAACAGCAGTGGAACAATGATAAAACTGAAAAAAGAAATCGGAAGCAAAAATAGGGGTATTATTTCTCTTGTGAATAAAACTGAGGGTAAGATTCAGACCATGGTTTAATTAAAATGGA
Source organism: Oxyrhabdium leporinum (assembly GCA_032468155.1). Classification (NCBI taxonomy): domain Eukaryota; kingdom Metazoa; phylum Chordata; class Lepidosauria; order Squamata; family Cyclocoridae; genus Oxyrhabdium; species Oxyrhabdium leporinum. The sequence goes on from JANHFL010000530.1 coordinate 266,325, forward strand.
TGTTGCCAACTGGCAAATAAATCTTGACTTCCACCAAAAATGTTGCCAGGGAGACTTCCCAGACAAAACATTGTAGAGGAGATTGTACAAATATTTCTCACCAAAGAATAGAATGGATCCTGGAGATCATCTGGTCCAACCCAGTGCCCAATGCAGCACTCTATTACTACAGAAACCCAAAGAGATGCTGGTAATTTAGTGTTTGTGTTATTTCATTAAAAGAAATGAAAAAAAATGACTCATTGGGCCATTGAAATACTATATTGCCATCTGTCTTTTTTGGAACTGGTTATGCAAACTACATTTTTCACTCTCCATGATTCCTGTCATTGAAATAGAAGCAAGAACCCACCAGGTGGAGTCAAAAAAAGTCAAAATGGTAGCCACAGCTGTGCTACTGAAGCCCAAACCATTTTTTCTCCACGTGTATGCCTAAGAAGAAATGGTTTTTTCTCTTATTAGATTCCTCTTTGGTGTATGTATGTATGTATGTATGTATGTATGTATGTATGTATGTATGTATGTATGTATGTATGTATGTATCATCATCATTCTAGCCATTGTCTATCTGCTGCAGGATGAAGGCCTCATCTGCATATTTCCAACCAATACGGTCCTGAGCTTTTTTTTTTTCATTTGGGCCCACAATACTTGCTGATGTTGTTGATCCATCTTGCTTTAGGTCTCTTTTTATCAAGTGGAATCCATTCACTACAGTCTTGGTCCACCTGCCATGCATGTATGTATGTAGGTGTGTAGGTAGATAGGTGGGTAGGTAAGTAGGTAGGTGGGTGGGTGGGTAGGTAGGTAGGTAGGTAGGTAGATAGATAGATATACTCTATGTGTGTGTGTTTCTAATATGTTATAGATATACATTTTTTACCTTCCATTGCAATACTTATTCAAGATTTGCAGTGTTAAAGTTTTAGTACACTTCCTCTGGCTCATTTGTTATTATGTTTTCATTGTTAGCTCGGTCTGTTCCTCATAAAACAAAAATTCTAAATGTTCCTTTGAACATTTACACCCCCCTTGTCCAGTTTGTACATATAAAGACATGTTATAAGACAGCAACAAGGCAACAATTAGCCTCTTAACAGCACATGAAAGACCTGTTTGCAATACACTGAAGCTAAGAACACATATCTCACTAAAGCATTCAGTTAGGCTTTATATTTCCTGGGATGATATGGTTTTCATATGACTGATTCAATGTTTACTTTTGCAGATTTATCAAAAGTGTTATTATAAGACAGGAAGGGGGGGAAACTCTCCCCAATAAAATGTAGCTGAACTCTGATCCAAGACCTCATAAATATTTTAAAGTAAATAGTTATATAATACTAAAAAGTAACAATAATGTAAATAGCTTCTAATTAATGCGTATAAGTTTACCCCATACTGCAAAAGTTTGTGTTTGAGATAAATACAAAGTTGGCAGAAATAGATCAGGATTTACTAGTATGTTCCTGGATTAGAGGGCAGGTCTCCTAATTACTTAATATAGCAACAAAAGTGTTTCTTTTTTCTAATTTAAGCTCTTCTGTCATTCCACAATAGATATGTGCTTGTCCATGCAAGTCACCCCATCAGTATAGCTCACAAAGGGATAGAGGCTAGAAAAAAACATTTAGAGGTTCATAAAAATTAAAAGAAACATGCTTTGAAGATTATCTTTCTAAGAGGCTATTAGATCCCAGCCTAATTTTTTGACCTGTACAGATGTTATCCTATTTTTTTATATCTGACATCCTGAACCATTCTTCTAAAACTTGTTTAATATTAGGAATCATCTACATAGCAACACTTTTAGATTGGAAAGAGGGTGTGAATCGATCGATCAATCGATCAATCAAATAAATAAATAAATGTCTTGTCATACTATCATTACGACAATATTCTCATATGAACTCACCTCAGACCACAAAGATGAGTTTGTTTCTTAAAATAACTAAATGCATTTTTAAATTATCTACGGGGTGATTTGATACAAATGGTATTTTGTGCTTGAGAAGACTGCCAACTTCTTCCCTATGTAATAGAGCCCAAGATTCTAATAATTATGTTAAACAGAAAAATAAATCCTCCATTTAATAGGTTTAAACAGGAAAATAAATAGGTCTAGAACTGAACAGTTTCACCTGGAATATTTGTGTCAAAGGTTCAGGAAGGCGAGAAGGCAGGATTAGAGCTCGGTTCCCTTCGGGGTATGATTTCCATAAACAATGGAAATCACACTCTTCTTATTTTTGATCCTATGTCTTTAAGTCCTGGCTTAAAGTCCTGTATTTCTCCTTTATCTGAGTCTTATTCTATCTATGCTAGCTGGTGCAATGAGCACAGAGAAAAACCTATACTGATAGCTTGGAAAAAGGATTAGGTACAAAGAAGACTCTTGTCAGATTCATCTCCTGGTGGGGATCTTTCCTATCCCAGCACCACTATAGAAACCCATCTGTTTCTACATGGACAGTCTTAATAAAAAGCTTTTGTGTTATTAATCCCATATTGAGACTAAAAAGCCACTATATGGTTAGACTTTCCTTTCCTTTCTTTCTTTTCCTTCCCTTCTCTTCCCTTCCCTTTCTCTTCTTTCCTTCCTTCCTTCCTTCCTTCCTTTCCTTCCTTCCTTCCTTCCTTCCTTCCTTCCTTCCTTCCTTTCCTTCCCAGTTCCATTTAGTTTATCTTCATCATTATAATGTATGTAAGGTTTTTTCACTATGCAACAACAACTATATCAATTCTGTGTATGGTGGTGATGATACATTCAAATATTTTTTAAAAATAAACATATTTTTTTTAAAAATCACCATAAGAACCTTGTGTGGACATTAGACAGCAAACAGTAGAAGGGTAAGAAGCAGTAGCAAGATGGTGAAAGACAGTTGCATACATCATGACAGCACTGTATATTTTGGGCCCTTGTTATTTCCTACACATAATTGTTTTTTTTGCAGACATTCCATCACCAAACTGGGTAATATCATCAGGACAAGAATGAACTTTGTGGGCTGAGGAAAAAAGCAGCTGAAACAATTCAGTCTACAGTAGCTACAGTACATAGATGTTCTCAGTAGGACTCTGTCAGCCAAGTTCCTTGCCCAGATTCATGTGTTCTAGAGGGCTCTTTTCTGTCATCAAGATTCAGAAAGCGGTTTAGTCAGTTGCTCTTTCTGTGAATGGTAAAGTCAGAAGCTGGTGTGTTCACCTAGCTCTGACGAAAAGGTTTCAAATAATAATGAGTGACTAAATCTAGGAACTCTGAATTTCCAACTTTCCTCCACAGCAAGGCGAGATCACATCGCATTCCCTCAGCTTTTGTGCCAAGAATAAAAAGCTTTCTAGCAACAAATCAAATGTGGCAAGCATTAACAGCTTCTCTTTGCTTGAACTCAATCTCCATTCTGAATTCATGCTGCCATCCAAACATCACCATAACTCACCAGTAGACGTCCTTTAATTAATCATTAATTAATTGCAACCCTTTATATATTAATGTGCTCCCCAATCTAGTAATATAAGAGAATGAAAACAGAGAGCCCAAAATATCTGAACAAGCATCAAGGTCCACAGCAGAACATTCAAGATCATGTTACTCTGTGATGAGCCCCAGTGAAATTTTGATCCATGCTGATCGAAATGATGCAGTAGGTTCTCTTTTTTCACCATACCAAGGGTTGGCGGATCACACTACTCTCCCAAGCTGCTCTCCACTTTGGAAGAGCAAACTTACTAGAATGTACATTGCTATATTTTGCCTCGATGGTTTCCTCTCTGCAACAAATAAGAGCTGTTTACAGCTACGTCACTAAAACAGAAACAGATGACACAGAATCATAGAATTGGAAAGGGTTATTCATGCCCCCGAGTCCAATACTCTGCGCAGTGAAGAAATACAAATTAAAGATGCAGTTGGATAATTTAACCTTTGGACCATTATCTCACTGGATAATTGGTTCCACCGTTAAACTGTTCTTACTGTTAGGAAGTTTTGTTCTAACATAAAATTGGAAGCTGAATCCATTATTTGATATTCTGTTTTCTGTAACGAGGGAAAACATAGCTTGACCTTATATAAATTGTCCTTTCTGATAGCCAAGTGAGTTTTCAGTCATTATTTCCCAAGACTAACCATCTCTAGCAGCTTCCATCTTTCTTGATAGATCATTCTTTATCTTCTGCCCCCCAAAATCATCTTCATTACTCTCCCCTTGGCCTGTTCCAAATTCTCTGAACTGTGGTGCTTAAAATGGGACATAGCAAAGATGTGATCAGGAATAGAGATAAATTATAACATAATAGTTCTAATTGTTACATTAAAGGCCTCCAATCTTTCTGAAGCAGTTGATGTTTCTGGACTTTTGAGAGTTATAAGTACTCCCACAAAATGGTTGCCATGCTAGATGTAGCCAACCATAAAACAGTCATGTACTAGAAGACAACTAAAGTACCGACCTTCAGTCACTCACCCTTTTATTTTCAAATAATGCCTTCTGGATTTTCAGTGACAGCTAGCCACAACAATGGAAAAATTGCTAACCAAATGCAGTGATGTTACAAGGCAAATGCTTTATCTACCTGCGTGTCAACCTTCAATGCATGTACAAATTATTTTTCTTTGCATCCTAACATAATGGTGCATGTTATCTTACTATTCCATACCCAGCAACCCTATAGATGTCTATATGAACGGCAGCCCATTCCTCAAAATGTATCTTGATTGGAAGAGTCAGACTTTATCCCATGAACAGAAATTAGCCACTTATTCAAAATTGCAAGATATCCAAGAATTGCTGATAATAACAAACAAAACACGCGGCCAAAACTGCTGTGTTGTAATTCCAGGAAAGTCCCATAGAAAGAAACAGTCTAAATCTACTTCCAAGTCATTTTCCTTCCTGCCAGATTTCTTTACCCCGTCCTTTGGATACCCATCTCCATGTGTCTTTGTTTTTATAGGGATGAGATTTGCCATGCCATCATTCTTCACTGACGGGGTAAGAATTAACTCTCACAGGTGCTTTGCTTTGCAACATGTACACTTCTCATTTGTGCTTCTAAGAATTAAACATAAATAAAATTAAGCAGCGCAGGGAACTGGCAGGGGACAAGGGACATGTTAGCAGGTGCCATGTTGGAGACCCAGGTTCTAGACTCTTTGTGGTCTGTAGCTAAAAGAAAATTAGTCTAAAGGACTGAAGCTTGGTAGAGTCATCATCCAAAGAAATCCAAGCTAAATGTAAGAGCAAGCAAAAAACTGATAAATGAGTTCTGTGAATTTTTTTTTAACAACAGGGAGTCATATGACACCTTAAAGACTAACACATTTAAGATGAATAAGCATTTGGGATTACTATCCACTTCATTTATCAGAATAAACTCTCCCTGCCATGCAGAGAGAAAAAGGAACACTGAAATTAATACTAAATAAGGGACTCTCTCCTTAAATAAGAGACAAGGCTAAATCGTGGATCTCCCAAGCAATGGCAGCTTAACTCATACAGTGAACTGTTCCTATTATAACATACAGTACCAACCGGGCACTTTTGCTGTGCTGAGAAAATTCCTTTCTTTTCCCTTACAGCTTCCCTGTTTGGTGGAGAGAATAGGTTCAGGATAAATCTCTTCTGCTCCCACCCCAGGAAAAGCATCCATCTGCCTTTGCAAGCTGTCTTTCTCCCCTAAAAGCTCACCTCTTCTCTTCTAGGAGTCGTTGCTCCTTCAGAAAAATCATTCTGAAACATACCGCTATGGAGGTATCTCCATATTTACTCACGCTATTCTCTGTGTTGGCTTCCTTCTTCTTACATACGAAGTTCAAAAACCCTCTGTGTGACCTTACCAGGGCTGCCTACTGCCTCTCCAAGTATTTCTACCAACCACACTGCCATTATTGCAATTGTTCAGGTTGGAAGAGTGTGAAAAGAAATAGACTATGTAGTTCAACGTTGTTCATTCCATTATTCTCCAAGTGACTGAATTCACACAAACACACGGCCATACACATCTCTAACCGCAGGAGAACAAAACACAGTTAGATGCTATGCCCAAATGAAAAAAAAAGTCATATTAACACTTAAGGTCATAGCTTGGTTCATTCAATAGCTAAGACAATGATTGAGTTTCCATAATATACTTGAAAAATAGATTTCCCAATCTTTTAGCTATAAGGCTTCGTGCAAACCCAGCCATTGTGTTCAATTTCAATTGTCATAATCTTCCAGCCAGCTGTTGGTTGGGAAATTTTGGCAATTAATCTTAAACATCTGGAGAGCACTAAGTTGAGGAAACCGTGTGTGTGTTTGTGTGTGTGCATGCATGTGTATGTGTGTGTGTGTGTGTGTGTGTGTGTGTGTATGTATTTCAGTCTATAATTTATTTATTAGTGTGCCATGCATTTTGTTTCAACGCAGACATTTAATTACATTAAACAGATCCACATTCTAGGATGAAACTGAGTTAGATTTCTATGGGAGCTAAGAGCCAGAGTTTGTCAGGGCAGAGATGTTAGTTATATCAACAATCAACAGGCATACAAGGCAAAGAAGGACAGCTGGAAAAGTCCATTAAAATAAGGGAAGGGGGAGGGAAGGAAAGTGTTGGAATTAATCTAGCATAAAGATGAATTACAATTTCATGTTGACAGAGGTGAATCAGCTGTTTTTGTGACTTTTTCCTGATCCACAATGAATACTTTTATCTAGGCAAGCATGTTGTATGTCAAAGGGCCTTAAGCTGAATTCAGGCCTAAAGGCTAGTCAAACCATCCTGAGTTGAGCTGGCTGTCAGAAAAAAATTGCCACGTTTTGTCAGCAAGCCTCACAATTTCCATGTGGTATATTAACTAAAAAATAACAGAATGGTATATCCTTGATCTGCCATTGTGAGCTGGTTCCCCAACTGAAATTTCTGCATATTTCCATAGTTGCATTAGCTAAGCCTATTCAGTATCACAGTACCATAACAACACCCTCCCACAAACCCAGCACACAACTGCTGTGTTTACATACAGAGATGATTGTAGGGAGGAATCAAAACTGACAAGATGGAAGACGTAATGTTGCAATCCAAGCCATGCCCACAAAGGGGTTGGGCTTTGATAACAATGGCACACCTGCCATCTTGCCTGTTATGATTCACCCTGCAAAATCGTGATGTTTGTATAAAATGTTTTACTCAACCAAATGAATAGCCTATTTCACAATAACATATTAAGGCAATGCCAAACCACCAATCTTTCAACTCCAATTTTATCTAGTCTGGGTTTAAGGAAACCAAATCCAGGGTAAATCTGATGTTGTTTTGGCTTAGCATGTTATGTGAAGCTAAGCAACTGTAGTGTAGAAGGGGTGCCAGAACCTGGGGTTGGAATTAAAAGAGGGATCAGTCTAGAATCTCTACGCAGCCATAAGCAAATTAACTCCAACCTCTTCTTAAATTTTTGTTGACCCTTATCTAACCTTGAGGCAAGATAGGCAGGCTATAAATTTTATACATAAATAAATACCCCAATCCGGTTAGTTAAGAAGATTTATGTGCATAATTGGACCTTTATGTATGGACATGATCTTTTGTTCCTGACTTATGGTATTTTCAACAAATCATAGTTAACACAATTTGATTATACATGATGTTGGAACTGCCATTACATGTCCTTATTCTGTATTGCTGCTGCAATCCTATACCCATTTACCTAACAACAAATACTATTAAACTTACTGAAAAATACTTTGGCATAGAAATGCACCAGTTTGCCACTGGATCACATCTGTAATTAGCCTTGGTTTTTCATCTGTTAATGGGGTGAATAATAAAGATTCCTGACATGAAGCAAAATAAATATGACCTGAAGGTCTATTTTAAGCATACTCCTAATAATGATTTTTCTGTGATTTCCAGCACATCCTCTGGTCAACATACCTTCAAGCTTAGTATGAAATGGAAAGGCATGTGGTCTCAGGCATATTTACTTGGAAATGAGTTAGGGAAGAGTTTACTTGTTGAAGTTTACTTGTTGAAGGTTTGTGTTTAAGGCCTGAGCAGCAAAAGTGTTTTTGTTGGTCTAAGTGTATATTTTCAAGTGACCCGGAATGTAAAAATATAAGAAGAATACAAAGAATATAAGAAAGTCCAACATTTGACATTGCTTAGTTTACAACCAAGTGCAGACCAGAAGATGGGCCATGTCCCTCTTCCCATCTTTGCTCCCTTCCTACTAGCTAGTATTAGGCATTCTCATCATTCTATAGCTATTAAACAATCATCAAGTCTACTAGCCATTCCTAGCCTGTTTTCCACAAATGTTTTCTGTTCTCTTTTAAAACCGCCTAAGTTAATATCTATCCCCACATCTGATGATAGCAAATTTCACAGTTTAATTTAGGTTGTGCAAAGAATTCCTTCTTCTTTGCTCTCAGTCCTGAATGTCTAGTGATGCCCCAAGTTCTCACACAGTGAGGAAGAAGAATTTGGCTCCAGAAACATTTTCCATATCACCCAAGCACCCTTTCATAGGCTGCTAAATAGCTTCCCTTCCTTCTTTTCCATCTGAGCTATTCTAAAAAGCCAGCCCTTTTACTCTTTTTGAAGGGGAGCCAGTCTAATCACCCAGCATCCTTCTAATTGCCTTTGTTGGCATCCTTCCCCATCTATAGCATCATGTCTGACATGTGGTGACCAGAACTGTATAGAGTTTCCAAATGTAGCCTCACTATAAATTGCTATAACGGCATTTCTATGCGGGCATTTTTTTTTTTTTTGTTTCCAATGAAACACGGAGTTTTCCACCACCCCCTTTACCTTTATTCTTGCTGGATTTTCATTCAGCAAGAAACTCTTAATTTATGGCGTTTGTCTTTTCTGGTTAGTCCCTACGGCTAGCTCAGATGAGGTGCTGAAATGTGGAGTCCTTTTTTCCAGGGCAGAAAGCAGTCTTAAAGCAGAGTTAAAGTTGTCTCCATAAGCCAGCCCGACTCCTTCTCTCTTTCTCTCTCCTCCAAACAAGTCCCTAAATCTAAAAGTCTGGGATCCTACGCCAGTTTCTCCTGACCTGGGTCAATTCAACACACACACAGAGACACACCCAACTTCCAGGTAAGGCACCGGCTGAGGCAGGCTTAAACTCCGCCCTCCCGTCCCCTCCCCTCCCCTCCCCAAATGCCCCGCTTCACCTTTCCTTCTCGGTTCCCCTCCCCTCCACCTCCTACCTTTGCTACATCTCCAGAAGCGGCACCCGGGCGGAGAGCAGCTTTTCCGTCCTCCTGGACAGCGACGCCACCGAGCGCACAAGCGGCTTCCAGCACGGTTGGAGGGGAGCCCGGGTCTCCACGCCCTCTGGGTTGTTCTCCGTCCCTCCTTCCCGGCTGGGTTTGGAGATGTGCCCGCGCGACTCGCTCGCTCTCTCCCTCGCTTCCCCCGCAGCTCTTCCTTTGCTGGGCTCTCGCTGCCTGCGACGTCCCGATAGCGGCCAGCTTATCGAGCCCTCGCAGCTTCTCGCCCGAATCAGGCGCCTCTTCCTGGAAGACGCGTGCAGTGAAGAGGCCGGGGACAAGAAGCATCTGTCCGCCGTCGCCGCCTCTGCTCCGCGCCTGTTGCTCCTTCTCCTCCTTCCCCCTCCCTCCTCGACCCCCTCCTAGGCTCGCGGGGAGGAGAGGGCTGGGACAACATGGAGTCTCCCTCGCATAAGAGCCGTTTTAGGAGATCGGGGACCGGCGGTGCAGGTCCAACCTTCCTCCGCTGCCCCTGCAACAAAGCCATCTCCTCCCCCCCCCCCAAAGCTGCTAGCCAACCAGCCATCCCCGGGGGGGAAAGCACACCTTGCAGTGGGAGAGAACAAGACTAGATTGACAAGGGGAGAGGAGGTGGTCGAAGGTGCTTGCGCGCTTGGGTGGGCTCTCACGTACCTGCACAGGACATCAGAAAGATGAATGTGGGAGCTCTGTTCCCCCTGGGAAGACTTAGGTCCCAATTAGTATTCTCATCCGGAAGTTTTCATCTGCCCCCAGAGTTTTGTCCAGCCAGTTGTCTCTTTGACAACACTTGCGTTATCTCAGCCTTCTGCTGCTCCAATATCGTCTACAAATTGGAGGAGAGAGAGAAAGAGCAAACTACCTCCATCTTCTCAGCCTTACTGGTTCTTGGCTGTACTCTAGAGCGAATGCAAACTGCACCAACTCTTACCAATTATTGGAGGAGGACACAATTCCCCCGGGTCCTTGAAAGGCAAATTCCAGCATCTGTAGGAAATCAAAGAGAAGGGATGCTAGGTGCTGCAGCTCAGCAACTTGGAAACCTAAGCCTTCCACATCACAGACTTAGAGGGGAAAAGCAGTTTTGGGATGGTATACTGCAATAACAACAACAAAACAAAAGTCAAGATAGTAATTGTGATGGTGCAATCAAAGCTTTGCCTGCTTTATGTCACAGCTTATGGACACCTCTATTGGGAGATAGCAGTAGCATTTAGACTTATATACCACTTCACAGTGCTTTACAGCCCTCTCTAAGCAGTTTACAGAGTCAGCATATTTGCCCCCAACAATGTGGGTCCTCATTTTACCGACCGTGGAAGGATGGAAGGCTGAGTCAACCTTGAGCCAGTAAGATTCGAACCGTCAAACAGCCGGCAGTCAGCAGAAATATCCTGCAGTACTGCATGATTTTCCTTTGGTTCTGATGCTGATTATTGCTCAAAAAGATGAGATGAGTGGTCTAACAAAGAGGCTTCTTCTCAGAACAAGAGCCTTGACAGATTTCTCCAGGGTTTGATTTGCTCTACCATTTCCAAATATACAGGCTGACTTCTTCATAAAATCATGGGGATCGCTTGTCCAACCAACCGTATCAATTTATTAGACCAATTGCAGATATACAGAACAGCATGCAGACTTTTGTATCTCTTCATCTAGAAAGCATTACAGGGTAATTGCAGAATAACAGTCTTGATTTGAGTGGAGTTTTGAGAGAACCTGAGGAGTGGATTTCTTCTGAGCTGGGAAATGACTTTTGTTGCACTCTATTCCAGTTTGATGGGCCAAAGCAATTCATAAATACCTGTTGTCCCCACTTCAGTTTTCCCAGCAAAGCCAGCTCAGGTCATTTCACACGTTTAAATAGTCACCTGTCCATCCTGTAATTGGCACAGTCACCAATTGGATGTAGGATTCAACAAATTTTCACCATGTCGAGTTTATTACACCATGTCGAGTTTATTAAGATGATAATCTAAACAGCTAATGTTTCATCTGTAAAAATCAATAATAATAATTCAGGTTGAAGCCTACAGGTATCTGACATTTTTCAGTTATGTAAAAGTGTAACTTATCCAAGCATGGATCAGTTTAAAATGTGATTAGTAAAGAATGTGTGTAAAGAGAAACTTGCTAAAGGCAAAACTGAATGGTGGAAACATGAGTACCTGGGCCATACCTGTGATATGATACACTGCTGGAAGTATTAACTGAACACAAACTAAACAGAATAGTTTGGACCAAAAAACAAGAAAACTGATGACTATTTACTATGCACTACATCCCCATAGTGATATTGATAGAGTATATCTGCCAGCAGAAATGGAAGCAGAGGTTTACTTCAGGTCAAACGAACTGTTGAAGCAAAAAAGCATGCATTGACTGATTATATAAAAGACAGCCAGCCAACAATTGGAAGTTGCAAGTTACTGAACATACAGGAAACAAAGCATGAATATTGAAATAATTTCATAAAAACAAGAATAGAATGCTGGCAAAGAAAAATATTACATGGTCAATTTCTACAAAAGATTGGAGAGAGGGAGGGGGGAGTAGATAAAAATAAAAACTGGCAATGGCTTAGACCTGAAACATTAAAAAGAAACTGAAGGCTTGATTTTCACTGCATAAGAGCAAGTTGTTCAAGCTAATGCAATCAATGAAAAAATAATTAAATGATTCAAAGTGCAGATTATGCAAAGAAGCAGAAGAAACAGTAGATCGTACACTCAGCTCATACTTGATCACATGCAAGATTATAAACAATGACATAACACACCTGCCAAATTTATTCACTGGAACATCTGTAAAAATTATCATTTGCCAGTAATGAAAAACTGGTAGCAACACAGATTTGAAAAAGTAGTTGAAAATGAGCATGTTAAAATATTGTGAGATTTCTGAATACAAACTCATAAAATCTTGACTTATATCACATCATATTTAACTGTGGTTGAAAAGAAGATAATATGGATAATTGATGTGGCAATAAGAGGGGATAGAAAACAAAGAATATTGCAAAGAATCAAAATCAAAATTAAAAGATTACAGCATAAATTGGCCATGGTGGACCCATAGTTTTTGGCCCAGTGGATGCTATGTTAAAAAATCTTGGATGGTATTTAGAAAATCTGCATATTGATAAAATTACCATCTGTCAATTATAAAAGGCCACACTGCTTGGATATACTTGGATATGGCACATACTATGCCAATACATTATGACATCTTAGCATTTGGTGTATACAGGCCAACGCCAACTAAAGAACTGGCAACTGTGATTTTACAAAATATTGTTTAACCTATGAGCTTTCTGGAGCATCTTAACTTTAAATCAACCAGTTGCTCTTCTAATTTTCCTTCCCCCTTTCCCCCTTTCTGCATAAATCCTACTCTTAATGAATTTGCTCCTCATTCAAAATTCATCTACCCTCTCTTCCAGTTCTCTTTCAGGGCTCTTTAAATTTCTTAATTTTGGGGGAAAGTGCTTAAGCAAGAGCTGTAGCATCTAATTTTAAATTCAACAGAGCTTATTGCTGCCACCCACTGACAGCAATTTATCATTACAGTTTCTCAGTTCATGCAATACATGGATTTATTCACTTCTGCTTTCCAGTTACACCATACTCTTCCATGGAATGCATATGTATATGAAAAAAAAATTACAAGAGGAAATACAAATATGTTTTTAAAAACAGGTGCTAAACCTCCTTGCTGTTTGCTTCAGTTCCAAAATTACTCTGTAATGGAGGAAGACCAGGAGATTAATTAGGTTTTACTTATGTGAATACATGAATGAAGTCATTATCACCATCTCAAATATAAGGAATGGAAAGAATAGATTAATAACTTAATTGACTTTGAGGTGTATTGATAGCTTGACTGGCTTTCAGTATTAATGTATCTCTCTTTGGAAATGGGTTTAGAGTAGAGGATTATTTGCTATTCTTCTTCGGTAGCAAAATTATTTTTACCCAACCCAAAGAAAAACAAAGATGGATTATTCTGGGGGAGGGGGTCATCTCTTTGAACATCCCAAAAAGTGTTGAAAACATTGTTGATAAATACAAGAAAGTGACCCCAACTGTGATGACTGCAACATGCAGGAAACAGTGTGCAGTTCCAATCTCTTCCCTTTTTCTCTCAAAAATCCACTTTTTTTCTGTGCTACTATGTCGAGTACTTCTGGGTTCCATGTGCTGCCAAGTGCGACACATTTCACAGTTTTAGTACTATCATTTGAGGGATGCTGTTATGGGAAGGTGTGTGTGACATATCAGGAGAAATCAAGCTGGGAACTTTTCTGCAGGCATCATAAAACTGATCAGAAACTTTTCTCACAGAGAAATATGATAAAAGAAGATTGTGAAATCTGCTGGAGAAAAGACAAATCATTAAGGAAACAGCAGGAGGGAGGGAGGAGAGCTTCTGATTTCTGTTTCTCCAGCAAATGGATGGAAATAATTTGCCTGAAACCAGAAGAATTCATCTATATTAAATGTATAGGAGTAGAACAGCCATTACATGAATCTGCACGCTTACATAAGCAGGAAACTATAGCTTTAAAAAACCTATATATAGCAGTAACAGGAGTCTTAATTATTAAGAATATTACTAGCATTTCCTTCATGGCCACCAGTTTCAACAGCTTTACTCATACCACCTGATTACAGAACTAAGACATTTTCTGGCTTTGCATATTCCCGTAGACTATAAACAAATCAAACAGAGTTTTAAGTCCATATCAGATAGAAAGCCACAAAAAATAACTATGGTTAACCCTGGTATGTTGAGTGAATTCACCAAAGATGTATTAAATAAATAATATTGTCCTGTTGGACAAACCCAACCATGAGGAAGGTTTGAGTTGGCAAATTCTGGTTTAAACTACCATCTCCTCATGTAGCTCTAGTCTATTTAATTCCACCAAAACAGTGAAAATTGTTACCATAACCAAAACTTGCTAGGATTACATGAGAAGTCTCTATTTATTGTTCTCCATGCACACTTCTTGTGTCAAGTTGACACCCTAGCCTTTTTTCCACAATAAATGCCTGGCTTCTCAGAATGTATGATTTCCAGTTGTTTCTGGTGAGAATCTGGCCTTGTTGGTATTCTTGCACTCATCACAAAATATCTCTTTATGATCTATAACTTGGAACTATCTTCCTCTGGCATAGTTCTGAATTACTGTTTTATGATATTCATTATTTTAATGGCCTCCCTTGGTTATGTATTCTCGGGAAGGGCAGCTCAGCCTCCTTACTACAATGCTCAGCTATACATTTTTCAGATTCAAGCTGGTATTTGCATCAATCAATCAATTATTCATTTAAAAAACAAGCAAGCAGAATTCTATAATGCGCTGAATATTTTAGGAAACAAAACTGTATGAATGTACATGTTATTGTTCCTGGCTGATTTTTCCACCTTTGGAATCAGCTTTTTAAAAAGCTGCATGTGTTCAGTTGAGGTCTGAGCAAGCTCGAATTTCATCACTAAGGGGCATTAAAAACTTTAATCAGAACATATTTTAGGGCATGTTTGAGCAATCTACAGATAAAACATTCAGCAAGTTTTATTAAGATTTACAAAGCAACACAGTCACTAATAGGTTATTGGCTATTTAAGATAGGGTTAAACTTAAACCTTAGCAACTCTGTACAAGCCCTACATTTCAGAAGGCACGCCCCCAAAAGTAATAAACAATACCAGAATATTTGGGAACTATTTTTCTAGCTTTCAACCATTTGGTGCCAAATTGAACCAGCTATGAAAAAAACGTAGCTTCCAGCTGATCTTGAGCTACAACTCTGGTCCATCCTCATTAACTAATCAGGTAAGATTTGTAATCTTTAATGCTTTCTGAACTTGATTGTTTCATTCCACATCAGTATAAGGACTCTGATGGTAGCTACTATGGATCTGAAGCAAGTTTCTGGAGGAAGGAAAGAACATATTATGCCTTATTTCCAGGGTCCAGAAATAACTGAAGTAGAAAAAGTATCTTTTGTAGACATATTCCAATGGCTAATACATTGGGCCAGCCTTTGTCCATTTGTGTTCTTCAGTTGTCCTGAACTTCACTGCTCATGATCATTCAGACAACAATGAGCTTGGCCATGCTGTCTGTCAATCATAAGGTGAACTCCAATTCATGATGATTATAGTCCAACATTCCTATGGATGTCATATCTGAGTTGCAAAAATATTTGCATTGCAACCAGTAGATAGCAGCAAAGAGTGTATTTCTTTGCTGCATCCTAGTAGTTTCACTTTTTTTTTCAGCCCAGTTATAGCAAATTTTCCAAAATACCTGGCACCAGGTTGTAACCTGCTCAGAAATTCTGCCATGGCTTGACACCTTCAGAGTTCCAAGATTCCAGACAGTCAATTAATTATCAAGTCAAAAGGTCTGCAGACCAATTCCCTTTTCTCCCATGATAAAGCCCTGAAAAAACCTAATCACACTCCAATAAAAAAGAATATATGTATCTCAGGGTTGAAGTATGGAATCCTTGGTGTTCTCGGAGCTTGGTTGTTTGCTGATGTGAAGTGTTCACCCATATGCTTGACAATCAAGCTTAGAGAGCACCAAGGACTCCAGTCATCACATTAATGTAAAAGATGACAGCAAGAGCCCAGGAGTGGGTCCTTTCCTGAGTCAGGAATAGGGAGACTGGTGTTCACATCTTTTCACAGCAAAATTCAGCTCTTTTGTCGAGAGAATTTTTTAAAAATGTACTCTCCCTTTTCCTTTCCTTCCAACAAAGGTTTGTGTAAAAGTAAAATTTAAGGGGGAGGAAGAATATGGGCCTCTGTTGAGTTTCAAGTGCCCTTTGGGTCACAAAAATTATGTACCCCAATTGTATGGAATCAGGTAAAAAAGAAGTAGACAAATTTGGAACAGGACAGAACAGAACAGAACAGAATAACAGAGTTGGAAGGGACCTCTTCTAGTCCAACCCCTTGCTCAGGCAGGAAACCCTATACCATTTCAGACATATGGTTGTCTAATCTCTTCTTTAAAACTTCCAGTGTTGGAGAATTCACAGCTTCTGGGGGCAAGTTCTGGTTAATTGTTCTGTCAGGAAATTTCTCCTTAATTCTAGGTTGCTTCTCTCCTTGATCAGTTTCCATCCATTGCTTCTTGTCCTTCCTCAGGTGCTTTGGAGAATAGCTTGAGTCCCTCTTCTTTGTGGCAGCTCCTGAGATATTGGAACACTGCTATCATATCACCCCTAGTCCTTCTTTTCATTAACTAGACATACCCAATTCAAGCAACCGTTCTTTATATGTTTTAACCTCCAGTCCCCTAATCATCATTGTTGCTCTTCTCTGCATTCTTTCTAGAGTCACATCTTTTTTACATTGTGGCAACCAAAAGTGGATGCAGGTTTGGGATATTTAGAGGGGAAGCAATGTTGTGATGCAAAATGGATGGGGTTATGTAATTCACAGAGTTTATCTTTTCCTCAACTATTTCTAATGGTGATACTACAGAATTGATAGGTTCCATGTCTCAGCATGGCAGAAAGGAATTTACTGATTTCCAGAAATTATATTTGGACTTTGGGAAGCACAAAGTCAAGGGTTCAAGGGCCTTATGGGTTCTAGGAACTTAGATTTTGACCACCTCTGAAATAAACCAAGGATTGATCAACAACCTACTCCTTAGTCACCAGTTGAGGGCACTGTTGTATCTCAAAGATGTGAAACAATAATGACTATAATCGAATTTGTATTGTAACAAACATAATTTGGCGAGTTTTTCCCCATCAAAATATGGGGTGCTTTTCTTCCCCACATAATTAGGCACAAAGAGCAAGGCATCGTCCATCTGCTTCCACTCAAGAACTCTGGTGCCACACAAGGGATTTTCTTGAAAAATAAAAGCTATTTCCAAAAGTCTGTGGCGTCCAAACAAAGGCTCTGTGGTTAAATTCATAGCAAATGCTGCTCATGGATCTTGGAATTTAAATCTCAGCCACAGTAAGTGAACCAAGCAAAACATCATTATTCTCATGACAGTATAATAGTAAAACAATAAATAATGATAACATATATATGGGGAACAAAATGACTTAGAATTTCAGTTATTATACTAGACAATGCCTAAAATTTTAACTTTTTTTTTTAAAGGCTGTTTTTGAAGCTTAACTTCATACCTTAGCTTGACATCGCTTGTGACAGTAATCCGTTTTTGACTCTCTATAAAAAAACAACAAAAAATAAATGCAAACTAAAGCTTGCACTGTTAAAGAATTAAATTACACGATTGTTTTACCTTACAGCAGCCAGTTTTCTAGAATACTTAGTGGATGAGCTACACAGCTGTTCCTCTTTAATAAATGCCATTATTGCAGAGAAAATGGATGCTACTCTATTCCCCATTATCACAATTGTATCAGTTATATTATTCCAATTTTTAAATACAGGTAATCCTTGACTTATAATCATAGTTGGTACCAGAATTTCCACTAGCAAGCAAGACAGTTGTTAAGATTTTTTACAACCTTTTTTCCATAATTTTTAAGCACAGCACTGCAGTTATTAAGTGAATCATGTGATCATGAAACAATTTCATCTCCCCTTATTAACTTTGCTTGTAAGAAGCCAGCTAGGAAAGCTGCAAATGATGATCTCATGACTCTGCAATGCTGCTACCATCATAAACACATGCCAGTTGCCAAGGGCCTGAATTTTGACTATGTGACCATGGAGATGCTGTGATGGTCCTAAGTACAAGGACCAGTCATAAATCACATTTTTCCACTTCTGTTATAATTGTAAAGGATCACTAAACAAATGGTTGTAGTTGAGGACTACCTGTAATACCTTTTTAAAATAAAGATTTCATCCTGGTAAATCATTTGAATATCCTATCAGCCTGTATAAAAAAATACATAATACTCTCTGCGGTGTTTTTGTCCTAATGTCCTATGGTAATTAAATAAAAATGCCATTCATTTTATTTTATCTGTTGTGTGTGTTCTTCCAAACTTCCAAGCATTGGCTTTGAAGATAGTTTCTGAGTGATAATTCTTCTTTCCATGCAATGTTTGGCTTTGCAGCATTAAAGCTGCAAGTCTTTAGGTGGCTGACAGAAAACAAAATACATTCCATCTTTAATTGACCGCTGAAGCTCTTATCAGGTATACGTCAACTCAGGCACAAGAAGGTTGAGTTAAGAGAAGCAGACTCTTTTCATCTGCATTACCCATTGCAGAATTATAGCATGAGCAGGCAGGAATTTCCAAGATTCAGGCATCCCCATGAGCTGGAAGCAGAGCTGGAATCAATCACTGGATGTCCACACCTCGACAGAACCTTCCATTATTCATTTTGTTTTGACAAACAGTTTTTTTAAAACCATGTATTCCCCACCCCCAAATGAATAGGACAAGCCTGAATGAAACCATTTACATTTCCAATAAAGCCCCAGGATTGAGTTGTTACAGTGTAATGTAGAAAACTAAAATGGTGGCTCTATCTCATTGCTAGTTGCTACTTAAATCAGTAATTGTCAGTAGGCGTGTCCATGAGGAATTCACTGAGGTCAGGAGATCCATTAAAAATCACCTCCTTGAAGCTGGAAAATCGGTTTTCGTCCTATCTGGATGCATGCTAAAACAAAGAAATTCAACACCAAAAATGTAAACACAACACAGGGTTTTGCACACCCTGCAATGTTGCGCCTTCCAGGTGTGCACCAATATGTTGCAATATGTTGGATTACAGACT
Organism: Oxyrhabdium leporinum; assembly: GCA_032468155.1. NCBI lineage: Eukaryota > Metazoa > Chordata > Lepidosauria > Squamata > Cyclocoridae > Oxyrhabdium > Oxyrhabdium leporinum. The sequence continues at coordinate 285,317 of JANHFL010000530.1, forward strand.
CCTGGCAATTCACCAATAAATTTTACAAACACACAATCCATTAAGGTGTAAATAAAATTAATAATCCTTTCTTAGATGTCCACATAACATTATTCATGTATTTATTGTGTATGATCACCCATTTCATATATGTGACTCTGGGAGTCTAAACAATTAAAATAAAAACTTAATAACATAGTCAAGATTGAAAAATAGCTTTGATAGCATAAAAATAGCTGTTGAGAACATTCATAACATTGTTGGGGTCCTTGGTGCTCTATGAGCCTGGTAGTTTCTTGCAGATATTTATTTACCAAACTAGGTAACATCATCATGAAACATCTGCAAGAAAACCACAAAGCTCAGAGAGACTCCACATTTCAGTTCTGAGCTACAAATTTTCTCTTCTATCAGTATTCATAACATTCCACACTCAAATCAACCATGAAAATGGTCCACTTGTATTCCCAAGGCTCCTGGTAGGATGGTAGATCCAAGATTTTAATGCCTTGGAAAAGACCATCAAAATCAGGGGAAGTCTAATCTCACAGGGGAATGTTATTTCAGAGGATGGGTGTTATAGCAGAAAAGGCTCTGTTGCTCGGTGCTGCCAGATGGAACTCTCTAGTGCAGTGGTTCTCAACCTATTCTTCACCATAGACCCCCTTTAAATCCCTTTTGTGGCCATGAACCACATACCCCAAGACCTAACTCAAGATTTAAATCATAACTTTTTTCAAGCCTTTGTGATCCCCTGTGATGACATAATCCCCCCCCCCTAAGGGGTCTGTGGACCAAAGATTGAGAACCACTGCTCTAGTGGACAGGCTTTCCTCCTCTGTTGAATCTAACAGGACACCAATGGGGAGAGATGGTCTGATAAGTAACCTATAAGTACTCAACAATAAAATAAGTACTCAACAATAAAAAAAATTGTATCACAGAGCAACAATATCAGCACACTAATCAAAGAGAAACATAGATAACATCACCTCATTTTCCATGTGCTTCCTGGATGAATAACACAGAGTTAAGTTTGATCTCCAGAGGAAGGCTGATCCACAGAGCAAATATACCCATTGAAGCCCTATTCACCTCATAGAAGTGAGGGACCAATAGCATTTTATCCCTGAATCCATGCATCAATTGAGTGGATTCCAACTGGAGAGTATCAGGTCCATAAAACCATTGTTAGTCCTCCCCTGAGCATATGATCTCAGCTCTGACTGAAACTCATGGATGTCTGTCTGTGCTATTCCTGGGACCACCTAGTGAGAAGAATGTTGGTGGCCTCTATCCCAATTCCTCCCTGCATCTCTAGCATCTTGCTAGCATGTGATTTTCATAGGTTGTCAAACTAGAACTCCCACTAAGGGCAATCTTGATAGGGACTAGAGTTTCAGTTTCAATAAGTGGAAGATCATAAATTGTGCACTCCTGACTCAATATTTGACACCAGCTATCCAATTGGAGCTGCCTGCATAGGAAATTATTAATAGGGTTTTTTTTGTTCCAGAGAAACTTGCCCTTCTATGCTCTGCAGAGTTCTCCAGTTTTCTGCTGGCTCTGATTCCTCATTTGTTGTATCATCTGAATGCATATTTTAATCCTGCCCTTTGGCTTGCTCAATTCTGCCTCTTGGCTCACTGTTTTGTCCTGATTAATGGTACCATCTGGTGTCTCCTTTCATTGATCTTTGGGTCTTCTCACATTGCAGAGTTGAAATGCTATTCATTTATTATCCATAAGGGATTTTTTCTAAATAGGACCACAACCAATTATCTGTCAATAACTGTATCAGGTTAGCACTTCAAAGTGAGAAATATCAGAATAGGCAATAATCAGAACACACCAACCAATCTTTTAAAAGGCTGCATTATTTCAGCACAGATACCAAAGTACAGTGAGTCACAACACCACCAATAAGACAAGGTTCTCAAACTTGGCAGTGTCATGAACCACAATTTCAAAATATGAAATAGTTCTGCCTTTTCTCATCATTTTCATATCACAAATCCAGGAATCTGCTCAAAATAATACCCTTGGAAAAATTAGTGAATTTAGAATGTAAGACAGGCAGAAAGAAATTTCCATGTAAATATTTTTCATTGAATGGCATTTCTTGATGTCAAAAGGTTAGAAAATTCTGATTCTCTTACTGGGAGAAGTAGCTTAATATCCATCTTGAGTGTAGGTTACTCAGAATAGGAATACAGAAAGGAATTTTTGCTATTAATCCTTTTAATATTGTTGATGGATGGTAGTATACAGTTAGATAATTTAAAACAATTTTAACAGCTTTACTAATTAAACAGCATTATCTGCAATCCTAGACACACTGCCCATACTTCTTTTAAAAACTCAATTAATGTAATATAGTTTTGTGCCCAAGATGCTGCTAAACTACAATGGGGACCAGAATTTCCATTGCTGAACAAGATAGCAAAAGCAATAACACTTACACTTATATATCGCTTCACAGTGCTTTACAGCCCTCTCTAAGTGGTTTACAGAGTCAGCATATTGCCCCCAACTATCTGGGTCCTCATTTTACCCACCTCGGAAGGATGGAAGGCTGAGGCAACCTTGAGCCTGGTGAGACTCAAACTGCCAAATTGCAGGCAGCCGGCACTCTATTGCACTCTAACTGCACTCTACTGCACTCTAACCACTGCACCACCACGGCTCTTACAAATACATCTTAAGAAGATGATTGTTAAGTAAGTTGTGCCCAAGTTTACAATCTTTTTTGCCATGGTTAAATGAATCACCGCAAATGTTAAATGAATCATATGATCATTAAGTGAATCTACCTTCCCCTATTGACTTTGCTTGTTGGAAGACGGCTGGGAAATTCACAGATCATGGTCACATGACCCCAAAATGCTGCAATTATCCTAGATACCTATCGGTTGCCAGAATTTTGATCACATGACTGTGACATGTTGCAAAGATCATGAGTGTGAGGACTGTGTGTACTCCTTTTGGTGCCTTTGTAACTTTGAATGGTTGCTAAATGGAAGGTTCTAAGTACATATACGCATGTGCGCACACACAGATGCACACTTACAGTTCATCCATAAACCCTAATTATGGATGTCAAGATCTATTAATAAGGAATCGAGAGAAACTAAATTCTTAATTTGGTGCTTATAAGCCTTAAAAAAAAAGTGTAGGTAAGATAAAAATTTACATCCACCCCCTCTTCTCCTGCTCTTTCTGCATGAATCGACTGTTTGCAAAACCTGGAGTTTGATCCACCTGAAGCTCTGAGTTTACATGCACATACAGAGTTCAGTCCTTGTTAGACACAATCTAAATGTTTCGGCACTGCTTCAGTTCTCCGTGCAGAACAGAAAAAAAAAGTGAGTTTTTGGCTTAGGCAATTTAGCTACCAGCCGTTATGAATCAGACTCAACCGATTAGATAACACCCTTAGCCTTTACCCTTGAAATTTGCTGTCCCCATTGTCATTCCTTCTACTGCAGCTGTTTCAAGACACTGTGTTTATTTAACTTTCATCCAAGGTGCTTAAGCCTAACAGTTTTTAAACACTTTGCGACTGTCCTTAGATAGGGCAGAAAAAAAGGAGAGAAACGCTACTTCAGCACCAGTACATCTAAGGATTATATAAACCTGCCTCACTCGTGTACTGGAAGATGGGAAAAAGGGCAACACTCTGGAGACTTAGCAGAGGAAAATAAGATACGTTGCCAAGGTGTTTCTAATCATTTTTAGTTTCAAGATGAGAAAGGCCTGCAAGTAGAGAAGCTGCCAGATTTTAGCCATGACAGTTACAGCATTAGAACAGAAAAACATTATTTATGCACTTCAAAAATAGAACAGAGCAAAGTTTTTCTAATTCATTTTAAGATGGAAACAAAAACCAACTACTTCACTCTTTATTTTGTGCAACTAAATAATCAACAGGCAGTTCGGTCTAGTGGTTAAGGCACCAGGCTAGAAACCAGGAGGCTATGAGTTCTAGAAGGGATTGGACAACTATTTGTCTGAAATGGTACAGTTTCCTGCTTGAGTAGAGGTTTGGAAGATTTCAAAGGTCTGTTATTCTGTTATTAGGTATTATTTCATACCTAATATCTTAGGTATGAAAGCCACCTGGGTGACTTTAGGCCAGTCACTCTCTCTCAACCCAATCCACCTCATAGGATTATTGTGGTGGAGAAATAGGAGGCAGAAGTAATTATGTATGTTTATTGCCTTGAGCTATATATTTAAAAAGTGGGATTAAAAAAATAATTATAATACCATGAAGTTTTGATGCTGCTAAGTTGCAACCGTGCAACTGAATAGATGGTGTTTACTCAGAGATACAGCTGCAATGTGCCATCATTAGCTTGACATTTTTTATCTTTATTTCAGAACGAAATACAGAAATATGGATCAGTTTTGCATTAGTGATGAGAACAATTAAGACTAGAAATACACCCAGAACTAAAACATTTGCATCCACCCCCCTCCCCGAAGATTTCTTTCAGTATACTAGCAATTGATTATATACTATGTAATTATCTCAACCAGTCATAAGATAAAGACAGTCATATTGGCTCTAAAAATTAACATATTTATTATGGCAATTCTTTGTCATAACCTGGAAATGGTGTATATGTCAGTATCTACATTCTTTTCAACTTATAATGAAGATTTATCTCATTGAAGCATTAATCATACTTCATTCTTATTTAATGAGTAATTCTATATTTCTGAAAGGTTCAGGAGTGAAGTCCATGGCCCTCAAACCTACAATTATGCACACAGATTATTGTCCTGGCTCTTGAGGAAGCCAAATTATATTCATATTAATTTACTGCATATTCATCTTGCTATTTGAAATGCTTGAAATTCCCCAACAATGATTCAGAACCATCCTGGTAAAAGTGGATATAAATCTTATGAAAAGATCATGCATCGAAGGTTGAAAGAAGATTCTTATAGCCTACTATGCTGGAAGGAAGGAAGGAAGGAAGGAAGGGAGGGAGGAAGGAAGGAAGGAAGGAAGGAAGGAAGGAAGGAAGGAAGGAAG
>JANHFL010000535.1:7703-18194 GCA_032468155.1 Oxyrhabdium leporinum
TCATCATCATCATCATCATCATCATCATCATCATCATCATCATCATCATCATCATCATCATCATCATCATCATGCTACATGGACATTTTGAAATATGCTGACTTTTTTAAAAAAACCACTCTACTCGGAACTGCCTATATACTCAGACATTACCTTGACAGGTCTTAGGTCCTTGGTTAGGACTTGAACTGTTAAGTTTTTACCAGTTCCAGACTGTGAATCAAACTGAAGATTAACCATAATAATTAAAATAAGTATTACTATTAATTTAATAATTATTAAAATAAGAAGAAGAAGAAGCTAGAAAAAATAACAAAATATCATGATTTGCAAATTGAATTCGAGTGATTGTGGAGGAATAAATCAGTGGTTGTACCAGTAGTATTAGGAACCCTTGGAGCAATACCCAAAGGGCAGTCTAGCTACGTGGAAATTTTGAATTTATTAGACCTGAATATCCTGACTTTGCAAAAAAAACAACACCTTACTTGGAACTGTCTGTATACTCAAACACTACCTTAACAGCTCTTAGGTCCTTGGTTAGGATTTGAACTGTTACGTTTTTATCAATCCTAGACTATAAATCAAATTGAAGATTAAATCTAAAACAACAACAACAATCTTTGAGCCAGTGAGAATCAAACTACTGGCAGTAAGCAGAATTAATCTGCAATACTGCATTCTAACCACTGCATCACCATGGCTCTTTTTTAGGCTATATTAACAGAATCATTCAAGTCTGAAATTATCCCTCCCATCCCTCACTGGGAGACAACCAACAAAAATTAGAGAAGGCAAAATAGCAAATACAAATATAAAAGAACATAATAATAAAAGTTTTAAAAAACTAGAAATCCCATAGTTGAAGGAAATGTTAGGCCCAAGACCAGAAATGGCATAGAGAAATCTAATTGAGTTCAATCTTTTGTTTGCTCACACCTAAATGGCAGCATCTTGTCAAACTCTAGCTATAACCTCATAACCTATTAGACATATCCTGAGAGAGTCTTATGTGAATTCCAGCTACACTGAATCTCTTTCCTGCTCTCTCATCCAGCTTGGGGCTGTGCAATTTCTTGATCCACGTCTCTTTCTGGGAAAACTCTGTCTTGGACAAACTCTCCCACACTGCTCCTTCAGATGCACATTCCATCACACTCGATCCTGGTCACTGAACAGTTCTTAAGGGCTTATGAAACATCAAAAAGGATGGTGCCAACTTAATTTTGGGAAGAACATTCCGTAGAGAGGGTGCCAGAACAGAGAAGGCATGTGTCCTGTGACCTACCAAATGTAGATTCATAGCTGAAGTTACCCACAGCACACCTTCTCTGTGAGATTGATGGAGTTGGCTGGTATAAATGTAAAAATAAATAAATAAATAAATAAAAATAAATCAGCAGGGAAAGACAGTCCCTCAAATAGAGCCAGACCCATACCATGAATTTGTGCTTTCTGTTTAAATGCTCAATTCACACGTTCTCTCTAACTGTAATAGATTTTATGTCATTTATTCTGGGTATCACAAAGGTTTTGCTATGGAAAGAAAAACAGTAAGAAAAAGTACACTGTATCCAAATAATAATAGTTATGCAACTTACTTACTTACTTACTTACTTACTTACTTACTTACTTACTTACTTACTTACTTACTTATTTTGGCCACCCATCTTACCATAAGGTGACTGGGTGACTTACAGACACAAAAATATATATCTACATTAAAACATGAATAAATTAAAAGCAAAGATGAAAATCACGGCTACATGTAGTATTGCAGTATTTATACAGACAGCTCACAACAGAATATAAAGAGCTGTTGCTGAATGGCTAAGTTCAAATACTGTGTTTGTCTTCAAGTTTGGTGGAGCAAGAGTCATGCTGCAATTTACTCTCCCAAGTACGGCAATGTTTCCAGTTTCCACTTTCCATTCAGCATTGCGCCACTTTTTCACTCTCAACTGTTCCTTAGACATTTCCCTGCTTTCTTAAGTGGCACTAATTTTTCAGTGACATTATTCTTGTTAGCTCATCCTATGATTCTACCAAATGCGTCGGCAAAATTTGGTACTTACATTTCTACCAATACTGAAAAACAGATAAAATTCTGAGTGGCATTCATTCAGCCAATCAGTTTGCTTTGCTTTTCCTTTGTGAGGTCATGCTTCATAATAGTGTTGACAGGTGCGAGACCTCACAAAGGAGAAGTAAATAAAACTGGTTGGTTGGCTGAAAGAAAGCTATTCACTCAGTTTTTTCTCTGTGTAGGTGAGTGTACCACTCCTTACTCATCAAGGACTGGAAGCTTAGATTTGGTTTTGATTTTATTTAACTGCATTTACATACCTTAGGTTTACTTTACTTTACAGTATTCGTTTGTTTGTTTGCTTAGTATCACACCTGTTTCCTTAGTTTAGTTAGTTTAGTTTAGTTTGCACATACTGTTTATTTATTGGTTCTTTATTATATTTAATATATTTGTTTAATTAGTTTATTGAATTCCTCATGGAGACATTCCTATATTATGCAGGGAAAGCCCTGTTTGAGGTAAGAGATCCTGGTTTTTTTATTTATTTACTTGTCATGTGCATGTCTGTCTATAGCATTTAGGATTCAAAGAGGTAATAATAGTGAAATAAAACAAGAATAAAAAGAATCTAGGAACAAGCAAAAATTGTTTTAGAATAATTTTTAAAATAACTTTTGAACCTGAATATTTTAAAAAATATTTGCACATTTTCTTTCAGGTGCTTTCTTGGTGAATTGTATTAATATCTTCAATGTAAACGTATTCACAGAAACAGTCTTTCAGAAAAGCTGGGGAACATGGCTCTGTGACTTTGATTGGGGTGCATAGAAAAGCACACAGTCATGGAGCTGGTTAGAGCCCCTAAATCCCTGTTCCTAATTAATTTGTAATATTGCCCGCCTCTTTTTAATTTTATATATGGTGCTTGTGTTTTTAACATTTCATTTGTATAGTTCCATTAGTCCCTTTGGGAGAGAGATGGGCAATGAGTTCTAAGATATGATAAGTAAACAAATAAATAGTCTGTGTTCTAGTCTCATGATACGCTAAACTGCATTGGTCATTAGTCGTGGTTAATGGCCATAGGGATGAAGCATCCAGCAGACAACAGTAGTGACATTGTTGCTCCGCTATCCCATGTCCTTTTTTAGCACTGGAGAAGGTTCAGTGTGTCCTTTTTCAATTCACCAGATGGATGGCCCAAAGTAGTGGCAAACATCCCTTCCTATGCTTGGATGCTGTCCCCTCCATCGTATACCTGCTCCTATGACAAACAACCCATTTGTTTACATCACTGACCACTGAACAAAAGTTTAAAGTCTCCTCTGCATAAGCAAAATACCAGAGAAGAAAAAGCAACTTTCAGAAAGGCAGCCTTTCAGTCCAGAATAATTGACTATGGAATGGAAAAGGGCCTTTGAATTGGGAAAGAAGGTGGCAGAAACAAATATTAGCCTGTCAAACCTTGGCGTTGAGCCCCAGGGCCATGGGGATGCAGTACAGCACATCTACTGCCTGCATAGAGTCAAGAAGAAGTGATTGAGAAAGTCTATTTTGATGTTTTGTGCTTATGAGCACATTATATGAGTTTTATCACATGTAGGCTAGCCACGTTCTCTATCTGCTTCTTTGGCAATTTTTTTTTAGGGAAATTGTTGAAACAGTGGTAGGCTCAAGACTGGTCAGAAACTGCATTGGTTGCCCCAGTGGATGACAGTCTCAGGACCTTGCTTGGAGAAGTGCACTCTTCTTGGTTCTTTTACATTTCTAGGGACCTTCAGTATTATTAAGCCAAGTATTCTAGAGTGCTTACAAGGCTTTGAAGTTGAGATCAAGTACTGATTCTGCTACTTCCTGAGTGGATCGTCCCAGTTGATAGAAATAAAGGAAGAGAGGAGATGTCATCCAGTGGCTGCTCCCTTGAATACATGAAGCTGCCGAGGGGAGGTCATCCATCAGTTTGGGATGTAGGAACACTGATGATAATCAATTGCATATCCCTGGGATGTGCCAGGGATATGGTGAAAGTTCTGACCTAGTTTTTGTGGGCTGTTAGCAATGGTGGGCTGCAACCGGTTCAACAACTGGTTCTGCGAGTGCGCGCTTTGTGTGCACAAAGCATTCAAAAACCAGTGATTTGAAGCTCAACTGCTTACCTTCTAGGGCAGCCCCGGTAAGTAGAACAGCTGAGGCGTGAAAATTAGCTGTGCTGTGCAAATCAGCTGAGCCAGAAAGATGGAAATATAGGACAGGATAGGGTGGGTGTGGATGGGCGGGGCCAGCTGATGGTCGGAATTACCGGTTCGCTAGAACTGGTCTGAACCGGTATCAGCCCAGCACTGGCTGTTAGACTCTAAATCAGGGCTGTCAAACTTGTGGTCTGCGGGCTGGATGCTTCATGCATTGGCTATGCCCACGCCCAGTTTAGCAAAGTCACTATATGATGCCATGACGATGCCATGACACCCCTGCTCTAAATGCACAAGCTGAGATTGAATCCTATGTCCAAAAAACATATTTCAGTTTAACATCACTACATACAACAGTGGAACCAGAACAGTACATGTATCAATATCTTCTATGATAATTAGCTGAGAACCATATCAGAGGAAAGATGGATGGAAGCTGTCTCAGACTGATTGATTTAATAGTATTTTGTACCACTGACTTCATATTAATTTTTCACAATTTATAAACAGCTGCATAAAATCCATACAATAAATAGTCAGGAGGCCCAGAGTCACCTTACATTAATCTAGAGATGGGAGGATCCTAGCCTCTGACCATGCTGTCATCAACACTATCACAGAGGCACTGCCAATTGCTTGTAGAGCAATGTTTATATTGGAAGAAGAGTGTCATTATAACATCATTTTAACAGCAGAGCAGCTAAAGGCAACTTCAGATGTCCCTGCAGCTGGCTAGAGGCAAAATTCAGCTGATGTCATGAGTATTGTTGCTTAACAGTGGTTAAAACAGTGGTTAGTGAAGGTCTTCATGCTATTTTTAAAAAGTACAGGTACAATTTGGCAAATTGTGTAGCCTATGAAAATCTACTATTTTCCCTCACATTTCAACACAATATCCCTCTTGCATAAATGAACAAATGAAAAAAAAAATCCCAAGCAAATTCAGTTTCAGCTGCTATCATATCAGCCTGATTTAACTTTACAGAAAACAGTTTATTATGTGCTGCTAGCTGTAAAGGCAGAACAGGTAAAAATGAACCCTGTTCACTAATGTATACCCAAGGGGTTTTTGTTAAGCTGTCCTATGATTACTTCCAAGCAGCAACGTTTCCAGAAATTTGTATATATTAAGAATTCAAATCAAATTTTAATATACTTCTTTCCAGATTCGAGTTTTGAGATAAAGTAGTTTCTTGAAGAATTATATAGATTATATGCAAGATTAATATTGTTTTTAAAGATCTATTTAGAGTTAGAGGATTTTTTTTATTCCTAACAGAATTTTACAAATAGAGCAAAACAATTATTCTCAGCAGCTTCATTTGTAATCAGCCTGTTTAAGGATTTTTGCTAAAAATCTAAATTCACCATACTTTGTCCCAACTACAAACATCAATATTTTGCTTAGAGAAGGCATACATAAATTACTTTGAAAATTAGGATATGAAGAAGTTACAATGTAAGATTAATAATAGATTGATGTAGTTACCTTCCTTTTCAAAATGTGGCTTTATAGCCCAAGCATTTTGCCAGAACTACTGCACAGTGCTTTAGAACAAAGCAGCTAAAGCATATTGCAGCTGGATATGACTCCAGCTAAAAATAAAGCTCTTTCCATTATTATCAATCTCCGCAAAGTTCAATGAAGAAGCGTTAAAAGTTGGGTTAGCATAGCTTGGAAAAAGATTAAGGGAAGACACGACAGCATTCTGGGTCTTGTAGTTCTTTCTTTAATAGCACTTTGATCTATACTTCAATAATGAGCTTAATTTATCTCTTTGTCTTTTTTTGGCAGTATTGTCTCCAAAAACACAAGCAACATCAAAGAGAAAAAGGTGAGTAACCAACCATATTGCTTGTGTGGGTACCTGCAGCAGGAGCGGGGATAGAAGGGCAGTCCTTCCTCTGAACTACAGAGGAAAACAACCCTTCATTCAGAATTACTGTCTTTGGGAGAGGTTCTGAAGTCCGTTTATCTTAATGGGGAAAAGATGTAAAAAGATCTGTTTCCCTGCACTAACAACACACCCTGATGTTGCATTTTAAATGGACTGTGCCATTAATAAAGAGTGCCTTGACTTTCTGTGTCATTGGTGGCTTAATATATAATGTCTTTCATGAATATTGTGTAATAGCACAAGTGTTCTCCCATAAAAATACAGAACAAGAGGAAATGAAAGAAATAACGGAGAAGCACCAAGAGAAGATGGCTGAGAAAAATGGCACGATAAGAGATGTAAGTAATTCATTTTGCTTACAACCCTATTTTAAGCTTCTCTTTTTGTTGGCTTATTTATATTATATGATTGATGAATGCTTCTTGAAATTTCTGTATCTTAGTTGGAAGAGGAAAATGGCTTCTTAGCCAGTGAAGTCACAAAACGTGCAAAGGAAAACAAATCCTTGAAGAACAAACTTAGAGAAAGTCAAGGAAATGAGTATAATTTCAACTTAACAACATTTTAATTATTTTCATTTTAAAATGAAAGTGACTTATTTCTTCTTAAGTTTAGCTTTACAAGTACTATATTTTGCCAGGGCCTGCCCAGGAGGAAGAACATCCAGCTGGAAAAAGAACAAGGAAAACACAGGTACTATAAAAATAAGGAGGTGTGATTAAATTAGTGACTTAATTAGTGGACTAAATTAGGGTATAAAGGAAATGCTGTGGATATAGTATATGTAGACTTCAATAAGGCATTTGACAAAGTAGACTACAGACTACATCTTGATAAGATAAAACAATGTGTGATAGATGGTACCATCATCATATAGATTCCCAATTGGCTGAACAACCATTCTCACTATGTAGCCCTCAATGAAACTACAACTACCTGGAGAGAAGCGTTCAGTGAATGCCTCAAGGTTCTGTCTTGTGCTCTTCAACATTTTTATCAACAAGCCAGATGATGGCATCAAAGGGGACCTCACCAAATTTTCCGAACCCCCCCCCCCCCAAATGTACAGGAGTATAATAGGCACTACCTGGCTTGATAGCAGCAACTGTGGGAGGGATCTAGGGGTCCATCACTTAGCTATGAGCCAGCAGTGTGCTACAGCTGCTAAAAAAGCTGATGCAGTTCTAGGCTGCATCAAGAAGGAGATGGCATCAAGATTATAAGTGATAATACCACTTTATACCTCACTAGTGAGTCCACACATGGAATACTGTGTCCAGTTCTGATTGCCATGATACAAAAAAGGATGCTGAGAATCTAGAAAGAATACAGAGAAGAGCAACTATGTTAATAAGAGGTCCGATGACTAATCATACAATGATTGGTTAAGGGAACTAGCTATGTCTAGCCTAATAAAGAGAAGGACTAGGGGTGACCTGATAACTATCTTCCAGTACTTGAGCAGCAGTCATAGAGATGAGGGGATTTAATGGACAAAAAAACCAGGCCAAAAACCAGGCTGAAAAATGGGCTGAAAAAGAGGCCGAAAAACAGGCTGTGCGTCCCGTTTTCGGCTGGCAAAGTGCTGCAGGAGGTCACGGAGGGTGAAAACAAGGCTCAGGGCTGCACACACAAATGAAGGAAAAAAATTATCTCTAAATTTTTCAAGGTTGTTTTCTGAAATTTTCAAATTCGGCAAAATTCTATACCAGGGATGCAGAAGAGCCAAGGATGTCCCATAATTGGGCTATATCATTCAGCCATGAAATAAAAGATTTTAGATAGAATGCACTCTCTTGTGGCATTAGAAGCAGAATTTAGATGGCTTGTCTTGATATGCTTGGCTGAATTGTTATTCATTAGTTTGAATTATTGTCTATTTCAACTTAGCTAATTTTGATTTGACAAAAATGTTATTTAGGTATAATTTACAGAAACACATACCAGTTTGGTCATCACCCGAGTTACAAGGACAATACTAGGTGTTGGAGTTCCTGGACATTTGGTGAAAAATGGGCTTCTGGTTGAGTAACTATTGCCAGCAGCCTTGCCCAAAGTAAATCAAAGTGTAAAGGCAAACAATTGGCAGTAGAAGAAGCCGGCACAGCTATTGAATTGTTTATATTCAGAAACCAAGACCCTATTTTAAGCCAATAGACCTTAGCCAATACCTGAAGGACATTGAAGGAAAGGCAGCTAACATGGAGCTGGTTGAGATCAGGCATCCTGAAAAAAGAAACTGAAGTGTTCATTTTTTCTGCTCAAGAACAAGCCTTGCAGACTAATTCCATGAAAGTAAAAAATCAACATATCAGTAACAGCAAATGTTGCTTATGCAACAAGAAAGATGAAACACTGGATCATCTTATCAGTGGCCACAGCAAAATTTCATAGACTAATTATCTACAACATCATGATCGAGTTGCCAAAAATCATACACTGGAAGCTTTGCCAGAAGTTTGGGTTTGAATGCAGCAAAAATCACTGAGAACACCAAGTTGACAAAGTTCTTGAAAAGGAACAGGTCAAGATCCTGTGGATCCTTTGGATCCAAACAGACAGACATCTGAACCACAACGCACCTGACATCACTATTGTGGAAAAGAAAAAAGTCTGGTTCATTGATATTACAATACCAGGTCATGCATGAATTGAAGAAAAACAGCTAGAAAAATTAACAAAATATTGTTGATTTGCAAATTGAAGTTGAACAATTGTGGAGGAAGAAATCAATGGTTGCACCAATAGTGATAGACATGACAGGGAGATTTATCCAACTAATCAAAACCACTAATTATTATCCCTTTCTCTTCTTTCATGTTGGGATCAGAAAAGAGCGCCGCCCCCCTGCCCCCCAAAAAATCAAAATATCTAGCCCTAGGTTTACCTCTGTCCTCCAAGGTTATTCTTACAGCCCGTTACAGAGATTCAGAGTCAGCCTTGTCAGGACTAAAGCTGGAAAAAAAAGTATGAAAGTCATTATCGCAACACAGCAGAGATGCTTTCCACATCTAAGGCTGAGGATGGAATGAACAGAAAAAAATTAAAAGCTGGGGCTGTTATAAGGACTTTATTACTTGGTATTGCAATCAAGATGATCTTAATTATTAAGCATTCTCATATCTGCAATAACTGTAATGTATCTATCTGAGATTTGTCCTCGAGTCTTTGCTGGCAATTCCCAAATGAGGCTTTGAATTCTTAGAGAAGAGATTTATTATTGAGCCCGGGGTGAAGCTCTGACAAATATGAAGAAGTGGTCTTGGCATACAGATGGAAGCCCTCGGCTAGGAAATAGGGAGATGGTGATTGTGGGTCCACTTGATCAATCTCTCTTTTCAACATGCATATAAAACTTCCCTTCTGGAACAAAACAACACAGGCTTCCAAACTCATGAAAAAATGCAGAACAGCTTTAGCCCTTTAAAACCCTCAAAACATCAACTGTCGTGTTTTTTCCCCCTCTTTGAGAGATTGTTCTATCTTTTTCTCATGTGCTAACATAAAAATTATTTACCAGGAGAAAATAACGTGCTTCACATTAGAAATGTACATGTGTAATGTATGTAGAAGAGAAAGTAGTTACTGAAATATGTTTCAGCTAAGGAAGTCAGTAAGCTAATCAAGCTAATCAAGGAAGTAAGGGAAAAGGTGGGAAAGGAATAACTTAGATAGGCAGAAAGTTTAAAGCACCCAAAAATATGCATATTTCTGAAATAATTATTTATTTTACTGACTTCCAGAAATACTTTAGAGTACATAATTGTCATTCCATTTTGTCCTTATAATATCTTGGTAGAATAGAACAACAACCATTCTTCTTTATGTGAAATAAACAATAGGTCTCAGATAAGTAGTTTCAACTAGTGCTGGGTCAGCTCCTATCTCCTATTTGAGAAACCCTTCATTCCTTGTGAAACATTTATTCTCTGCCTCTTGCATGGGCAAAATGTAATAGATATAGATGTAGGTGTAGGTGTAGATATATAGATAAAGATATAGACATAGATACAGAAACAGATATAAAAATTACATTAGCCTAGAATGGAAGACACAAGTGTTCCTAGGTTTCCAAGAGGCTATCTTCTTTTAGTTTTAAACATTCCCACACAGTCTCAGAGGAGTATCCACATAACTACACTAGAGAGTGTTGTTCACATGGGCATTCCAGAAAAAAATGCAAACCTATCAGATAAATGTTTGTACTGCTTTGAGAAGGCCCTAGATATTTTGAAAGGAGAGAGAGGGGGGGAGGGAGGGAGGGAGAAAGTGAGAGTGGAGAGGAGGAGGAGGAGGATGGAGAGGAAGAGAGAGAGAGAGAGAGAGAGAGAGAGAGAGAGAGAGAGAGAGAGAGAGAGAGAGAGAGAGAGAGAGA
>JANHFL010000536.1:0-24992 GCA_032468155.1 Oxyrhabdium leporinum
CTCCCCCCTCCCGGTTTCCCAGGCACTACATGTGGCAGCCGCAGAGGCCTTTACAATTATGGCTTCCAAGGCTGACACTCAGCTTCCTCCACTCCAGCTGAAGACAATGAGAGTTTTTCCTCCATTGTGCGCGTGTTGGCTGTGTGTGTCTGTGTGTCCATATGTCTACGTATCTGTGTGACAATGAGGCATCTGCATGTATATAGAATGGGTATCTACACAAGCAAGAGGCCATGTTCCAAAAAAGCAGGACTAGGAAAAAATCATATTATAGCCTTATAGAGTTAATAGCTACTAATTAAAATTAACTGTCTATAAAATAAGAGTCTCACTTGTAAAATATATTGTCACCCATCTGTGTGTGTGTATACACATACACACAACACACACACATAATTATATCTTTTGCACAACCCTTCTCTGTCAGACACAAATGCAGGCACCTTCTTTCTTCCTTCCAAGAGAAACAGAGAAGGAAGAAGTAATATAGTGAAGGATAGCTGCACTTGGAAGGGAAAGGAAGAAAAGCATGATGCATAATGAGAAATAGGTAGGATTACTTTCTCCACCATAAACTCCACATAGCCAGACTAGGTAAGAAATCTGAGAAAAACCTCTTCAAGGCAATGGCAAAATTTCCATTTTGTTGCCACGTTACTTTTACAACAGTGTATGCAGTCTAGGAAAATACTGTGTTGGCTTAAGCTGAAGAAAATATATGTTTTTCATAGAAAATGTCCCTTCAACATTTCAGAAAAACAAGTTTACTCTAAAATAGTATAGTATTTGATAAGATCAGCTGATAGATGTAGGATTAGTTTTTGAAATGAAGCATGCTGTCCTGAGATACACTTCTGAAATTTTCATTCCAAAGTCTCAACAATCAAAAGCAATATTGTACTCATTTTTTTTTTAAAAAAGTATCTTCTTGGATCTTTGAAAACAGGCGCAGAGGTTGATCTTGGTTTTGTCTTTCAAAATACAGAAAATTATCTGAGCATTTATTCTTATACTTTAAAATAATCTTACATGTTTTTCTAGTTTCTGTGCACATATCTGTGAGTGTGGAGTTCCTTTTTTTAATTTCAGTCAGTTGACCTGAATAGGTACACGTAACTTTCATTCCAATGCCATTCAAACAGAAAAGGAAGAATTGTATCCCGAATGAATGGCTACCAAATTTCATTCCAGTGTCTCAATGTTCAACAGTTATCAGATGACAAGCTGACAAATGCAACGCGGAATAGACAGTAGTTAGACCAAGAGCCTTATTTTTCTTTGTCAAATATGACTAAATCAATAGTAAATTAGAGGAGCCTAGGGGCAAGGCAAAAAAGATATTAAAACAATGTTTGCTTGAAAATTTATGAAAACAAATTGTGAAATAGCACCATAAGAAATGTATTTAAAAGCCACAAAGCTGCTAGAGGGGAAAGCGTGAAAGATTTTCCTCTGCTTAGAAGGAATATGAGAGAAAGCCATTTCTGTTTTTGTCCACATCAAGTTAGATGAGCTGAAAAGGATTTTGTTGTTGTTGTTGGAGGGGAAAGAACAAGGACCTGTTCTAAAATGTCTTTACAAGCAGAAGTAGATCTAGCTATTGTTATTAATTTATTACAGATAGTTCCTTAGAAAAAAACATTTCCAGTAATTAAAATTACACTTCACATACTCTATACCTAACTCAATATAAGTTCCACACACAGAGTGGGTCTCATTTTCAACTACATATGCTTAAAACTTTGATCCTCCTGCCTTGCCTGCTCTCCTTCACAGAATGCCTGCCTGGCTGGCCTGTATGATCTGGCAAAGGTTTTCCAGTTGCTTATGCAAAGCAATTCTCACCCAGGGAAGGTAGCAATATTGTGTCAATTCAAATATTTGTTCAGACTGGAAAATCATTCAGGAACTTATATGAAACTCATCCTGCCTCTTACAAATTTTAATTACCCTAAAATTCTCCTCACCGGTTGAAAAGAACTTCACTGGTAGTGTTTGGAAATATGTACTACAGGCATATCTCGATTTCAGCAAATCTGACAAATTAGCTCATGATACCATAATGGCATGCAGGTTTAGTGTGAGCTAAATGGTATAGCAATTAAAGAGACTGTAAATGCATGAAAAAGGATTGCCCGTCAATAAAGTCCTCAACTTATGACCACAATTGAGCCCCAGAATTTATGTTGCTAAGTGAATCACTGCAGTTCTTAAATTACTAACACGGTTGTTAAGTGAATCTAGTTTCCCCATTGACTTTGCTTGTCAGAAGGTCGCAAAAGGAGACCACATGATTCTGGGACACTGCAACCGTCATACAAATATAAGTCAGTTGTCAAGCATCCAAATGTAAATCATGTGATCATGGGGATGCTGCAATGGTCATAAGTGTGAAAAATGGTCATAAGTCACTTTTTTCAGCACCGTTGTAACTTTAAACGGTAATTAAATGAACTGTTGTACGTCGAGGACTACCTGTAGTTTTTTCATCAAAACAGAAGGAGCTTCTCAGTGGCGTGTCAAAAACTTTGGTCCCCCTAGTTTCTACGTTATTATTCACCTGGATATAATAGTGTAGAAAATTCTTAGCATATGTGCAGATAATGCAGAATTAGTAAATTAGCTTATGCCCTAGATCCTAGAAGACATAAAAAGAAAATCAAAATGATCTTAAGGACTTAGGGAAACAAGCTGAAAATACAGAAGGAAAAGTAAACAGTGGCAAATGCAAAGTTCTTATTTATTTTCACTTGCCCTTCTCAAGGCTAGTTACAAGAGGAACTGCCATTCATTTCATCCCCGAACAACCCTGTCAGTATGTTGGGCTGAGAGATAGTAACTGCCTAAAGTAATCCATTGAATTTCCATTACAAAGGATGGAATTGAACTGAGCTCTCCTTGCAAAGCCACACTTTATTTATTTACTTTCTTATTAGTAACTAAGCATATTTATATTGTTGCCGTACTCATAGAATATGACTCTGGGTGGCATATAATAAAACCATAGCAAAACAATATTGAAGCAGAATGTCATTAAACCATTGATGTTATTATTAAAAAAGACTAAGCAAGAGCTTAGACATTATGAACACTGGATCCACTTCAGGAGATTACTGTTTCCTTGAGACCTCCAGGCTTGTTGACAGAGCCAGCTTTTGAGGGATTTACACAAGGGTGGGAGGGATGGGTCCAATCTTACATTGGGATGGGGGAACTATGTTCTACACAGAGGGTGTCATGGCAGAAAAGGCCCATCTCCTGGGTCCCACCAAATGTAACTCCATGGTACATGGGGCCTGTAGCACTCTTCTTCTTCAGGAATATGGAAGAGGCTGATACAAGTTGGAAGAGGCAATCCCTCAAATAAGCAACCCCATATCATAAAGGGATTTAAAGTTCAAAACCAGCACCTTGAATTGGGCTTAGAAACAAACTGGCAACCAATGCAGCTTATGGAACAGTTATGGGTACCCATCTAGGGGCAGACATAACTGCCCATGCCGCCATATATGCCACCATATTCTGCACCAGCTGAAGCTTCCAGTTACCCTTCAAGGGCAGCCCCATACAGAGTACATTAAATAGACCATGCTGGGCATGAGTGACCGTGAGCAGAACCTCCCAATAGAAAAATAGGCACAACTGGTATACAACACAAAACTGTGCTCATTGGTTAACCACAATTATATCTGTCTCCTGGGAGATACCTGGCTTGGCAATAATACTTGATAGAAAATTTTGAAATAATTGATTACAACTAATATATGAATCAATTCATATGTTGCAAAAAAGAGACCATTTTATGCTTCATCAACAGAAATATTTTTAAAATAATCTAAAATAATAATTTGACTTTATTTTGCATTGGTGAGATCTCATTTCAGGTACAATGTCCAGTTTAGGGGGAAAAATCCTCAGACAATCAAGGAAAGGCAGTAAGAATATCAGGGGACTAGTAATTAGTCCAAATTAAGATTTGTGGTAGTCTATGAATCTCATTACTTTTCTAATTGATGCCTTACTAATCAGAAAATTAAAGAAAAATCTGTTATATATTCTACACATCTTATATAATGTACTACACAGGTCTGCTTTAATATTATGGCTAGTATAGAATCTAACCTAGGTTGCTGGCTATGACAGAAGCTGCTTGAGAGCAAGAACAAAAGAACAGGTAGATTCAGGCTGAAGCTGTCTGGCGTATCCTCACATCAAGAAGGGATATAACTCTTTCATGCACCCTGTCAATTTTAAACAATAGCACTTTCTGGTAGTGCTGAAATGCACATTTGTATCTTGGCTTTCAGTGCTAGCAATCCAGAAGGAATGCAAGAAAACAAAACTGTTTCCCAAAGTCCTGTTTGCTGGTGCCATAATTAATGTAATCAAACAATTCCACAAATTGCTTCCAATTGCTGGCGTCACTTTCATGTGCAGAGCCAGACGTTCAAAAAAAGGGACCTTCTTTCCCGAAACCTTTTCAGTGAGAACAAATCTTTGCTAAACAGTTTAGGATAATTTGTACTGTAACAGGTCCCCAGGCACTCTTGACACAATTTCAATTGCCATCTAATGTTTCTGTGTAATTGAAAGGCAGCAACTAGTACTTAAATAATTACAACACTAAACAGTTCAGAAGGGTCAGTTCAGAAGTTCTCACAACCAAAATAGAAAATTTAGGGGAAAGTAATTTTAAAGGAGTTTAACAGCCGATAATGTAATATCCTTCTTTTCAATTAAATCCTCCACTTTCATCTGCTGCACATAACAGAGTTTAAGTTTCAAAGCGAAAGGAGCCTGAAGACCATAAACACGTAAAAGTTTAATACACTGTTTCTGCTTGGCTCAAACAATTCAAAGCAGCAGTGAGCAAAAAGGTTCCTTCTTCCTGATACCGTAAATTTTCTTATGCAGAAAAATTTATTTGAATAGGAGTTGCCGTTAGCAACTGTTATTCAAATACAGAAGTATTATCCTGCACCCTACCTCTAGATTATATGAAGTGTATATATTGGGACTCAAGTAAAAAGATATAAAGCATATACACTTAGGGAACCAATGGCACATTCGCCACCATCTCAGACTAATATTAGAGCAGCATGGGCCAAGTAGCCTTGAGGCATTGTAGCTTAGTAACTCTGATATCCATTCATCTTTCACAGCCATCAAATACGATTTTCATTCTTTCAAGTATCATAATGCTTTGACAACTGTTACTAATAGTATATCATTTCCAGCAGAAGTCATGATTCCAACGTTGCTATCCCTCACCTGCTTAGCAACTGTTTCTATAGCATATACTATAGATACACGTTTTGGTAATCCTTCAGATTAAAAAGCTAGGGCTGTGCACACCTTGAAAATAATTCAGAACCGCTTTGGACCTCACACAAGCAGGAGGCACCGCTCTTCCTTTCATTAAAGCCACCCACCATTTTGCAAGTTTCTAATGCAAGGCTGAAAAAAAAAGATGTAAACTCAGTTAATCCAACTCATAAAGCAACTGCTTCTTTCTCAGTCTCATGTGAGAGTCTGAAATGCAACTTTAAAGTGAAAAGTCACCAATGGTGAAAAATGGTTCCCCTAAACATGATAAGCAGCTATAGCCATAAATGTGCCTATAATCTTCAGTGAGTTTGTGTGTGTAAGTACTCCTAGTTGGTGGATGCCAGGAATAAAATGCTAGCTTACAATTCATTCACCTCTACATCAATCCAACAATACACAAAGGCCTGGCCAACCAGGACAGGATTGTCAAACTCACGGCGTCACGTGACATATCAGGACTTTTTTCCCCTTCGCTAAACCGGGCATGGGCGTGGCCACCGCATGACACATCCGGCCTACGGGCCGGGAGTTTGACAGCCCCGAACCAGGAGGACGAAAATTTAAAACACAAGTAGCAAAGCTCAAAGACCCAAAGATCCAGTCAAAACTAATGGGTTCAATGATTTCACAGGTAACCGAGCAAAATGGGGTCTGCCGGTTCCATGGGATCTGCAGAAGTGAAATCCAAAGTTCAAATGCCTAAAACAATATCCTCGGACTTCTTCTGTAACAGTTCCTCTGGCCCCTCTTTACCCAGAAAGTATTGGGTTACCTTAAAAAGAGCCAACTATCTGTAGATGCAATAAATAATTATGTGTTGCCATTCTTTTTGCCACAAGTAATCCTCCGTAAAGAGTCTTACTTTTATTAAGTTCTAGTATTCTCTGAGAGAAAGGACTGTGACTGATCTCCAACTGCCTAATAAGATGACAAGAACAAACGTCGCCAATTGATGACGACAATTTGATGGCTGCCCATCTCATCTAAGTAACTCTGGGTGGTTCACAACAAGTAAAACATAAAGAAGAGTCACAATAGTCATCATTTACTTTTGAAAGAAGGGACATAGATTGCCTTGAGTAGATGGAATGATATGTGGAGATCTAACATCAGAGTGTGACAGGTTTCCTTGCTGAACTAGAGGTGTATTAGGCTTTTGCAAAGGTGGCCATTGACAGAGAGAAATGGATCTGTGAAGACCTTTATCCTTTTAATATATAAGGTAATGCTATTTTCAGTAGATATTTACAACAAATATATACAATATTTTGTTTACCTGGTGTCAGGTTATCTACCAAGTCCAATAAGAGAGGTAGGTTATGGGTCTCATTTGCTAAGGAGTTCTTTCTGATGGGCCTAGGAGATTTTTCCTTTTATGGCATCCACCCTTTGGAACATCATCCACCTGAGATGGGGTTATCCCAAACCCTTATGAGTTCAGGATGTGATTCCTAGTCCAAGAACCAGGATGCTGTAATCTATCAGTGTATTTACATGTGTGGATCCACATGTAATACACGGATCAATTATTTGTGGATATTTGTGGATAATAAACAAATGGAATGCAGATTTTTCAAATGTCATCCAAGGCATTTTGGTCAGGTACCCAGTATGTTGATAATCACTAAGATCACCAATGCTGGTTTGTTATTATTATAGTTGGTTACATTGTCAGCCAGATGTTTAAACTTGGTTAGCCTTTTTATCCACCTAGCAAGTCTTTTCTAGGGATCTGGCATAACCAGATCTTGATGTTTGATGGTATCAAAGATATTGTTGCAGGATGTAAGCTATTCCAAGTAAAGTTGCCTTTTGCAATTGATTGATGGTGATTTTGTCAATGCCAATGATACACAAGTTATGATTATTTCTAGGCATTTGATTAGAAAGGAAGAGATACTGGATGGAAGACTTTTATGTTATGAAAATTATGTGTAAACAAATGTGTAATTTGCTTTAAAAAGATAAGGCGATTAAATTTTTATCAGACTTGTACTCTGCTGTCACCAGAACAAAGGGAATTAGGGAGAGAAAAGAAAGGGCTTTTCATTTGAATTGTGCTCTTAGCAGAGGTTCTCTACCACACAGCTGTAAAGCCACTCAACGTTCTCCAAATAGGCCCTTTGATTGCATTTTATTCAACATGTTTTTATTTGGAGCATCCAGAGGAAAAAAAGAGTGTGCTACATTTTGATGTCTTAATGTTCTTTAATACCTTCTTTAATTTATATTAAGCTTCTTAACTACAGTAAGGAATTCTTCAAAAACAATAAAGACCTAGCGCAGAAATATTTCATACTATGAAAATTGAAATTATAATATATTCATGGCTTTTGTCATTAAAAAATCCCTTACTTACTAAATAAAGCCTGAAAGAAAAAATAAAGTAATCCTAAAGAGTCCTGGAAATGCCTTGTTCCATATAAGTACACAAAAATTTAAATGGAACTTCAGTGCAAGTATTGGGAAAGGACAATGTTTATGTAATAACACATTGAATACTGCAAAATTTTATGTTTCAAAATTCTATAAATTCCTTCTCTATATCTTTCTAGCCCAGTAAGGCTATTTAGCACCTGAAGTAGCTTATTCACTTGCTGAAGTAATCTCACAAAATAGTTTTGCCTTCTGTGCCTCTATTCCTATTTTATGTTTCCATAACATAGTGGCCTATTTACAACTTATGGAGCATGCCAACCCAAGAACATGCATATTGATGTTGGAATGCTTAGCAACATATTCAATTCTTTCTTTCAATTTCAGCCATCGTAATGTGATTAAGATTTTTGAAGTCATTTTTCCAAAATAAGTATCCATGCACAACTTGTTCAGATAAAAAGCAACGTAAATCACATGTAACACAAGTAATGAAGCCCTTACTTTTCTATTGCATCTTGTCTACATATTGGAATTATCTAATTGTCTGCCAATTGTTTACTACAGGTATATTATAATAGCAAATATATTTATGGGTAATGTCTTCCTTGATTTGAGCAAAACTCCTGATGATAGCATGGACACAAACATATTGTATTCTAGGTCACAACATGGAAATGGTTTGGCAGTGCCTTTTTTATGAATTGTGTGTGTGTGTAATAATTGAATCTAACTGCAACCATGGGATCTCCGACTTATCTGCCATCCAATAACCAGATATGATATTGTCTCATCTTTCTTTCAGCCAGTTTAGCTAGGTGCTACCACCTGTTATGAAAGAGTACATATTTTTTTTCACAAAAGTAAGTTCTGTATTTAACCAATTAAACAAGGGCTTACATTATGCTAGGAATAATGTATGCACCTTTCTTCCATCATTTATTGAATACACTAAACTTATTGTTGGGAAAATATATATTTTAGTTATAATTATCAGTTTAAAAAGTGCTCACAGAACCTTAAGAGCAGCCTACTGACTTGCCATAAAGGTAAGTATGCTTAGCAATTTTGAATTAAAATAGAAAGACTACCCCATTCTTAGCTTTTGTTGTGGTCTATTTTAATATTTCAAATGTACCCTGCCTAAATTTGTATACTCTTTAACAGTAGTTAATCTTCAATTAAAATACTTAGAGCAGAAACTAAGATAACTGGTTTAAAGGGTAAAGGCTTATTGACAAGGAAAAAAGTATTTTTCATATTGCCTTTTTTAATTCTACATATTAAGAATGTCATTTTTGTGACTTAAAAATCTTCAGGAATAATGAAGGTTAACAAAGAAGTGAAGAGCAGTAATTTAAAAAGCTCCATATGTAGCATCCTGATTACTCTATCAGTCTTATTTCCATAACGAAGGGAGAAGTCACTGAACTGCCACTCGTCCTTTCTAGTGGCAAGAAAAGGGCAAAGGACAGTGTGCTCCTCAAAAATCATTCTTTATTCTAGAAGTAGTAGTTGCCTGCCTCTACGTGACTATAGTATATGTGACTTGGTATCTAGGACTTCTAAACTATACAGAAAGTTCCAGGTCTGATAATCCTCACACATGCACTTACTGTAGCTCAAAAATGACCAAGTTCAAAAGTTTATCACCCCTTTTTGCTGAAAGGGTTTAGGATGTGCTTAGGCATACCATACATAATCTTTTGGATAATGGAACCTCAGATCTATATCTGGAGATCCAGCATTTAATACTTCTCCATTGTAGCACCTGTTCCAATTTTGTGAAAGATTCCATTATCTATTTGGCTGCTTCCATTAACGACACATAGAACTTGTGGAACAAATAGTAAAATAGACATGGAAAAAAATTCCACATGGATACATTACCAGCTATGATATTTAAGTATCATTGGACATTAGATATATTGGACATATAAACTATATACCTATAGTGAAAGAAAGCATACCACAAAAGGCAATTACAATGAAGTTCAAATAACTAAGGGACTTCCACTAGACTAGTGAATAACCTCCTCATATACACTGAACTGAATCTCGAGATTTTTTTACATAAATTCTTCTCCAGTATGGTGAAAGTTTAACAATGAAATGGTGGTGTCTGAACTGTAGAATATCCATCCTAAAGAGTTACTTGCCCCTCTGAATTACTTCAGCAGCAGGCGGACTTATTCCTTAATTCATTTTCAGTGTTTATATAACACTACCATTATATAAACGCTATGTAGTGAGTTTACAAATGAGAACATAAAAATATTAGTATTATAGCAAGTCTTAAAAACAATAAATTTAAATAGTATTAGAATAGTATTTTGATTATTACAGATATTACAGAACCAGTCGGAGAATGCTCCCGCAAGAGCCTCAAAATATCATTTTATTTCTGAAAATATTTAGTGTTTAATTCATTTTAATTTTATACTTCTATTTTTCAGTTTTAGGCTATCTTATACTTCACTGCAAATTTTAAGCTATTTTGATAATTTCCTGGTAAAAACAGCCTGCAAGTGTGGCTGTATTGAATAAACTAAAACTTTGCCATTGTTCATAATACAACATAAATTCATTAAAAACAGTAATTATTAATTATTGAAATATTTTACTCTATTATATAGCAAAGTGATATTTTACTACCTCAACTATAAAATTAAACAGATAATACAATTAGTTATAGAATGTGAAGTATAATAAGTTGCCTTAAAACCAACAAAATGGTACAGGAAGGAAAGTTGTTTAACAAAATAGCCCATACATTAGCAACTAAACAAATAGCAATTAAGACACTAGCTGGTATCCTGGGAAAAAGCAATCTGCACAAAGACACTACAGAAGACAAATCTATGAAAACCAGACTATTTGATTGATGTAAAAAAAAAATGCAAGGAAAGAAAAAAGCAAGTCTTGACCCTCATAAGCCTGGGCCACACAGAATAATGTTATTGATCATTAATGTCTATGAACATCTTAGCTCTCTCTGTGAAAGAAGTTTTAAAAGGAAACATTTTACTTCTGTCAATACTACAAATGAATTATTATTTGCTTTTAAGCAATAAGGTGATTTTATGTACTTGCAAACTGAAAAAAACCACAGTTTTTTAAAATAATCAAGCGTAGTTCTAGCCATGATAATGAGCAACATGAACAACTTTATTCATGGAAAATCTTTTGGGCAACAAGACTTCAGAATAACTATGGGCTGGACATATCCAGATAACTACTATCATCTGCTCAGATAGGTGTGTGTGTGTGTGTGTGTGTGTGTGTGTATACCATGAGTTCATCAATTGCTTATGGCCAAGTTCCTGTATACCATCATTAGTTATCCATCAGTAAAGTAGGCAGTAGTAATGTCTTACTAAGTAGAATACATTGATTATTATAAATAAAGCAGTCTCTCATCTTGATATGAGGAACAAATGTGTTCTTCTATGGTTGCGACCTCAGATTGTGTGGCTGTAGTAGCTCTATTATGACAGAAATGTTTTTTGAATATAGTAGGAGATACAGTACATTGATTCTGCCTTTGCGCTAATTTTACACTAACGGCACACTAGCAAAATATTATTTTCTAACAAATCAGAACAAATATATGCTGCAGAAGAGTTATAGGATTATAGGGGGCATAACAGAATTAGTTTGTACATTACATCATTTTTTTTGTACATTAAGAGATTTATTGTTCAACCCCACCTGTTTTTTCAGGAGCAGAAGTTTCCTTTCCAGCAAGAGAAAAATAATTTAGAGACCACAATCCAGAGAACTTTTCATTCTGACAGGGTATTTTATTTTCATTGCAAGGAGAAAAAAATAATAGTGAAATCTTTCTGTCTGATGCTTTTTTGTCATGCTACTTTTAAAGTTAAGATCGTCATGTCTCCATTGATGTCATTTAATTTCTAGATTTAACAATATATTAAAGGAACATTTTGTTCTTGGAGGGGGATTTGAAAGTCTAATGTTACTTCAAATGTGCTTTTGTTAAATGCTGTCAAACAAGAACATAGCTCAAGGTCATAACAAACTTTAAAGTCAAATCATAGGCAGCCTGTGCAGCTCCTGCCCTCTTTCTGAGGCCTCCATGCATGCTACAAAAGGTCAATTATGCTAGAACAAGATGTAAAGAACATTCTCTTCCCTGAAGCCATATTTGCATTCATTAATTTGCTTCTGTTTGTGCTTCCTGAGTCTCAATTATTTTCAACAGTTTTTATATTCCCACCACAAACTGGAACTTGTATAGCGACATCCCACCCCATATTAATATAGCACCAAATTAGACATGTGTGTAGTTCTTGCTTAATTATGGTAACTGAGACCAGAATTTGCATTGCTAAGCAGTGCGCTCATAAAGTTCAGTGTCATATGACCACACTACTTAATGATGGCCTCCTAGAAGTCCTTGTTGCTATCATTAAGTGAGGATCACAGGTCATTGAACAAGGACCTCACGTGACTGCGACTTGAAACTTCCTGCGGACTTCCCACAAATCAAGTCAATGTTTGTTGGAAGGTGCATGTGGGCTGGGGAGAGGTGCTGCTGCAAGATATAAGCATGGCTAGGCAGGGTTGTGTTCCAGACTACAAGATCCCTGGGATTTCATACTCCATAACAGAGCTCTTTGAGAAGAAAAACTGGCAGGAGCGACTTGCAAACCTTCCCTGCCGGCTTCCCCACTGATTTTACTTGTGGGACCGGTTGTAAATACCACTCATTCAGCACCATTGTAACTTCAAATAGTCGCTGAATGAGTAGTCACTACCCAAGAACTCCCTGTACATAGATCGGTCCCCAAAGTCATTCTTTTACGGGGCAACTAACATTATTAAGTCTTCAGCAAAGAGTAAAAAATACTAAAACAAAGAAATTAAAGGCATGAAATAGGAAAAGAAAGCATAGCTAAAACTAATTTACATTAGTATCATTTATTTCCATATTTATCTTTTCACAAGTCATCCTTCGGGTTATTCATGAATACAGGAATGGAGTTCTGTTACAAACCCTGTGACCTATGGAAGAACAATATCTGTGCACATATCTGAACCTATTGTGTAGCTTCTGCTATACATACATACATACATACATACATACATACATACATACATACATACATACATACATACATACATTCCAATCACACTATTCTCCTTTGGGGTAAGCAATCTTGTGCACAGTGCTGAACATGAATAAGAAATAATGTATCAAAGAAATTAAAGGCATGCAATAGGAAAGGAAATGTAGTTTAACTTCAGTTACACCATAGCATTCACTGTACGTCTCTGTGGATTTCCATCATAGTAAATCATCCTTGCTTCCATATTGACACATTATTGTATTCACTGCATTTCATTCCTGAGTATTCTCACTTCTCTCTTTTTCAGGATGTCATCAATTTCACTCAAACATAACTTTGTTTTCCTCCACTTCAACCTTTCAATTTTCTTCATATATTTGTTTTGCAATCTGACCCTCTCTATATGACAAAACTATCTCAATGTATTTCTTTCATATTTGTTACTCACTTGTGTATTCAATTCACAATCATTCATCACTCATTCATTCTTGTTCCTATTTTTTCTTGTTTTATGACACATACTTACGTACCTGATTCCATTTACATTCATCTTATTTTTATGTTTCTTTTGACCTGCGCTAGGCTTCACTTCCATATAAAAAAGTGAGCAGAAGTATGCTGTTATACACACACCATTTTCACTTCCTTTTTTAAAAACTAATTCCTTGCAATCACATACAAGCTTCTAGCTTTTTGTTAGCATGTACAAGGTTTAAATTTTTTCCATGTATTTTCAGATCTTTACTAAGCATTCCACCAAAGTATACAAATTCATCTACTTGGTCTAGATTTTCTCTATTTATTATAACTTGCTATTGCTTATACAAATTCCCTGCCAAATACAAGTATCTTGGTCTTTGATATATTAATGCAAATATTCAGAGCCAAACTCTTTGTTGCATATAGTCTATCTCTGCAAATCATTTGGGTTCTCAGCCAGGCATCATTTACCTATAAAAGTACACATTTATTTATTTTATTTATTTATTTCCTGCCTGTATGTTCCTAGTCAAATCACCTGAAATGTCACCAGAGGAATTACTTATGCATTTATCCATAAATACATTAACCTCCCAAAAGAACATCGTACAACCTTGTCTTATTCCCTGCTCAATACTGAACCATTCATTAAGCATTCTACTCTAATGCTTGCCTACCATTCTTATTGCTATTCTGGAATCAATCCTCAATGTTACATTCATGCAAACTGTTCCAAAATTCAAGCCTATTTCACTTTACCTTATTTTTTCTCTAAAAGGAACAAGCATGCAATAAATTTTCTCATTTTTATACATTTTTCAATGAACCACACTGAAATATTTTTTAATTTCATTGTAAAGCGTTAAGCTTTTCATCAAGGACCAAACATGAGGAACCAGTCAAAACATACTTATGTTCAATTATTTATACATGTCTAAAATGTGAATACTTTTTCTGTTTTGAAAAGATAATGATCTGTCTACATAAGTTAAAAGTATATACAATGATAGTTAACAATTCTAATTTATTTTGTATCATCTTCAGTATTAATATCAATACATTGATCATGGATAGGTGGTAAATTATCTCACATGCCTCCTTTTATTAACTAACAAATTAAATTCAACTGTGTCCCAATTATGTAATTTCTGGAATGAAGCTGTGACATTAATTAAGTAAAGTACTATCTTGTAATTTCATATACATAAAATTGGACACTTGATTCTGGATCCAGAGTGATTACAATTTAATGGGGTAAATTTCATATCAAGAATTTTAAACGGTAAACTTGCAATATGAAACCTACAATTGAAAACACTGTATCAAATGGATAAGAATATATATATTCTTATATATATAAAAAAAAACATTGCCCAAAAATAAGCTAATGTAATGGAAATCACTAAGTTTTGAATATCTTGAATGATATAATGCAGGTCTGCCCTAAATTTTACCACAAGCATAAAACATAATGCCCAAATATTTAAAGATTTTAACATACTCTTGGATGTCCATTCAGCTGCCACCTATGAACTCTAGGATGCTTTGCAAAAAATAAGCTTTTAGTTTTACTGTGATTGATTTTCAGAACCTCCTCATTACAGTATGCAGCTGAGGAATACAAGAGTCACTTTCAATTTATTGATGTCCAAGATATCAAATCAATGTCATTTGCATACAAAAGGATTACAATATGTTTACTTGTCAACTTTTGGGAATACATCAATTAAATAACAAAGGGACTTATCAATCTCCTATTCAAATTGGAATTAAATTTAAATATAATAAAATAATTACAATCAAGAACGGAGAATTGACTAGTTTAGAGAAAAATGACAGACTTTTGGTGTAACTGCAGTACACTTAAATTTAAATAAATTGTATTTTCTTTGCCTTTTTGTATGAAATTTGTAAGCATCTTCTGCAGCAAAAAGACATGGTCTTTTTAATGTATTCTGCATGTATTGTTGATACAAGTATAATTCTAATCAAGAAATTATTTTTATAAAGTACAAGCCGGATAAAAATAAAGAGTAACATTACAACTAGAGTATGTTTATTAGGACTGTACTGTTTATTGGCTTCAATTCATATTCAACTTTTATCCAAATCATGTAGTCTATAAACCCAAAACATCATCCATTGCATCAGGCCAACAGAGATGGCACTGTCATTCATATTTTTTCCATAGTAGGAATAAAAAGAATGCTGTTGTTTTTCACAATGTATTTGGAAGAGGAAAGGTTCATTATAAAACGCTCTAAAAATAAAGTTATGATCTTTAGAAACACCCATAGACATAAAAGACAGATTTAGGCCATCTTATTGATCAAGAGAGGCAATACCAATACTGGAATATAATATTCCAGGATTTATTTATTTTATTTATTAAATTTGTTTGCCACCCATCTTGCCGCAATGTATAAAATCACATTAAAATTGCAATAAAATACAAGTCATAAATAAATATGGAAAGGAGAGGAGCAGAATTTAGGATGCTCAAACTCTTCAGGCCATCATAAATGACCAGAAGTCAGTATTTTCTACTTCAAGGATTTTTTATCAAATGAATAGCCAATTTATATATAATCCTGGAAGAGAAAATTATGCCATATGAGGTAGAAATGTGCAGAAAAAAAGGATTTCTCCACAGATTCTCCCAATGCCCAGGGCCCCAATAGCAAAGTACAAATTCTCCAAGTACAAAAAAGGAATGATATGGGAGCTTGCTTGGTCTGAACTTCAAAAACTGTGATTGAGAAATGTGCTAATGAAAAATCTAACAACTGGGACTTGGTATTGCTTCAGTTCCTGTTGTCTACAAGGTAGTATCACCCCCAAATCTCTGAGATGCAATCATAGCACTGAAACCATATCAGTGGAAAAGAAAAGGGCTTCTTGGAAAGATGAATATCATGCACATGTAGGGCACAAAGCAAACAGAAGGTATTGTTCCATGATCACACCAGGGAGTAGGGTGGTATAGCCAGGGAGTCCATTTTCAGTCCTCCAGCTTTGTCTATAAGATCAGGCAGAATGACAATTCCCATCCTACAACAAGGAGAAACTGGGGCATGTAAATTATGTAGTGAAACTTCCAGGGGAAAAAACTCTACCCTAGCTTCCATCACCCTGAAACCTTATTATATCCAGGAAATGGTGGCTTATCCAGAGGCCATTACATTATCTATTTGATTCCATGCCAACCATTTTATTTTACGATGTTTTTAAAACAGTAATTAAGAACATTTTATTTTGTCTCTCTGTATTTTATCTTGTTACTATTCTGCTTTATTATAATGCTTCGTTATATCTCAGGTAATTTGTTGTTAATTAACTTGTAAGCATTACTGAATAGCAGCTACATGAATATATATATATATGAGTATTTTACACACACACACACATACAGTACATGCATATAATTTATAATAAACATATGTAAAAAGCAAGTATGTTCTCAAAATCAAAATGACTTTATTATCAAAGCACAAATAATTTTAAGCCTGCACATGCTGCTGCTTCAGTACTTTACGCCTTATATTTATCACTCCAGAGCTTCTTATTAAAGGAGGCATGAACTGGGTATGTTTTAAACAAGATTTCGATTCTATTGCAACTTAATTAACATATTCTGTAGTCTCTTTTCAGTAAGTTCACAGTTCTATGAAAAAGCTTCAATGCTTTTAAATCCATTTTATCATAAAAATATTTCACAGAATATCTGCAATTGGTGTACATTTCCACCTATCATGTAGTACCTCATTTCAATCACTCCTCTCAACACTTGGCTGCATATGAATAGCACAAGCTGCTATAAGGCTGTAGATGTTATGTGTATCACTATATTAGGTATTGTCAATATCAATGGAACAGTTTTGATAAAACACTTTGTTCTAAAACACTATTCAAATCACTGACAACTAAAATGAAGCAAATAGGAAGTCTGAGACATCTTCCCTGTCATAGCCAGCCTTATACAGTACATTGTCACAGAACCATAGATTTGGTAGTGACCACAGTCAAACTTTCCGCAGAGTATTTAAGATCCACTTTTCTGAACACCTATTTTCACAGTGCTGTCTAATGCCTATGTACACTACCCATGTAATATTGTTATTTAACCTTATTATCTTCTTTACTATCCCTCTTTATTGGTATGATTATGATTACACTGAGAGCTTCTGCACTGAAGATAAATTCTTTGTGTATCTAACCACACTTGACCAAATAAAGTATTCAATTTTAGAACATCACAGACAGATTATCATCCACTCTCTACTGCAACAAAGGAGAATTCACTACTGCATGTAGCGCTCTGTTCTACTAACAGACAGCTCATACAGTCAGGAAATTCCTCCTGAAGTCTAGCCAGAAACTACTTGCAAGTAGCTTTAACTAAATGGTTTTGGTCCTGGCCTTAGGCGCAACGGAGAATTCTTCTGTGTGAAACCTCTTCAGATATTTGAAAATGAGATCATTCATCTAATTTCTAGACTAAATATATCCAGGAAGTTTAACAATCCTTCTAGAGCTTGGTTTCTAGATACCTGACTAAATTTGTTAGTCCTCCTCTGAACTTATTCCAATCTGTGGTTTTTTCTTTTTCATGTGTGGACTAACATAAAGAGAAACGTAGAACAATTATTTATTGTCGCCTGAACATTATATTCCTATGATTGCACCTCAAGATAGCACTTCTCTTTTAAGCAGCTATATTACTGCTGACTCATTTTTAATTTGTGATTCATGAGGATATCTTGATTCTTTTCATACACACTAACATGTGTGCTAATTTGGAATTCTGGAGCCTGTATTCTCAATCTGAAAGTTGCTTCAAGATATAATTACATTGGAAGCAGTGTAAGAACTGACATTAAATGAATAATGGCCGTAGCAGCTGCATCACACTACTAGCTCATGTTTAACTTGTGATCAGCAAGGAGATCCTGTCCTTTCCAGATGCATTACTGCCAAGTCAGGCCTTCCCTGTCTTAAGTTTAAGCCTTTTATTTTTTCTATCCAGATGCAAAACTTTCGCTTTACAATTCCATCCTATTTGATTTAGACTAAGCTTGTCTAGATCTTTTTAAATCTTCTCTTACATGTAAGTTATTATTTACTCCTCCTAATTTAGTATTATCTACAAACATGATGTAACTTCTCAACTCTCTCAGGAAAGCCCTGTGGCATTCCATTCAATACTTTCCTCCTAACTAAAATGTACCCTTTGGATATGGTATTCGGTCAATTGTGTATTAGCCGTATTTAATCATTTTATTAAAGAGACTATTATGAAAAACCTTCTTAAAAGTTTTGCTGGTGTCCAAGTACACGAGGTCTATGGCATTCTCCTGATCTGCTAAGCTAATATGCAGCTTCAACCATATTGCAGCATTCAACAATGAAGTATGTCAACTGATAGCTCTAAGTCTCTAGTTTTAATTTCACGTGACAACCATCTGCTCCATTCCTTTTAAACAGACCTTCGCTACCCCAGACAGATTGAGACAATCACAGAAGCCTCCATCTATTTTCACTGTAATTGGACACTGTTACTAGCAAACTGCGCTTACAAAAAACCCTAGTATTACATGAGATTAAGTAAGAATAAGACTACAAATAAATCACTCCCCTGCAGAAATGGATTGAATAAAATGTAAGAAAACTGAAGGCCCGTTCAATGTTTATTGTTGGATCTGGTTGATATTTTTAATTTCTTCCTCAGGTTCATCATGGGACAAGTGGCTTTGTATGGAAGCCACAAAAAGTTTTCATCACAACTGTTTCCTTCTGTTGATGTTTGACAGAAGTGGGTGATTATTTCTGCTCTAGCTTTTTTTTGCTTTTTGTCTGATCTTGCTAATGAAAGGCATACTGCACTATTGGATATCTTATAATAATTTATTTTTATAAATTATATAAAAATTTTATAATATTTTTTAAAAAAATTATAATAAGTTATTTTGCTTTAGTTAAAAATGTATAGCATAGAATTCTGAAAATTGCTACTTTTACTAAAGATTTAAGTCAGCCAACTCCCATTAAGGTATATGTTATTAATGCTTTCAGTAAGAAACTTAAGACCGACAGATGTCACAAAAGTTAATTAATTTAGATTTTCTGCATGGTATGCATTCATGGTTGGAGGCTGAAGCATTCTGATTAGTAATGCAGGTTTTATAACTATAACAGAGAAGACATTTAGAAGAAATACATCATAGAGACAAGAAAGCCTAATGACTAGCTAGCTACTCCTATGAGGAGGAGAGTCCAAGTACTCTGTGTGTATCTGTCGCTGCCCGTGAGTATTCTTCGGAAGAAAGACAGAAAGAAGTGATCTTTGATTAGCAAAGTCTTAGACCAAGAATAGGCAGAGTAAAAGACAAGGTGGGGTAAATCTCTAACTCTTTATCTACACCTTACTGCCCCCTTGTGGCCTGTAGGTCAGGAAGTACTAAAGTGTTATGTGCTTAGGATATGGAAGTTCACAAAAGTAGCCAATGAAATCTATGTTCCTATATTTTTAATGAGTTTTATGTAGCACAGTTTTTGTGCAATAATGAATCAGTGGATGTATTATGGACTACAAACAAATCCTGGATTTTGCATTTAAGGGGACATAACCAAGAACAATATAATTTTCATCTAAACTAACAATTATTACCATAGATAAGAGTAGAAAGGATATTTATTTTCTTGAAAAGCTTTCAAAATCAAACAGAAAATAGCAATCCACGTTAATATTCCTATTAAAAAAGTGGCAGGTGTGTCAGAGAAGGAATTTAAGACTTTTCTAAACATCAAACTTAAGACCATCACATTTGTCTCCAGGTGTGTTTAAGATGTTTGTCACTTTTTAAAGGCCTACATGGCTCAGAGCCTGGGTATCACTAGTAACACCTTATGTCAGCAACCTATCTGCCTGCCTCATAAAATTTAGTTGGGCACCTCTTCAGGTGTCCCGTTGATCAGACACTGCTATCTTCATGGTCCACAGAAGCATGTCCTCTCAGTTGCTGCCCCCTTTCTACAGAATAGTAACCTGACATTGAAATAAACGCCTACCTCTCAGCCTTCAGGAAATTGGTGAAAACTTGGTGATTTCATCAAAGTATGCAAACTATGTAAAATAAACATAAATGTAACTCCCTGGACTAAAATTCTGTTTTGAATTTTTTAAATGAAGTACTAGATAATTTTTTTCTTTACTGTACTTCTAATTATTTCACAGGTAATGTGGTTCAATGGTGTTTTTTTTTTTAAAGAAGGAAGCTAGATGGCTTATTTCAGTGGAAGATAAACTGTTTCCAATTTCACCAAAAGCATTTTAAAAAGGGAGATCTATGTTCACAAAGTATAACCAAAGAGATCATTATGATAATAAGCATATTATTACATTTCTTTTGAACAACTATAAATGTTAACAGTAATGCATAAGACTAAATACTTTCTTGAGTAGATCTTGATGATTAATATAGAGCATATCCATGTAGTTTTCTTCAGAAATCATACTTTTGTTTTTGCCTTCTTTTGCCATTTTTTAAAAAAAGGTTTCCTGCCTAGCCACAGCTCTAAGATTTCCTGATGGTCTCCCATTCAATATATAAGTATGTCCAATCCTGCTTAGCTTTTGGAGATTAGTAAAACAACAAAAACTCTAAACTACAAGGGATTCTTTGAAGAGGCTATTCTCCTGTCCTACTCATCTCTTTTAACTCTTATTCAAACCTGAATATTGGAGATTCACCAACTACTGCTTTATGTTCTGCTTAAAAAAGAGCTGTCAGAGAAAAGCCCCACCCACTTTTTTAGCTTGATATTTATATCCTCCCTTTATTATTTTTGTAAATAACTCCAGGGGGTGAACATACTCTATCCTCCTCCTATTTTCCCTGTAACAACAATCTTATGAGAATAACTATGCCAAAGTCACCCAGTTTTCCTCATGCTGAAGATGGGACCAGAACTCACAGTCCCGATTTTTAGCTGGTTATACACTAGACCAAACTATATTAATTTATAAAAGTTAATTTTTATTCCTTGAAAAGAAGTAAAGATTTCTCCAATACAGTACTGCAGCAAGGGTCATTCTTGGTAATTTACTGTCAAGACAGATGCTTCCCATCTACAATCTTGCATTAAACAACAGATATTTTAACATATTGCATTACACTATCTTAGTGAACTGCCCATCTTGTAAAATCATTTTAATTGTGTTATTTTCTCTGTGCAATCTTCCACATCTACAATTATTTATAGTATTATTGTCTTGGTTCCTTTCTAGTCACAGCTTTTAACATTGTTGCAACAGTTCCTAAATGGAGAGATCTATTTGATTTGTTTAATGACTAGATGGAAATGCTTCAATAGAGATTTTTTTTTTGTTTTGTTATAAAGTTGCTTCCCTTTGCTTTCTTCCAAAAGTTTAGGACATTAGTTTGGTCAAGGAACAGGACTGATTTTTGCTAGTCAATGGTGAATTCTTGTTCTGACACTGCCACTTATTTCTGGATAATCACATTAATATAATCTCTGAATTCTGCTAGATTCAATTTCAGCATCAAGAAAGTGCACCAGGAGGGTAAAATGCCAACCTATCAAGATGGATGATTTGTTGTTATTTTCATAGAGATTTCCTCAACTTTAACTTTGCCCTTGCTCTCCCCTTCATCTCAGCCTTTCCTGCTCCCTTCCACAGCTACCTCCAAATGCCCATCTGTCAGTTTCATTTAATAGAAACCTATAATTCTAAGGTAATGGATGCACTTGGCTAAGGAAAGATAATCTCTTTGGGCTCGCTTCAGTTGTTTCATCCCTGTTATCATATTAATACTGATTAAATGCAAAGCACAACATTTAAGTGAGACTGCACATATTATTTAAGGACGACAAAAGCAGACAATGTTGGGCCTGCACATTGATTTGCATAAAGAAACAGCCCGTTTCAAAAAATGACTGAGCCTTACTTGAAGGATGCATGGGACCAACACTATACATTATCAACTTCAGCAACCATAATACACTGCTTCAAAAGGCATGGGTCTATAAAGTAACATGAATGCACAGAGTATCATGTTGTTGCTGCAGATTGTATTGTCTATTAATACTTATGATTGGCTCAAGCTGATATTTCAACTGAAATTTGTGTCAGTAGTAAACCTCTAACATGCATGTAGTCCAAGCGGCCACCTGCATTTTATTAATTGGAATAGATTTTTTAAAGTAATACGAAAATGTATCTTGGGTTTCATCATTCAGAAAAATGAATAAAATGGGTGTGAGGCTAGATTTTGAAATAAGCATATTTAAAAAGAAAACACTATTATCAACTAAAGCACATCCACAAAACAAGGCATGCTATTAAAGTTTAAAAAATCATTTATCCTAAGCAAAATACTATGTTTTAAGAAATATGTGAATTTGTTTTACTGAAATAATGAAGTTATTGTAAATTTTTAACTGTAAAATGTTAACAGCAAAATTCAAAAAATATATTAAAATTGTTTGTAATTCAGAATATTGGTAGGAGAATTATTAAAGACTCTTGCCACATTAACTTTTAATTGTAATGGGAGAATTTGGAAAACTAAGAATTGATCCTACAGGCATCAGAGCTATAACAGTCAACAGTTTTACTAAGCATAACAAATAGGAAGGGAAGGGGTTCAAACCGCTACATTCAACAAATGGGAAGTTCATGGAAAAGAAACACAGCGTTATATGAACCCATCGCAGATGAGTCTGGTGAAACACAACTAACATAAGGACCTCTCAGTTTTTGATGCCTCAGGAAGAGATGTCCCAAAGCTATATTGCACAATGCCCACCACTGGATCAATTCTTAAACTTACACCTCCACTTGAAGAAGTGACGTTCCAGAACAATGGAACAAATAAGACAGACACCTAGCCCCAAACACACCTTGGGGGGGGGGAACTGGGTTACTACTCCATTTCCTCTGGCAACAGAATCTTTTCTAGACTATAGCATAGTAAAGGGAAGAAACCAGGTCAAAAACATTCTAATGATTTCTTTGAAAATGGCACTGCTCATTCTCATGAGCTAGTAGCACGTTTTCTCCTTCCTACTAAGACTAGACACAAATGGTCTTTTCACTAAAAGCTCCTAAAGCCTGCGCATTGTACATAGTCATCTATGCACAGACCCATGCGTATGGAGTTTGAATCCCGAGAATAACATTGGATTACCCAATTATGTCAAATTTTCTCCTTCAACTAACCGTGCTACCTTTCTTAAATGCCAAGTTATTTTTAAAGACATGTGACAATATTTTAATTTTCTCAATTGCAATTATGTTCCAATGTATTTATTTTAACCCAATATCATTAAATATAGGCTAAACCTGTGATGCAGTGATAGCTAAGGACTTTGTTATGAAGTAAAAAGGTTGAGTGGCCAAGTTTTGGACCTGATCCACAAAATGTAATACACAATTTTCCTCTACCAACCCTTATAAATAGAGCAGAAGAAGCTACAATCATTGATGTAATCATTGCATCTTCCTGTCCTCAAATATCTGCAGGGTATCGTTCAGGAAACAGCAAGTTAACATCCATAACACAAAAATCTACTCAGTTCCCTACGCTGCTCAAAATTTCGGATATCAGATACATAAAGAGAAAGAAATTGAAAAACAATACTCACAATCTACAGCTGATCTCTAGTCAAACTAATAGAATGATTCCTGCATTTATATTGGTAAAATGGAGGTTATAGGCTAGGTTAACAATGGAAGGATATCAATCTTAAAAGACAATACAATAAATGGTAGCTAAAATTATGTGCCTGCTTACACACACTCACATACTTAGTAGAGATTATCTAAATTATAACAATTACTCCAAACAACATGCATACATTAGGAAAAGTTATCATAACTATATTTTAGCACACTTTGACATATGAACAAAAACAGCTAAAGGGTTTATGGTATGATACCTATACAAAACTATTACAACTAGCAAATATAGGCCACTGCACTTTAAATCAAATCAAGCTAACTACTGTACAGTTCATATTTAATTTAATTAACTAGAAACTCTTTACAATGAATTCCTGAGTTAATCAAGTAAAGCAAATGAGATTTGCCCATTCTCACTGTTAGGATTGAAGCGCACGTGTTCAATATAACATCTCTCATATATCACTTTTTCTAAAAAAACCCTAACATATTTCTAAGTTCCAGCCAAGCACAAGGATTGTATTCTAATTTATTTTATTATGTTTTATATCTCTACTGCTATTATTATCATTTTGTCATTTGGGGATATACTCTTAGGATGGCATACAACAAGATCATTCCTGCAGGAAATAGTAATGATCATGCACACAATTTCAAAATAAATTTTAAAAATGTACACTACACCAATACCCAAAAGGGGAGGCCTTGTCAAGCTGATTTGGGGCGAGAAAGCAGCTGCAGAAGGCCTTACAGGGCTGCTTTTTCAGCACCGGAAGCCTCATCAAGCCCTTTGCTGACGAGAAAGGAGGGAGCAGGCAAAGAAACAGGCTGGAGAGGAGACAGATCTTCATAAGGTAAGTCACTCGGCATGGCAAGATGGGGATGAAGCAATTGTGAGGACCCCAGGGGAGGGAGAATGAGGTATCTGTGGGTCAAGGGAAGCCTCGGGTGGTCTGAAGTAGTTGGCCTGTTCCTCACTAGGCCCCCCCCCTGGGTTTCCCCACCCCAAG
>JANHFL010000536.1:43727-59983 GCA_032468155.1 Oxyrhabdium leporinum
GCAATTTGGCAGTTCAAATCTCACCAGGCTCAAGGTTGACTCAGCCTTCCATCCTTCTGAGGTGGATAAAATGAGGACCCAGATTGTTGGGGATAATATGCTGACTCTGCAAACTGCTTAGAGAGGGCTGTAAAGCACTGTGAAGTAGTATATAAGTCTAAGTGCTATTGCTATTTCACAATTATTTTATAAGGAAGATACTATTCCTCTGGGTCATACTTGTAACACCTGTCCATCTATAATTTACTATTTCACAAAAAATATTCAATGTACAAGAATTTTTTTTAAAGTTAAGCCTTTTCAACAAAATAAAAACGTGCTCAGGCACCATACATTAGATAACTAAGGTAATATTTTAGTCATCTTTTATAATAACAGCAGATCTAACCTCTCATTCTTGCATTAGGAACACATCATAATCCCTCAAATTCAATTCTATCTCTACCTCCACAGCTTTCCATTTAATAATAATTAGCAAGGCACTTTGGGTACAATTCCAAAACATCTGAAGCACCCCTTTAATAGCATTGGCATTGACAACATTACCATCAGGCAATTGCAAAAGGCAGCTTTATTTGAAACAGCTTATATCCTGTGATGATAGCTTTAGCTTTGTTAAACAACAATATCTGCCTATCCCAGATCCTTGGGAAGGACTTGATAAGTTGGGCAAAGATGCCAAATCCAGCCTAAACATGTGGCTGACTGTGAGACCAATCATAACAATAATCTATTAAATGTACATGCCACTTAATTCCTACCAACTCAGAGCAGTTTAAATTTGTTAAAACATTTAAAAAACAAAACAATACAGAAAACATTAAAAAATAGCAAAAGAAAAAGAAAATTGATGGCAGAGAGGAAGAAAATCCTTGAACAGCTGTATCAAGTCCTGGATGACAACAGTCACCTCTACCCCCTTCTGGGGCTTTTGGTTTGTTGCAAAACAAAAAATCTAAGTGGGCATATTTCCTAGAGGAGAACCCCACCTCCTGGGCCCAACCAGGACTTAATAAGACATGCCAGGTTGGCACCCTCCTCCAAGATAAGAATTATAAATTAGGGTAACCTTGTTACACGCTGACCTGGTATTCAAAAGCAGAAGCCAAAAGTTCAAGGATCTGGGTGCTTCGCAGAGAGGGTAGAATGCAAGTGCTGGACAGCAGGACCACTTTGAAACAGAAGACCTGGTGTTGCAGAGTACAGCCTACCTCAGATTCCTACCATATCTCCCTGTGCCCGTCACTGTAGTCTAGGCTGTTCCCTCAGCACCCCCAGTCCACTCCCACTGCTGACATCCTTCTCCCAGGACATATAATCAATGTACCCAACCACCAGACACTAAGCCAAACCCAAAGCCCTGCAAACCCAACCCAACCAACCCACAAGGGAGTGACCAACCCACGTAGTCTGGTGAGTATGGACTCAGTTGAAACAAGGTCTGCAGAGGAAGAAAAAAAGAAAGAAGAAAACACTCCTGTCCTACTTACCTCCTCCAACTTCAGTAGTAGGGAAAACCACCCGCTAGGTTAAGAAAAGGGTCAGCACCTGTGGACCTCCACTCTATCCAGAATACCAGAGAGCTGGAGTCAGCCAAACTTCCAATAGTTGAATTGTTGGTGAGCTGAAAACTTTGTTGCCTTGAGCCTCCGCATGGGTGTGTCTCAGGCCTCCACAATTATCTCAAGCCCCAAGGCCAACACCATGATCTTCAAGGTCACTATTATGATCACTGTGGCTTCTGTAGCCCTCCAGCCTCCATAGCCAGAATTCCTGTGCCTCCATTCCCTCTGCATTTTTGCCAGCTAGAATCCCTGGGCCTATCTATTGTCAATTTTTTCCTTGGATTATTTTCTGAACCCTGGCTAGACTTTTGATGGATTTTCTCCCTTCACTGGAGGTCTCAATTTCTTGTTTTTTCCTGTTCTATCCCACTGAAACTTCTATCTTTTAGCAGCAGAAAGGTGGCCACATGCTTGGGTTCTTCATGGATCCAGAGTATGGATCTATTAGTCTCAATTGGAAACCCTTCATAAATGCCATGAGTTAGTGTTAGATCAGTTCTTGAAAGAAAATGATTTGGATAAGGGAAGGGTTATATTATCTTCAGCAAATGAACCAGGAAGCAATCTGGCTCTTTAATGAAAATTTCCACCAGCCTTTTCTACTTTAATTAGCTTGATTTGAAATAATTGGTAGGAGAATCTGAGTAAATAATCATTGAAAGCCTGAGAAAACAAGCAGGAAAATATAGGAAATTAAAACACTATAGGGCAAAACATTATAGCTTTGAAGAAACTATATGGCAGTCAAGGTAGGAGACCATTCAAAAGAAAAGTCCTCAGATATCTGTCTCTATTCATATTGACACATTTATCTCCACACCACCTTCATAGTTTGAAAATATTTTGACTGCATGAATAAAACAAAATATTTCAGTCCAACTTTCAAAACTTCAAGTTTGAAGTTAAAATAATCACATTTATTACACTTAATGTTTTAAACCAGCTGCACTGAATTTAATTTAAAGATTATTAAACCAGTGGGAGTCAAGTTTGGATTCATAATTAAGCAATCATATATAAGAGGCAGCAAGCTTGTTGCACAGGGAAAGATAAACATGCTTCCTTGGGCATTGGCAAAACAAAGATGCAACCAAGTGAGCCTAATTCCCAAGGTATGAATATTTCTGATTACCACAAACCCCTGAAGATACTAGGTCTTCGTGTTGTGTCAAATATGAAAAATAAAAGAAAATATTGAAAAAATAAGAGAAAGCGTTGTTCGATTTAAAGAAAATTGGTTTTTGAGTCTTCATTAAAATGGGTATACATCAGACTGATCAATTGGAATAAAAACCTTGTATGTACGACAGTGTTTTTCAAACTTGGCAAGTTTAAGATGTGTGGACTTCAAATTGCAAAATTCCCCAGCCAGCATGTTGAACTCCATACATCTTAAACTTGCCAAGTTTGAAAAACACTGATGCACATCAAGACTACTGTTTAAAATGCAAGCCACACATTTTAAGATTGCACAGAATTATTCTTAGAATTTCTGTAACTATTTCAGAATTTTGTTAGGAGTTAGTCTTAAAACAGATGTTATGGAAGTCATCAAATAATATTGGCTTTGGATCCAAGAAGCCCTTTTAAAGTGCCAATTTAGCAAGTAGATAATGCTATTATATATTGTGATTATTACAATATAATCTTGTAACAGATTTATCAGCAACAATATAGTCAGCTATCTAGAAGGTAGCTACTTACAATCTAGTAGTTGAGAAAATTTTTTCCAGAATATAATTTTGCCTATTCATAACATTACCAAGCTAATGATCAATAGTCATTCTTATTTCTGTTCTAAATGTATACATTTGTTAGACTGATCCCAGCTTTTGCTGCAGAAGCTCAAGGCCACATATATAGTACTTTCTCCTGCCATATTTCCCACAATAATCACCCTGTGAGGTAGGTTGGACTAAGAGAGCACAACTGCCCCAAATTACCCA
This sequence comes from Oxyrhabdium leporinum, assembly GCA_032468155.1. NCBI lineage: Eukaryota > Metazoa > Chordata > Lepidosauria > Squamata > Cyclocoridae > Oxyrhabdium > Oxyrhabdium leporinum. Next base: position 47,239 of record JANHFL010000536.1, read on the forward strand.
GTGAACCTCTGTGACTGAAGGTAGACTTAAACCCAGGTTTCTCTGATACCGATCCAGTATCCTAACTAATGTGCCGCACGTTGGCTGTAAATATCCTTTTAAAATATGCTTAATTATTATATCTGCTTTAGTAGAGACAATTATACTCGATGACACTGACATCAGGAAGCACTATTGCATTCAAAATGCCTTTTTATATATATATACCCTTCCATACATTTCTTTAATGTTTATAAAATTTTATTCTTTGCTCATACTGAAATTCAATTCTTATTATTTTACCAGCAATTAAGAAGGATTCTGCCTTAAATCCTGCATTCTCAGAACTTCTACCAGGGCTCTCATTTTGCCATTAGTTGAACAGTATTTGGGGCTTTGCTTCTCTCTCAGTTTCTCATTTTGCTGATTATAAAATATGAAGTTGAAAAATACTGTGGACAACAACGGATACACACTCTTCTTCTGAGCCTGTAGACAGAGGCCTCACAGTGAGGGCAGACTAATTTTATTAACTTCAGGGGAACTTCAAAAAGCTTAAGGCCTTTAATGCCAGACAGAGACGACCCCAAAAGTCAGTTTAAGTGCTGCGTAAACAAAGGATTAGGTCAAGAAAAAGCTAAAGGCTCTTTGCATTTCTTGTTTATATTGTCATATGACCTAGTGGGAGTGGAAGCGGGTTGACTTTCTAATTTTAATCTGCCATGGTGTACAGTGGCGCTTCAGTTCATTGACCTACATTACAATAATATTTTTTTAAAATTTATGGGCAGAATTGCAGCATCAAACTCGCTTAAGGAGTTAAAATAGGAAAATGGAAGGGGGGCAAAGAACAAATGTTTCTGACTAGTAAATTCTCCTTCTCTTGCTTAGGTTAGATCAGCAGCTTAGAAAGGGATTTCCAGTTCAAAGAGACTGTTTCTGCTGCTCTTGTTTTATGGCTTAAAGTAGAGGGCACACTAGAATTGCATTTTATTAAATATTCCCTCCCTCTTGACTTTTGCAGGGGAAAATATATTATTGTATTAACACAGGTGAAGCATCAGTCATCTCTCTCTTTCCCTTGCACAAACTTTAATATAAAGTACACAGTTTTAAAATCCTTTTGATTTAATTTAATTTAATTTATTTGCACTGCATTATGTTTGAAATGAAGAGCTGCCTTTTGTGTTGTGGTATTCAGTACAAACACATGGTTTAATTCTGCATGAAAAAAGGATATTTAAACAGAACTTCCCCCTCTGCCTTCTTCAAGTTTCTACAAATCCAGGGGTATCAAACTCGATTTCATTGAGGGCTGCATTAGGGTTATGTTTGACCTTGGGGGGGCGGGGGGACGTGGCTAGGATGGGTCTGGCCAGTTTGACATAACTCGTGTTGGGGGCTCCTGTGGTGGCCCGAGTGCTGTGCCAACGAAAACAGGCTGCCGAGCTCTGTCTTCGGCTGCGACGGCTTCCTGCAATCCTCTGCCAGCAAAAATGGAGCTTGGGAGTGCCGCCATGGCCCTCACGAACTCCCTTTTCGGCTTCAGGAGGCCAAGCTCCATTTTAGCTGACAGAGGCACTGTGGGCCAGTCCTTTGCTGTTTCCAGGGCAGCCCCGCGGGCCAGATCTAAGCACCCTGCGGGCCCGGGCCTTGAGTTTGACACCCCTGTACAAATCAGTTCTAACTTAGTGTTGCTCATTTTGTTTATTAACTGATTGAGTTTCTATATCTCCAAATCCTATTTTACAGTATGTTACCAAAAAACTAGTACAGATAGTCCTCGACTTACAGCAATTCACTTAGTGATTGTTCAAAGTTACAATGGCACTGAAAAAAGTGACTTATGACCATTTTTCACTTATGACCATTGCATATCCATTGTCACATGATCAAAATTCAGATTGTTAGCAACTGACTCATAGTTATGACAGTTCTAATGTCCCAGAGTCATGTGATCATCTTTTGTGACCTTCTGACAAGCAAAGTCAATGGGGAAGCCAAATTCATTTAACAACTATGTTACTAAGTGACTCCTTTAACAACTGTGTCAAGAAAAGTTGTAAAATGGGCAAGATTCACTTAACAAACGTCTCAGTAACAGAAATTTTGGGCTCAATTGTGGTAGTAAGTCGAGGACTACTGTATATTGACAACTGCAAGAAAGCGAATTAAAAGGAGAAAAGGATATTAATCCAACTACCATTTTTTCATCATCCTAACCCTAACCCCAACCCTGTCTTCACTTGATTTCTAAATTTGATTTAATACTATTTATTTATATTTCCCATTACTTAGCTACCCATTTCCCTCAGAGAAATTACCCAAGTACCTCCCCCAATATAGCCATAAGAAAATCCTAAAATTGTGTTAGTTTTTTCACTCACCGTGAATCAGGATTGCATTGACATAAAATTTGCATCTGGGTGTCCCTTTTGTGAAGAGTCAAGCAGACTTCCTCAGCACCACATAGGGAACATAGGTGTCTGTCACTTGGGGATGGTTGCATAAATGTTCCATTTATATTTCTGTAAATGTAACATTCTGACTAGGAAGCATTCAAACAGCAAAGCACAGAAGTCAGATCAACCAATGAGCATGCAGGACGTGCATCTTCACACAATGTGAAGTTGGATTTTGGGAGATGTGTGCGTCCGCTCTCCTGCAGCCATCTGCAACCGATGCTTACCCATCAACCCTTTCGCAACTCTAAATCAAGCTTAAACAACCAAGGCATGTGGGGCTTTCATAAATTGGGCATTTCACTCCTAACAGACTAGGTTTAAGGTCATTTCATTAGAAACCATTAATTATAATGTCCTGGTTTGAATAAAAGAAAAAAATATAGTAATTGAAGAATTTATTTTTTTAGTGGCAGTTCAAAGGGAATTCAGCTCTACTCTCTGCATCTAAAAAGGTTTTTAATACAATTGTCAAAATCTAGCTCAACCTTGATAGCTATTTCAATCAACTGTCACTAAGTTTATAGCAGGGAATCCTAAACTTTTGGTCGTTACACCTCTCTTTACTGTAAACTTAATGTATATTTCCCCCACCAAAAAAATTCCAAACAACAAAAGAAATGGAAATGAAGAATGAAAACAATGAAACTCTTGAAAAACTTTGGATTTATGGTAACAATGGAACAAACATTCCTCATGCCTCCTGTAGAAAGTTAGCACCCACCCCTCTCCTAAAAGAATAAAATATTATAGGGAATATTAGAAGGGCAGAATATTATACCTCCCTGCATGAGAAAAGGAGAAACATGCTCTTGGAAAGCAGCCCCCACCTTTGTTAATAGCCCCAGAAAGAGTGTTGCCAACCTATCTACAAGACAAAAGGCTGGGCCAGCTTATCTACAAAACAAAAGACTTTCACCCTCAGGACATAATAGGATTAGCCCTTTACCCATCTCACCACATGACACCTGGGAAGATTGCATCACCCAGAAAGGTTCAACCAAGCCTGGGACTCAAGATAGCCTATAAAATTAACCCTGCATGGCCTCATGGGAGTCTGACAACCAATCAGAATACATGCCCTTCCCACAGGAATAGGAAGCAAGTTCAAAGCCTAAGAGAGGGTATAAATCTCTCTCTCCCTCTCACCCGTGTGCTCGATTGCCCAGGACCTCAAATCATGTGGTCCTGTCCATCATTAAACCATCTTTCCAAACAGCTTCCATGTTTCCAGTGTCTTTCTCCCCATTTGGAACTAAGCCCACATGGACATTTCTTCCAACACTCCTCTGGAGGAACACCTCACAGTTTGAGAATCCTGTTTTAGAGTTTAAATAAATTATTGTTAATTTGGCCATGCCAGGAAGATTTAAAAATATAGAAGCATATAAACCTCATGTCCCTGCAGCAAGTTTCAGCTAGTTGCCGTGTTGGAATAAGACTGATAAATGTAAAAGACATATGAACAATTTGCCTCGACTCACTTCTTTCAGAGAAGCCAGGAAGTTTCCTATAGTGCTAAGTCAGAGGTTGGGGGCGAACTGAAGGGATATGTAGACATCACACTCTGCAGGCATATTTATCTTGAAAGCTCTCCTGGAGAGTTAAAGGATTTCCAAAGAGGGCCCTACAGAGACATAGAAAGGCATTGTGATCCTAAGAGCCCATGAAGAGCACAACTTTAGTGCCTTGGAATAACTGTCTTTCCTAAAAGGTGACACAGGAAGTTGTATGTTGATCGTATGTGGAATCTGTGGTAATTTCAACTTTGTTTCACTGAGGGCAATTCATATTAATATACGGTTTCATTTCCCACTAGTACAATTACTTCAAGCATGTATATTGCAGCCATGAATGGAATCATGGCGTGAAATGAAGCTTCTAAGAGCCTACAGCTAAGTTAAGAAAGTTTGTTTTTCCGAAAACCACCTTGTTGCAATTACAATTTCATACATATATTGTAAATATATGAGCAACCTTCAGAATTGCTTAATTATTCCCTTTACTTGTGCTACTGGTATATTTATACTGGTATAAAAACATTTAATAAGTACTTTTATTATTATTTATCACATTTTACAGAAAGAAATGAAAAAAAAATACATAATCCCACCAAAAACAAGCCCCCTCCACAGGAAAGAACCACATGAAAAACTACAAAAACAAAGCAAAACTCACAGGGAAACAAATTACCAGTATATTTCTAATTTTAAGTTACTAAGAAAAAATTAAACGAAAAGAAATTTACTGGAGTTAAATTACTATTTTGCCATCTGGCAGGATATTTAGGCTTGATGAGATTTACAGAGACTTTTAATATTAGGAAAATGCTGGATAACCACAGCCTTTCTCAATCTTTGTTAATTATCCTACTTTGCAAATGTTATGTTTGTGAGAGCGGAAAACCTAAGCTCGCAGAGATAAAATGTTAAAAATACTGTGAGAATTACCAGAAGCTTTGGGGGAGGGGGGAGTCTGTAGATATTCATTTTTTACCTGTATCTGGAATTCATCAACAGACATTTCCATCTACTTTAATTTGAAATTATGTTTGTTGCACATATCCATTAATTCCTTGCATGAGTCTAAACTGAAATTGATTTGATAAAAGCGTTTCTCAAGCAATTATATTTTCTCTGGATATATGTGGAAAATAATACAGATTTTTCTTTTCCAATTCTTCAGGTTGCTTGGCAATTAATGGTTGGACTACATTACTGTTGATTGGAGCACATTTGGGGATCATGTCCACATTGTCCACCTTCACTTTTATAGTCCAAGTTCAAAAACATTAATTTCATCTGAACAAAAAACAGGAGCACTGAGATGTGGAGGACAAATGAACAAACAAAATATTAAAAAGTTATGATAGTTATGTAGTTACTTACCAAGCACATCTACATTATATTAAAGTAACCAAATTATCTTTACAATCCCCGAGTCATGTCACAACTTTTGAGCACCCCTAAGATTTGGAAATTGAAAGTTGAAAAAATTTGACACACCCTAACACTGGGAAATGACCTTAAAGGACATAAGGAAGAGTTGCGACCCAGGAATCAATCAGTTAAGTGGTACTTGAGCCCAGGGTACAAAACTAACTTGAGAAAACATCTCAGACAAGCCCTTCCCTAGTTCACATGAAAATAAAGGAGGAACACATATTCAGACTTGTAAGATTCTGTTACTAAAGCTATTACAGTAAAAATTGTCCTGGCCTATATGGCACTGGTTTCTTAATCTGGTCTCCCTGGTAGTACTAGGGAAGAAAAACAAGGCACTAGAATAGTCAACACTTTCAGTAACTATACCCCAAATTCCACAAATTCAGATGTCCTCCAGATGACTAGTTTTCAAATCTGCATCTTGCAGACTCAGAAGAAAATTCTGAGAATTGAAGCTCAATCTTGACAACACGAAGTCTGCTTAGCAATTAAGATGCAAAATATAGAATATAAAGAAGCAAAGCAGATATATTTTCCCAGACTTTCATGGCTACTTTACCAAGTACTAGTCTGAGGCATATTTCTTGACTGCTTCTGCCTTTAATGTTGATTATTGATCCTAAAAGACAGAAACTATCTACATACCTGACGTCTTCATTGTCAATTCCAAGGTTGGTTGTTCTACATGTTTTTAATTTGAGCTTCTTTATATTTACATTATATTTTTACTCCTGTTTGTTCATTGTGCTTCTTTTCATTACTAGAGCTTGGAGATCTTTTGCATTTTCACCTATCATTATTGATGTTTCTTCCTCCAATTGTAAAACCACACTCATCTTCTTCTAATCTAGCTTCCCTTTATATATATATTCAGCATATAGGTAGAATAAATAAGCAGAGAATATACAGTCTTGTCACATCCCTTTGCCAACATAAAGCCAGTCCATTCTTCCATGTTCTCTGCATATTGTGCCCCCCTTCCATCTACATAGGTTTCTCATGAGAACACTGAGATGTACTAGTGTTCCCATTTTCTAAGCATATCCCACAGACTGGCCTGACTGACACAATTAAACACCTTTCTTTATTTAATGGAGCACATTCTGACATTTTTTTAGTATTCCTTGACTCTAATTTCACAGCAGTAATATTTTGCGTTTCTCAGTCTTTTCTAAAGCCATCTTGAACATCCGGCATCTTCTTTTCCAGTAGGTTTTTTTTATTTTGCCAGCATGTAAAGTTAAGGATATTATATAATAGTTTGTACATTGTGTTAAGTCTTCTTAACACAGGCTAATTTTTTTGGGTACCAGATGGCGATACACATGTGCACAGGGATCACTTTGGTTGTTTGAACACAATTTTAGTTATGAGGAAATAATTAGAATGGCAGAAATTCTAAGTCATTCTCCTGCTTCATTTTCTTAAGTCATAAAACCTTACTATCCCCAACATTTCCAATTTTGTCATGCCAGTCTCCAATGACAAACAGAACATCTTGCTTTCACGTTTAATTGATTTCAAACTGAACTTGCTCATAAAACTCAATAGCCTCCTCTTTTTCTGTATCAATAGTTGGAGCGTAAACATAAATGATCATTATGTTAAATGATTGTCCACAACGTCTATTTGACAATTGACTGAATTGTAGCCAAACACTGTTCTCAGTATATACTTCCTAACCAATTAAAGCAATGCCACTTCTTCTTTGGTTTTCAGATCCTTAGTAAATAGTATGATCTTTTGATTCCTAGCCCATCTAATTCACTGGTGCCTAAGGTCAATTTGTAGTCCTTTCATTTCACCTTTCACTGTGTTGGGCTTTCCTGTGTTCATGCTTCTTATGTTCCATGTTCCCAATGTAATTCTGTCTTTGTAGCTTTGTATTTTCTTTTCCTGTACATCAACATCAGCAACTAGATATCCCAGGGCTTTTAACTAGCCATGCATTAACACTATTTTGTACTTCAAAAGAGCCTCAGTCTTCCTCAGTAGTATATTAAAGCCCTCTGACCTATATTGTCAATCACTTTATATTTTCTATGGAGGTGGTTTTCTTGGGAAAAATATAGGTTTGGTTTACTATTGCTTCTGCTGCTGCAATATGAACTGATGTTTTCAGTTGTCATTGTCACGGAAGTGAACATCTACCTCCAACATCTTCCTATATCGTTTCTGCCCAATATAGGTGCCTGCTTGCTTTAGTTGGGTGACTTCATGTTTTGGGTAATCCTGATGGGAAAATATACTCTTGGCAAATACTTCCAGTATTCTTTGTTCATTCCTCTCAGCAATATCCTCCTCCTACCATAATGAGGCAGCACAGCAGAACTTGAGGTACTATTACATATGAACTAAGTGACTATTACATTACTTCATTACTTAATACAACTGTCTAAACAGCTCTGCAACCCAAAATTTGGAAAAGTATATAAACAGCCTTACAATAATCCCAACAATGCTTATACAACAATTTTGATATGCCAAATTCAGTATTGCCATTCAAAGAAATAATTTTAATGCTACTTTTAAAAAAAAAATTTTTTTTTCTTACAGCTACTTCATTAATAAATTTGGTGACAGATTAGCCAAACCGATATTAATGCATGTTTGTTAATGCCTATATCTTTTATTCTTCTACCTGTACAGCTGAAATTTCCCCATGTTGTTTGCATTTTTAAATACAATGGTATTTCAAATGAGAATACAATTATCTCCACATTCCTAAGCTGTACAAAATTGCTCAATTGCAAACAAAATAGCAGCCAAAAAATAAATACCTCTCTTATGCTCTTATTTTACTGTGGGTTTTAACTAGTGAAAGCATTGTGCATTTTTATTCAGCGATTGCCCTCATTGAAGTGTTATCATCATTATTTAGCATGCCATCAGCAGCCAAGCACAACCAGGCAAACCTGTGTTCAGATTTTAAAGCAGCTGAAACATAAATTGTGGCAAAAGCAGATTCTGCCAAGCACTGAGTCTACTGTCAAGGTGCCGACATCACAGTGGCACATACACGCTAGACGGCACAAAGTAAATACATATAGGTTTGTTCATATATAGAGAGTAAATTTTATAAATCAAAAATGTTAAAACAAGGAAAGAATCAGATAATTCTACAATCCATCATACAATGTCCAAAGTAAGATACTGAGATGAGATGTGAGAAAGCCAGTTTGGTCTACAGGTTAAGGGACCAAACCATTAACCAAAAAAACTACTAGTTCTGGTTCTACCTTGGACATGAAAGGCTGACTGTGAGCCACTCTGTCTCAGCCCAACCCAACTTACAAACTTGTTGTGGGAAAAATAGGAGGCGGAAGGAATATTAGATATGTTTGCCACCTTGAGTTTTCTATAAAAATAATAAAAGTGGAATAAAAATAAATAAGGCATAGATAATACAAACTCTACAGGGATAATTGTGTTGCCTAGAGACCATTTTTAAAATGGCAACTCCCTCTTTTTACTAAAAAAACCAAAACTGTATGATTATCGATGTGCATGATAACAATGTATTCAGAAAATAACTATAGAGATCAGAGGTAAGGCAGTGGTTTATGAGCTATGCATTATGATGAATACCTGAGCATTTATAAACATTATCTATATGCAGACTTTAATGTTAAACCTAGAATAACTTGGGTTGGTTTTTGTTTTTTTTAAATCTTACTAAGAATTTAAGTTCAGCCAGAGTACAGTAACTACTATTGCCAAGAAATGCAGTTCTTTATGTTTTAGCCAGGTAAAGTCATTACAACTGCAGCGGCATACAAGCCAGAATAAATAAATACTGCACTCAAAGTTGCCTATTAAAATAATACTTGCTGACCAATGGTCTTTGAGCAGGTCTTTCACGTGTCAAAGCCTTTGCCTACAGTTTCACTAGGAAGCAATTCTCCTTGAGGCATTGAACAGGCCCTAAACAACAAAGAAGCAGTTATGTTTTCACTTCACAAATAAAACTAAGAAATTTTTCTTCCTCTTCTTATTCCACTACCATATTACTTATTAACCAGGATCGCCGCTCACCAAAACATTTGAGGATTTAAATTCATAGATCATATTTCAACTAGCAGGGTCAAGGAAGAGGGCCTTCTCTCTTATTGTCTCTGAGGAAAGCCTCGATCTCCTGGCCTTCCGCAAATGGGTCAAAACCTGAGTGTGTAGTCTTGCATAGAGACACATACAGGTAGGGGGCCATAGGGCTGGTTGGCGCCATGAGAACTACTTCGCTCCCGCCTGTATTAACAATTCCTAGACTCCCCATCTTCGGAACTTTTCATTTTTTGTAATTTTATAATGTTAATGTAATAACATTACAAAATGTTAATCCTAAATTATTCGGTTTTAGAGAACTCATTGACAAAGAAATATATGAAATTATATTGTTCTTTCATGGGTAATTGGTGATTCCCACTTCTGAACAAAATCAGGAAGAAGATAATTTGTTTTTGTTTATTATATTTTAAACCATTCTTGATTACTTTATCCATAAAAAATAAACCTTAAAACCAACACAGTGTCATAAAACTGTAATCCCTGTCAAGTCCCTAATGACAGCTTTACCATGGCAGCAACACAGAATCCCATTAGTCAGGTTTAAGGCAAGAAAAGGGGATTAGGTTATAGAAGTATAAGTATATTCCAGTTCTCAGTTATTATTAAATATCTCAAAGTGATCCATTTAAATTTATTTCTATCAAACATTCTAATGGATGGACTAACTCTTAAGAGGAGCCTAGACATAATCTTATGGAGTTATCTGGGATGACCCTGAGTCCTCCAGACTGTGAGTTTGGTCATCTGTCTATTACATTCAGGTCCCTCTTGAGTTGTTAAGACTGACCAGCAAATAACGTATCATTGGTTTCATGCAGTGGTGTTAGCTTCGTTGAGTGATGTGCTAGTTTCTTCTGCCTTGAAGAAGATGGTGGTGCACTGTTCCCTCAAGAAGCCATACTTGGGTCTAGTGATTTTGAATAACAATCAACCCATCTCCAACTTTCCCTTTTTAGGAAGATCAGTGGAGAAAGTGGTTGGACAGCTATTTCAGGGGATCCTGAAGGAAGTATATCACCATTTCACTCAAATGTTGGGCCAGGATCCACTACTGGAGATAGCATTGATAGTACTTGATGACTTCTGTCAGTCAGGATGGGGATGGGTTGTCCATCCTTGTGTTCCTTGATCTCACAGTGACTTTTATACCAATCATGATATCCTTCTGGATCAGCTGCAGGGTTGGAAGGTGGGAACAATTATATCCTGGTGGTTCTCCTCATTTCTCAGTGACTGTTTTCAGTTGACATTTGGCAGGGCGTGACCTTAAGTGCACAGTACCTCAGGGCTCTACAGTCTCTTCTTCCTGGTTAATATCTCCAGGGAACCATATCTATCAGTTCAGGATACGCTATCACCAATATACAAATGATGCCCAGTTGTACATCTTGACCCTGGGCCAAACCAAGTGATGCTTTTAATGTCCAATCTTAGAATGTAGAGGCTATGTGGATTGGGATGGAGAGAAATAGATTCAGGCTCAATCCTACCATAATTAAGTGGCTGCAGATTTTTTAACAAACCCCCCCCCCCCAATTTGAGGACTTTCTATCATTAATCTTAGATGGAGCTGCATTTCCCACTCAAGATTGTATACAATCTGTAGGTCACCTTGGACTCACTTCTCCTGCTGAAGAGCAGGTGACAGCCGTGCCCAAAAGGGCTTTTGACCAGCTATATCTGTTGTATCAGTAGAGCATGTTCTTAAGTCAGAAGGTCACTCAAGCTCTAGTCACCTTTCAGTTGGACTATTGAAGAGCAATCTATATGGGGCCAGGATCACTCATTACAAATAAAATAATAACTGTTACACTAACTGAAGCTGAGTAATGATTGTCTGCCCATCAGTAACTAGGAATCTAGCAGGATATCTTAGTTACATATCTGCTCTCTTTCTGGGAAGTGTCAACTCATTCTGTATTATCAGTGGAACTGACAGAGAGCCTTTCCAAACAATAAAAAATGCATTTTTCCCCTATAGTTCAACCTCAAGTTTGTTCCTCTCACCCAGTTTTCAACAACTTCTAAATTATGTCAAGACTTGTACAACTCCAGCTTGTCTGGGGTGGGAATGTAAACCTGTATATCATCTCCACACTGATACCTTATATTAACAGATGATGTCTCCCAGCAATTTCAAATAAATTAAACAGCATGAGGGAAAAGACTGACTCCTGTTGCACATCAAATTAATGCTCACTGGGCTGACTCCTTTTCCTCTATCGTACCAGCTAAACTGCTCACGTAGGCCACTGCAACAAACTACCCACATTTCCAACCCACGTAGGCAGTCCAGAAGGCTACTATGGCCAATGGTATAAACTGTTGCTGCTGAGAAGCCCAGTAAAACCAGGAGAAGTCTCTCAATGACTTCTAGGCCTTGACAAAGGTTATCTACCAGAACAATCAATGCTAATTTATGCCTAGATCTGAATTCAGCCTGAAATTATTCAGATAGTTTTCCAGCATATTCTGCAAAGACTCCCTATCAGTTTAGCAATGGCTTTCTTAATAAAAGGGAAGGTTGGAGACAGGGCAAATTCAAAACAACTAAGTTTTTTTTTTTAATGTGGCACAAGGATGAAACCTAACTTTTCATGATGCCCCAACAATCTGAAGGAGCCAGAAAAGGCAAGAATGATTTTTTTTTTCATTTCATGGAGTTCACAGGCTAAAGAGAGTCCCGGATAATGCTTCAAGACATTCTGCAGATTCTGCCCATGATGAGTCAGAACTACACTGAATATGAGCAATTTCATCAGCAAAATATTACATCTACAAGCCCCAGTAGCCAGGTAGCAACACTTCCTACCTGTTTTTCCAAAAAAGCAGCCTTAAACAAAGCTGATGGGCAACATGACAAAATATGGAGAAGTATGAATGCTTTACTGCTCTTCCAGCCATAGTATAGGTTCAAATAAAAGTTCATTCCCATGTTCAGGCAGAGTACAACCCACACTGCTTCACAGACTGTTACCATATTCCACCCTAGAAGAAAGCACTGACAAATTATTGGCATACTGTAACCAAGTGATTTTTAAAAGTGTAAAATTTATGTAGGTATCAAGTTTAATGCAAAGGAATCTTTGTTCCTTTATGTGAAGATACATATGCAGTAATAAGTGGAAAACAGACTGGATCAATTGTGTTAGTCCTTAATTGCTGAGGATCTATTTGGGTAAGAGAAAGCTAGGCATTATTGTCATAGCTGACATAGTCTCTCTCTCTCTCTCTCTCTCTCTCTCTCTCTCTCTCTCTCTCTCTCTCTCTCTCTCTCACACTCACACACACACA